>ML677326.1:55204473-55623181 GCA_007922305.1 Dermatemys mawii | reverse complement strand
TTTACATATTCCCATTATTCAGATGTATCCCTAATTCTGCACCAATGAGCTTTGACAGCCTGCTAGAAAAGTAACGTGGATTGAGGCCTTGTGACACTGAGTGTTTGTAGCTGAGGTTATAAGAGGTCAAGTAACTCTCTCTCTTCTGGTTTTTAATTTTAGGTTGTTAGTTGCAAATGTAGAAGTTTCATCTCAAGAGAGATTTCTCTTTGTTTTAACCCCAAGTAATCTTTTAGTTTGTATTTTACACTGTATAGGTAGGTAACTGTAGGTGCCAGGGAAACTAATTGTCCCTCCTCTCAGGTAGAGGGTGATGGTGTTACATTTGTTTTAGTGCTGAGTTTCCCTTGGATCTGGGGTCACATCTATAGTGGCATCAGTTCCACTTTCCTTTGTCCTCAGGCATAACGACAGAGGAAACAGATCTCAAAAATGGTGAGTATGGTGCCTTCCAAGGGAAGGAATAAGTAGAACTCTGTGCAGTTCAGAATTTGTCCCATGTGAAATTCTGATTTTAAAAATTTTAATTTTGTCCCAAATAAGGAGAAAGTTGAATTATCAAAAACTTTTCCAGAATGAAATATTCCAAAAAAATTCTAATTAAAAATTGAATGAAACAAATCATTTTGACATTCCAAAATTGAAATGTTTCATTTTGGTTTGCTGAACTGACCCAAACATGGTTTTGAGTCACCTCAATATAAAATTCTCTTTTCTCAGGGTGACACTTTGCCTTAAGGGATCCTATTTTCCTCCTCCCTCTCCACCCCAGCCCCAATAGCCAGGTCCCTGGCCAGACTACATCTCCTTTGATGCACCACAGAACTTGGTCAGAGAGGAATACACACTGCATTATAATTGAGAGTTGTATTATTCTCCAGTGACCACAGCCCATAGGTGACAACTCTCATGAAACAGCATGTTGATGTTTTGTTGAAATGTTTTCAAAGAAATCATATTGAATCAGTTCAATAAAACAAAATATTCCAATTTGGGTTGAATGGACCCAAGCCAAAATTTTGTTTTGATTTTCCCATAAGATTTTTTTTTTTTTTGGCAAAACTTAAATTTTTCTGTGGAAACTGTATTTTCTGTTGGAAAATCACTCTGATTCCCAATCTGCTCTAAGAAGAAGAAATGTTACCATGGATTTGGGAGCATATGGGTGGGTCCATCGTCTCTGTTCCATCATATTCTGTTCTGAAAGCACTTCCACTTGTTCTGTTAATACCGGTCATTCTAACTCTCAGACTCTCACTCTTTTATGGCCAGTATGGGGTCCTTAAGTGCTGATGAACCTCTCTTCTACAGTGTCCTTATTATATTGGAGGGATCCAGTTGAGGTCCCTGGGACCCAGAAGATGGAACCAATTTTCTGCTCTGGAGTATTTTCTGGAATACATCTGGAGGCTCACCTGGACAACACTATGACAGGGGAGTAGAAGCTTCCGCAGTATCATGTTCCTTCTCAGGCTCCACAAGGAGCTAGGAAAACAATTTTTAGTATGGCAGTGAGGGAACTTTCTGCTGCATTTAAGTACTTTTGAATTTAGAGAGTGTATGACCTTATTTAATACCCCAGCATGCTCCCCATTTCCCTTAAATAAGAGTAGGTAGTTCTCATTCCTCAGTATGCTCAACTTAGGGACGCAGGGATTCTCATAAACCTATCCAGATCTATCTGTAGCTGTCAAAGCTAAATGAGTTGGCACAAACCATTTCTTGCCTATTCTTCAGTTTCAGTCTTTGTAAAAATATCCATTAAAGATCTGAATTAGAGTGAAAGAAGCACTTCTGGAGCAGTGAACTTGCTAGCCATCAAAGTGCAAATAAGACAATGGTTGCCTGAAGAACTCTGATGTTCATGTGAAATTTTTTTGGGATGAAACATTTCTTGACTAAACCATTTAAATCTGTAATTTTGCATAAAAGGGGATTACCAAAGCTTTCATGTAACTCTTTGGAGAACAGCGTGATTAGTACATATTGATTTCCAACAAGTCCCCCTTATGGAAGAGAGTCATTGCAACATGTGTCCTTCTAATCACTTAACAAACGGTAGCATGACTTGACACTTAAGAACTGCTGCAAATTCTTTTCATCCATCAGCATCCTGTACAGACTACTTCTGTACTAACATAATCATCCCTAGCTATAAATAGTTTAATGCTAATAGACTCTCACAACTAATCAGCCTAAAAAAGTATGTTATGTAAACTGACCAGGAAACCCACCAATCTATTAAACTTGAAACGACAAAGCATTTTGCTAGCTTTTACTAGCATAGTTACAAAGGAAAAAAAAGAATTGTTTATTATGCCTATTGTTTCTCACTATAGGAGTAATTAAATTTATGTTATTTTTATTTGGAGTTCACTCTTAAATATTCCCATTTCTTTACTTTTTGTCTGTTTTTTTTTCTGTTCTCCCTTTATATTTTTTTTTTTAAAAAATCTGAGTCTCTACTCAAAACTAATGAGATTAAGATTAATCTTTTCATAGCAGACTGGTAAGAACTATGCCCTTGGCTATCCTGTTGTTGTTATACTTTATGAGTAAATTGTAATATAGAACTATAACTCTATCTGACATTGTAGAAGGATCTGTAGTGCCAGATCCTCAGTCAATGTAGATGATAGATAGAATTGCATGATCTGCCCCATGGTCTCTACCCTGAGGACCTTGCAATATAAATGAACCAAAGAGAGAACTTTAGGACAACCAAAAAAAAAAAAAAAAAAAAAGGATAAACAGAGATGAGACTTGTGCAGGAGAGCAGTAAAACTTAAAATACAAATAACACCTTTCACTTGTTCACCCATGAGTCACTTCCAGTTTTAGCTTGGGCTAAAACTGGAAGTGTGTAAAGAAACATTCTATTACTACAACCATGTGGTAATATACAAGTGTCCCTCCTCAGCAAAAAGTATTACGTAGGATTAAAATGACAGTCAGGTGAGTCCTCTTAGGACCACAAAGCTACTCTGTTAAGAGATACAACTAACTTATGATCATTTTTTTAAAAGTCATCAGAAAGCCTGGCTCCTGAGAGAAAAATAGTATGGATAACAGAAAAATAAATGCAGACTTTTAACTGGTGTTTAAGATTGCCAGATGCTTTAGGACTAGAGCATAAATCATGGCAGAGCCAGCCTTTAAACAGTTACTTTTACCAGCAGAAATAAACCCCATAAATCCAATCAAATATAGGAATCTTCTTCATGAAGATATAACATAGATATTTTGCTGTATAATAGATTTTGATATAAAAAGGCATTTTCTCCGTGTCTGGTACATTTGTAAACAGTGATACAATCACTTTTCTAAAGGCTTTTAATCTCTCTCCTCCCCGTGTGCTCAGCATAATTTTTTCATCTGTACGAGTACTATATTTTGCTTTAATGACTAAATACAATCTGTTAACTGTTAGGGCTTGGGCCATAACCTAAGCATATACAGTTATCATGTGTCATTATTATTCTATAGCAACATGAATATACACAATACAAATCAGGTGTATTTCCTGTTTTGTTGCATCTCTGCTTTATTACTTGCTCCCCTATTAAGGGAAATATGTATAAAAAAGATCATTTGGTGAATATTTGGAAATACCTCTTTCAAATCATGATTTTAAATGCCACAAGATGGCCAAAATAACCCCCCACATATGTTGTTTGTGTGAAAGTACTTTTACATACAGATGGTCTGAATGCTTAATCACTTAAGGCCAGATTCAGCCAAAAATAAAGCTAGTTTCTGTGCTGCAAAGCCAACACAAGTGGGGGAAGCTTGCCTGAATCACACAAACAGTTATTGCAAAAGAAAGAGTAAAACCTTGTCATTTAAAAGGAAAATACAGAGCCATATTGGGAAGTTTGTGTCTTCCAGAATTTCTGAACAGGGGCTTAATCTGTATTTTTTGCTTCATATCATATTGGTCACTTGGGGATGTCATTCCACAGGCAGACTGAGGTATTATATACAGAATGATAACACATAGTTCAGGGGCCCTGTTCACTGTTACTGCATTTCCATAAGTGAAGACATAGAGCATAACTCAAATTACATTCTCTTATTCATGAAATGTCACATGACCTTTCTGGTTATGCATTTCTTGCTGCCAGAAATATTTGCACTCACATCACGCGTTGCTTCCAAGCATGGGCAACAGGTTTTGTGGGCAACAGGCTTTCTAAACAAAAGGGGGCCAGTTTCTCAGCTGATGTAAATCATTTTAGCTTGGTGTGGCACCACGTCTATTTACACTAGCTGAAAATACGGCTCAGTGTTCCTGAACCCTGAGAGGGGCTAAGAGTCCCTATAACTATTTAGCTTTGGCATACTGCGTACTCCCAGCACTAACGACCACTGGGAATTTTCTCAGGGCCACAATGATGAATAAGCAAAATAGTTAATTAGAGAAGATCTTAGAACAGATTTTGGCCCTAGTTTGTGTCTCTCAATACCCCCGAGAGACTGGCAAGAATTAGTAGCCTCATATGGTTAACTGTACCACAAAGACATTAGTTGATTTCCTCAAGGTCATAAGGTGAAGTTAACTGACTTGCCCATGTTGATACAGTGAATCAATGGCAGAACTGGAAACATAAATGTAGAGGGGTTTGGCCAGAGTCCGTCTCTCTCTGGGGCAATAGAGGGGAACTACACCGTCTCGCTACTTCCTTCCAGGGGAAGATGGGGAATTAGCCAGGCCATGGGAGTCTCTCATCATAGCAGCAATAGAGGCAAACACAGACAGTTATTTGCACCCCATCTGTGGTTGGCAGGCAAGGGTGAGTCAGGTGCTCAGGTCCTCAGGCCAGAGATGAGCAACAGTCATGCAATTAGCCTGCCCAGGTCCTGGGTCAGTGTGAGGCAGCAAAGAGTCAATGGCTCAGGGCCTCAGACACAGGTTGGGCAAAGACAGGTAAACAGCAGGCCCAGGCTCTCAGCTCAGAGGGGGAGATTGTCACCCACAAGTTGAGTGGCTGGGGGCTGAAGGAGGGAGGAAGGGATACACAGGCCTACTCACTCCACTGCACCCAAGCCCAGGGCCCTAGAAGCAACACATGGCCTGCTGCTGAGTCAGTAGGGATCCTGGCCGCAACACACTGACATAGGCTCTGGCAATGCTGTAGTCAGACTAGGGTCAGCTGCCTACGGGCTACTTCCTAACTCCCCCTCTAGAGGTACCTGGATCCAGACAGTGTCATCTGGAAGGGAAGTGGCGGGGGTTGGGGATAAGCACAATGGTTTCCTCAGGGTAACTGGTGAGGGGTAGACTTGGAGCTCCTCTGGGGTCTAGTCAGCATCAGGGACTGGTCGGGCAGGGCAGTATTCGGGTACACTGCCGGTTGCCAGGGTTTCCCACCAGGAGCTAGATCACAGGTATCTAGCCTCTTTAGCAACAACTCATCTAGTTAGCTCTGGGGTTGGGCTTTTATACTTCTTGACCTCTGAGGTGTGAGCACAGGACTCTGCTCTGCCCACTTTGGTGTTCAGAGAGGCTTGTCCCTCTCGAGGGTGGTGGGGAAGTATACAGCCTCGCTACAATAACCCAGGAGTACAACTGTCAGTCCACTTATAGACATAGATCCTACAGAACTGTTCACAACAAAAAGAGGTTCTCTTTTCCCTCATTTTATATATTAAAATAATTAAATAAGGATGATTTTGTTGACAATTACAGGAGGTGGGAGGAAAGGGGAACCAACTCTGGACATTAGTGATAGACTGTACACATCCAAATGTGCTTCATTCTAAACAGTTCAGAAACAAAAACGGCAGTTTTTAAACATGAGGAACTTTATGAGACTATGTCAAAGCTCTAACTATGCTCTTTTTTTGTATCAAAACAAGCTAGACTCAAGCCTGCTACAGTCATTGCTAGAGGAGGCTTAGAAGAATGTCTGAAGAGGAAAACAACTATAATTATTATTATTTAAAAGGGTGAAAAAGAGCAAGATCGATCAAGGAAATAGGAGAAGAGGATTAGCATGAAGTTACAGTTTGCTTGCACTTTGTGTCTGCCTACAGAGCACAAAATTAAGATGAATAGAAATCCTACTCTGATGACCATATTGAATTTAGTGAGAGAAAATAGAAGCTATAAACATCACCTTCGTCAAGTGAGATGGGTTGTCAGTAAAACAATCATCTAAGTTGCTGAAAAGATCAGAGTTGTTAGAATAATAACCTAGCAGGATGGCAGGGTAAAAGAACTCTATGGAAACAATAATAGGTGGTAGTTTAAAAAAAAAAGTTCAAAATGTATTACAATACCAATCATCTCTTAACCGCTTACAGTTTTCAGGTACTCTTTCAAGCAATGCTAAGATTTGGTTGTGTGGTATCTTTTTGTATCAGACATAGTTCAGTTTGATAAATGGCTGCTAGCTTATCTAAAATACTCCCCAGTACAGAATGTTGTGCTGAATGTCAACAGGTGCATCACTTTTGTGGCTTGGCATTGCAATATATGGTGTTCTGGATCATAGCCTCAGAAGAAAAGAATCTGCAGGTTCTTAGCTTGCAGATCATCTATTTCCCAGCTGGGCCACTGTGCTTTTTGGCCCTTAACAACTAGAATTAACACTTTTAGGTGAGATATGTTTGTGCTGCTAGGCAATGCCTTACGTGCTTTTCCACAGAAATCTTTCATTCACCTCAAAACTAGCCCCCAAAGAGCAATACATGAGAGAAAATGGTGTGGTCGACCATAATATAGTGTCGTGTTACTATCTTTTGAATGTTTATAACTATTCTTGTACTTTTATAAACCTGCTTATAAAATAACATTTACTATTGACACCAGCGTGTTTACTGTTTTGTGGTTCACCTTTATTATTTTGTGGTTCATAAACTAATCTATATTAAAGTAGGCAATATTCAAAACAAAGGCTATTTTCCCTTCTTTCTATTTTTCTTTTGTTTTTCTTTAACTTAGTTTAAAAGTAGCTATAAAATATAATCATATGAAAACTGTAGCCCGAGAATATAAAACATACAAGAACCTGAATAAAATAGTGTGAGAGCAAGTGCATTAAAAAAATGGAAGCATAAACACTGCAGTAGAAACTTTTATGCTTATGTAGCCCATGGGTGCTAAGGAAGCAAAATCAAATACTCTTCTCAGTTACAATATTAATTGCCAGCAGATATCCTTTCTGATTTATTTCCAATGTTTTCTTTCAGTTTTTGAGAATTGCTTGTAGTGACTTTTTTTTTCCTTTTGAGAGTTTTCAGCTGTATGAAATCCTTTCTAAGGTTATTATTTCAATTAGCTAATCAAATGACTGATCAATTTGCTGACAGATACATATAGTCAAATAGCAATCACATGGGCTGAAAATTAACATATATATAAATCAGAACATGCATTAGGTAACACAGGATTAGGAATTGAGAGCACTTGTTTCATTCCCAGGTCTGCCACAGATTCAAAGCATGACTTGGAAAAGTTACTCAAAATTATTATGCATTACTTTCCCCATCTACAGTCTGGGACTAATGCAACTAAAACTCTGTAAGGGTGTGACAAGTTTAAATTCATCCATGTTTGTAATGTTGTTTGAGCACTTGAGACTGAAAGAGCTATAAAAGTGGAAATTACTGTGATTTTTAAACTATTATGATTCTTTATGTAGAGTGACAGACTGTAACAAATATTTCCCTTGTTACATGAGTTTCATATAGGGCCCAGTTGTGGGGTGACCACCCACACAGAACTGAAATGGATTAAGCTAGCCAGGCAAGCCAATTAACTTCACAGGCTGCACCTGGAGGAAGAGCCAGGGAGCAAGGAACTAATTGGAAGTGGGTTCAGCTGTGCAGGAACTGGTAGTTAGCAACAGATGGAGGCTGCTGGGAAAGGTTGCAGGAAAGCAGGTAAGTTGCTCCCTGGGAAGAGGAGAGTAGGGGGAGGTTGAAACTGGTAGATCTAGAGAGAGTGAAGGGGAGCCATGTGAGGTAAGAAGCAGTCCAGAGAAGTAGCAGTGAGGGCTAAAACAGGAAAGCTTAAAACTGCTGGGTTGAGTCTAATAGACACTGAAAGAAGAGGCACCAAGGTAGGGAAAGGGAAGATTACCTAGAACTGCTGGAGAAAGGGAACTTTGCTATTCTTGAAGGGGGGGGAAACCCTGACTGACCCAGCTGGAGGATACTGCAATTCCTGGGATGAGAGAGGAGCTGCAGATATATGAGAGAGGCTGTGCAATGGTATGTAAACTGAGGAAGGGGGTGTTGATCTCAACAGTTCTTCCCTAGAGTGTCCAGGAAGAGGCTCTATACTAGTGGTGTGTGGAGCACCCTGTGCTAGGTCCTCTTCCTGCTCTCTCAAAGAGTTTTGAAAAAGTGTTTCTGTCTTCTGTTGTTTTGGAGTTCGGAGTATTCTTTGCAGAGCAATGTATAGTCACACAGGTCCTTGGAAAAATAGTGCTAAGTGTATTTTAATGTTGTCATTTTGATCCAGGGTGTGTGTGTGGGGGGGGGGGGGGTTGTTTTTTTTGTTTTTTAGGAGAGACAGATAAGATGATGTAAGGCAACAAGCCATAGACCAGTAACAAAAGTTACAATAGAATGAATATGGTCAAAACAATTTGTAGGAGACTCAAGCTTTTCAATACCAAGCACCCGTTGTCATTGTCCAAAGCTTAAGAGCTGTTAAGCAGCTCTCTGGTTTATTCAGAAACTTAATTTTCTAGAGTTGCCTGTAAAACTTTTTTTTTCTGTTTTCAAATATGCATGCATCTATGTCCAGCTGAACTTTTGGCTTTGAGTTTTTTGTTAAATACTAGTAATCAATTATATTAATATCAACTGGTCAGAAAACTTCAGTAAATATAAAACCTCTTTTTTTAAACCTTCATAATCTTCTACCTCTGTGTTCTGACCACCTGTATTTAATATCTGGGACCAGATCCATGATGTAAATCAGTGTAGCTCTGAAATCAGTGGAGCCTCACAGATGTAGAACTACAGAGATAATACCCACTCTCGCACCACACTTAAAAAAGTAACCTAAAATAAGGTTTGCAAACTTTTGCAAATTCTGAATAACTGATCCAGCCATCTTCATGGTCCTTGCTATTGGATATTGTGGATGTTTGCACAAACTGCTCTTTGCAGCAATATTTGCAGAAAGATTGCTCTGTAGATGCATACCACTGTTTACATGAGAACAAAATTATTTGCTGTTTGTTGTTCAGTATTCATTATTATTCTGTTTAAAAAGCTTCATGAATGCCCCATAGGCTGAAATTTATTTGCATGAACTAATGAAGAATAATTGATTTATAAACATCAAATTAAGCTAGTGAATCATTTGCAAACAGAAGAAATAATTAAAATAAATGAGCAGTGACTTGCATGTCCCCCCGACCCCCAAAATCAATCAGTTCAATGTAAAACCCTAACTCCATCCTCTTTTCCTTAAGAGGACCAAGATTCATAGATCTAACTTGCATTTAGAGTTTGTAATGAGACTTGTAAACTCATAGTTGAAAGAGGCTCTTAATGGTTTAATGCAAGCCTTATACAGCTCCAATATTAAGGAAATGAAGCGGATAAAATTATGAAATGTTATATTGCAAAATTGAACTGTAATAGTAAATGTGTTGGGTTTGCTCGATCCAAAGCATGTTGAAGTAATGGAAAGACTCCTATTGTTTATAGTGTTTCTTTGCAACAGGCCCTAAGGATATGAGCAGATCATGAACTTGTAAAGAGGAAAAGATGCTGTTTCTTTTTATTAATTTATAAAGAGAAAAAACAGATTAAATTATTGTTAAAAAGCCCCATTTTTCCTGCACTCTGCTCCAAAAGAGAAGAATGATTCCTGTTAAGAGTAGGTAGAAAACAAAAGTAGAAAAATGAATTGCCAAAAAGGCTAGACTTAGTTATCTCATTGAGCACACTATTAAATATCATTTTTAAGAGATCTGCATTACTCCAGGCAATAAAACAGTCCTTCTTGCTGTACCCCAAAAGATCAATTGAAAATGAAATTATCAACTTTTTATTTAATCTGTGTCAGTTAATCTCTGAAACATTTTCCAAAGTTCAATATGTGTAATACTAATTACTGACTAGTGACTTGGATTTTTTTGAAGTGTCAGGGCTTGTGAACACAGCCCATTATTTCTGAATGCTGTTTTATGCACTATCATAGATGGTTCAAATGTAACCTATTACTGCATGGAGAGAAGGTCCTATTAACTAGCTGGTAAGGAAGTTTTCAGGGTTGTGGGCCTTCATCTGGTGTCTATCTCAATGTCATGCATTCATCATACTAAGGGCTTGTCTATATGCAAATTTCACAGGGAAGTTAATACAGAATTTCAAAGTGGCTTAACCTAAGCCACAGACACACTCTTAATGCAGAATAAGTGTGTCCACACAGGGAGCTAGAGCAGCATATCTGTTCAACAGTAACTAATTTGCACGAGCTATCCTGAACTTTTTTTTTCTTGTTCACAAGCCTGCAAATCTGGCCCTCAGATCTACCAGAAGGCAGGATATATTGTGTAATGGTATTGCAGCCAGTGGTCCTCCTGACCACTCATGTACTGAGTACATTAAAATTATTATGCAATTGGCACCGTGTCTCCTTTGGCCATAAGCCTGGAAGTCTGAAGCCAGGTCTCCACTATAAACTTACATTTGTAAAACTAAGTTGCTCAGGAAAAATCCACATGCAAGAGCAGTTGTATTGACTTAACCCCAGTGTAGTCAGTACAAGGCTGATGGGAGAACTTATCTTGTTGACATAGCTACTGCCTCTTCTGGAGGTGAATTAACTATGCCAATGGGAGAAGCTCCACATCAGTGTAGTAGTGTCTTCGTTAAAGCTCTACAGAAGCACAGCTGCACCACTGCAGCTTTATAAATGTAGACCTGTTCTGAGTCTGTCATCAACCTGCTTTTCAGATGGCAGATTAAGATACAATTGCTTCACAGGACCAAGTGCATGGCCTACTGAGAAAAGAGTCTACCAGGCCAGTGAGTGGGAAGCTTATTCTGTGAGTGGCTAATTTGGTTTTAAAAAAATACTAATGTCTTTTTTTTTTTTTAACTTTCTGAATCTCATCAGAGCACTTTACTATGAGAAAACATAAAGGAAAGGAATACTTTGGGCCTGACTCTGCCCTGTCTCACACCTTGTGTAAAGTATGAAAACCTAGGATGTGAAATACTATCATATCATATAATGGCAGTATTCTGTGCACACTTTGCTCTCACTCTGTATAGGTGGAAAGGATGCTCCATGATGCATAGTGGTGTAGAATCTGGCCCACTCTTCTTGCACCAAAAAGTTTATAATCTAAGGGTCCCATCTTGCATTCGTAGTGCACATAAAATTGTCCAGGATGTATAAGATCAGGGCCTGAAGCAAGTGTAGACTGTAATTTGAACATTCAAGACAGGTTTATGGTCCAAACCTGAAGTTGTGCAAATACACAGTACCAGAGACATCAGTTACTTATCTAACACCTTGCAACAAATTAATTTCCAGGTTAATTTAATGTTTCCTGACTGGGAAGTGTAAGTTACACTGCAGTAGAAACGCACCTACAAATCACTTAGATTGTGTGTATCTATTCCAAAATATCTACTTTTGAATTCAGTTCTGCCTATTCTGTCTATGGTGTTGGAAAACTGATACAAGTGCATTGATTTAGGGTTCTTCCAATAATATAGTTAAACTGTCTGCTGGCAGTATACTTTACCTTGAATTTCTGTAACAGAATATACAATCAGAAGTCTAGTATTTATGATGCTTTCTAGAAATATTGCATTCCAGCTAGACACAGCACATTACTTCCATTTATTTCTGTATATTTAGTGTTGGTTATCCTCTGCCAAATATGAAGTTTTAGTAATTTCTTTCAAGTAAAACAAAATGTGTGTATGGCAAGGAAACTGTCAGAATTGCAAGGCAAGCTGGGTTTAGCTCCTTTGTTGGTCCTCTAAAGTGCATTACTCAGATTAAAGGTCTAGGTTCATTCACCTCTCTCAAGAGTGGATCCATATAGTTCAACTGCTTTAGAATAGGATCTGTGGGCTGCAGCCCTGTTCAACAACCATGTAAATATGAGTGTTTGTTTGGCATCTTAAGCAGTTTTCCTCCAGGTGTCTGAGACAGCAGCTGATTAAAGTGAGTTCAAAAACACTTCTTCAAAAAAAGCATAATGTATTCACCCCAAATGTAAGTAGTATACAGAGCAAAGGGTTAAAACAATAAAAAGCTATATGCCTGGGTCTTGCCTATATTGTCTTTCCTTGCAAGCTTTTTTAAGTTTTCCTCACTCATTTGTTTCCCCCTATATCTGGCTGCGAGTGACAGCTTTCTTCCTGCAGTTTCTCTTTTTCAGGTTATGTTTACACTGGTAATTGAACATGACACAACTTTTTGTCTTTCAGAGCTGTTTAAACCCCTCCTCTCTCTCTCAGCCCCCAAAAGACAAAACTTTTGCCACAACAAGTGCCAGTAGGAACAGCACGTTGACAGCAGGAGCAATCTTCTGCCATTCAGGCTAACACCGCTCATTGCATCCGACAGAGTGGGTATTAGCTCATGAAAGCTTATGCTCTAATACTTTAGTCTTTAAGATGCCACAGGACTCTTTGTTAGTTCTGCAATCCCATACTAACACGGTTACCCCTCTGATTCTTGACTGCTCATTGGGAGTAGTATTTTGTTGGCAGGAGAGCTAACAAACAGAGGCTGCGCTGAGTGACTTTTGGCTATGTCACCACAGCCGTGTTGCTATGTTGCTAAAAGCTCTGTGGTGTGGACATAGCCTCAGTATGTCTCTGTCAATGTCTCCTTCAGGGCAGCTGAGGACAACCCAATCAACCCTCCTCCTTCCCTAGAAGGTAAGAATGTCCTGACCCAGTAGGACCAAAGGTCTATCTAGCCCAGTATCCTGTCTTCTGACAGTGATCAGTGCATGGTGCCCCCGAGGGAATGAACAGAACAAGTAATCATCCATCCCCTGTCGCTCATTCCCAGCTTCTGGTAAACAGAGGCTAGGGAAGCTATCCCTGCCTATCCTGGCAAATAGCCATTGATGTATCTAGCCTCCATGAATTTATCTAGTACTTTTAAAAAAACCCTTTTAAAAGTACTTTTAAAAGCCTGGAAGTCTGAGGCCAGGTCTCCACTATAAACTTACATCGATAAAACTCAGGGGTGTGGGCCTAGCATCTTTCAGGTTTTAGTATCCCAGTAATTGGGGGTTCAGCCTGAGAAGATTAAATTATGCTAGCCGAGTTGAAGCCAGTATTTGTATATTCCCTGATGAATAGCTTCCCTGTTTCCCCACAGATACTTGACACTTTCTGTGATATTGCCTCCAAGGCCAGCACCAGCATAGAAACCATCTGCCTGGGGTGGCATTCCAGCCAATCTTAGGCCGGTGCTCCTGCCTGTGCTGCCCACCGTCCCCCACCTTTTTTCCTCTGGTGGTGCTCCGGCCACCTTTTCTTCTTGGGGTGGCAAAAAAAATTAGAGCTGACCTGATTATCTCACCTTTGCCATTGTTTTGTTTCCTATTGGTTAATCCTTTACAGCCTCCTTTGATTTAACTCTACGAAGCCCAGCAGGATAATATCACACCAGTAAACTGCAGAACACTTTATTTAAAATAAGATTTTCCTCAATATCCACAGAACTGACTGGACTTTATAGTAGCTTTCAGCTATGGCTTTGGCTACCTAACTGTGCTTCAGCATGGGGTCTGGGTTTGAGTTAGCACCTTGGGATTTTAGTGTTGGAACTTGTGTATAGGCCTAGAACTGCCTAGTTTCATCCATTTCCCAAATAAATTGACCAACAATCCAACCTTGAAATCAAAGTACATTTTATCTTTCTGAATTTTTTAAAAATGGAGATAAGGCGCACACTTTTTTGAATGATTACTGAAACTCATCTTAAGTTGTGATGATGGAGACATTTTAACCATTATTTATGGTTGGCATTACATCAAGAATGACTGTAGAAATCATCCTGTAAAATTTTTGGAATCAAGATAGTCTTAAAGGGAAATTTAATTCCAATATCTTTATAATAAGACATTGGCTGGTATAAGGACCAAATTTATGTGATTTCTATAAATATTTGTCTCAGTAGTTTTGTATATGTTCATGGAGAGAATTGCTAGCCTAAATCTAGTCATTGATCATACAATAGCTAGTAGTATCAGAGCTCCTGCTTACCAGAGGTCCTGAGAAAAGCTTTTTCAAGCAAAGAATTGTTGAATCCATGCCATCCACTGATACCAATGATGTCTAACCTGCCAGCACAGCTAAAGCAGTACATCTATCTCTGTACACCTCATTTGAGTCTCTTATTAATGCTGACATCTGTTCAGGTCTTAATTACCACAACTAGTCCCTTGTCAAATCTACCTAATACATTTTGCACTTTTGTTTTTGGACTACATTGTATCTCCAGAAATATAACTGCCAAAGAAATGGAAGGAATATTTAAGAATATAAGGTTATCCTACTTCACAATTTAGTCACAGTCACAAGTAAATATCAGTGCTCGAGATTTTAATAGCCTCTAATCATGACATGAATGAGATATGCTTTGAGAAATGATCAGTAATCTTTTTCCAACGAAGTTCACTAATACTGTTAATGTGACATGCAGTAATTTCCCTGCATATATATATAATTTTTAAGTTTTAGTGTAATTCTTTTCAAAGAATAGACCCTCGGTGGAACCATTTTATAGATCTATCCCAAGAAATGTAAAAAGCCTGTATACCAAGACTGAAAAATTGTTCTACAGTGTTTTGTACTTCCTGAGCATCTAATACTGTGGGAAGATTTTGGTGCTGATCATTTGGTCAATAACACAACCTGAGAACATGAAAATTGATAAGTTCAGAATGAGTCAGTACATCATATTCAATACTTAAGGTAAAATTTTTAAAGGTATTTAGATACCTGCAGATGGGAATGAGGCACCAATGCCCATCTGATAATCCCACTAGATGCCCATCAATTTCAGTTAGAGTGAGGTGTCTAGGCACTTCCTGGAACTTTCAAAAGCACCTACCTACATTTTTTTGGCACCTAAATATCTTTAAAGATCTGTGGGTTTTACCCTTGACTAGGCCCAAAGGAAATATACCAGATTTTCAGGATGTTATCCAGGTGTGTTAGAAATTGGACATAGAATTTTCTTTTGCTATTCTTTTTCATACATTATTCATTTATCTATAAACTTTATTGCCTGGTGCCAGTCAGCTGTCTTGGATCAGGCTTATAAATGTTAAAACCCTCCTATTGCAGAATAAGTTCCTTACCTTCAGACTCAAGGGGCTGCTGGCAACTAAACACAACCAAGAACTCTCAAGTTTCCCATGTTTTATGGATCATCTTATTTTAAGACCAGTTTTTCTTGCCATTCCTTCATTCTTGCTTCTATTTTGCAGGGATTTTTCTCTAGTTACTGCAGCAGCCCAAGGGGAGTGTATAGATTCATCAATTGTTAAGACAGAATTTAACTGTTAAGATCTAGTTTAATCTCCTGCAGCTCTTAAATCATAAAAACATCTAGTTCTTGCATCCAATACCATAAAACTGCCTAACAGTAAGGAAGAATTGCCTTGCATATATCTTCAGCAAGCATAAGCGTTGTGCCATCCCCACCCCTTCTCCATAGTGGTCACAGGTTCTGGTAGATGTCTTAAGGTAAAGAGCTGTCTCTACCTCTTAACGTCAGGCATTGGCCCCTACTGCATACATGACTTCAGATGCCCTTGATATACAGACTCAATTGAACACAGAAGGTTTCTGAAACCTTTTATATAAAAGAATATTAAGTAAGGGAATGGAAATGGGCTGAAAGGCAATAGAGAACTGAAGGGAATTTGACAACAGCAACACGATCCCTTCCTTGTATAAAACTGTTAACCCCTACCTAAAGTTTCCAACCCTACTGGTAGTGCACATAAAGTTGAGATGCAGTAACTTGGTGAGGCATTCTACTCTGCTTGCAGCTGCTCAATCTGGACGTCTGGGCTGGTGATGGTACTTTATCTTCACCTGCCCTTGGGACACATGAGTCTGAGTTCAAAAGTTCTCACAATGCATCCTGGTAAAGCAGTATCCATTGCAGTCCTTTCCCTGGGCTCTCTCTCACCAGAGCAAGACAGTCCCCGTTCCTTCCCTGGAGGCCTCCATGAAGACTACTCACCAAGATGACACTTCTTACCCTCCAGCTTCTTGCTGCTGAATGCTGTTGATACTTCAGTATTTGGCTGCTCACACTTAGGTGTCAACTGCTGTTTGCAGATGATAAAAAATTATTCAAGATAATTAAGTCTAAAGCAGACCGCAAAAAGTTAGAAAGGGGTCTCACAAAACTGAGTGAGTGGGCAACACTATTCTAGATGAAATTTAGTGTTGATAAATGCAAAATAATGTGTATTGGAAAACATCATCCTGCCTACACATAAAACAATGGGGTGTCGAGCTATTACCACTCAAGGAAGAGATCTCAGAGTTGTCGTAGATAGTTCTTTGAAAACATTTGCTCAATGTGAAGTAGCAGTCAAAAAACTAACACAAATGTTAATAACTATTAGGAAAGGGATCAATGATCAAACAGTAAAACTCATAATGTTATATAAATTCATGGTATGTCCACACCTTGAATATGGCATACAGTTCTGGTTATCCCCCTCTTAAAAAGGATATATTAGAATTAGAAAAGATAAGAAAAAATGAGTAAGTATGGAACAGCTTCCGTATGAGAGGAGATTAAAAATACTGGGACTATTCTGCTTGGAAAAGATTAAAGGGGTATATGATAAATGTCTACAGAATCATAAATGATGCAGAGACAGTTAAGGAGGAAGTAATATGTACTCCTTTACATAACAAGAACCAGAGGTCACCTAGTGAAACTAATTGGCATCAGGTTTAAAACAATCAAAAGGAAGCACTTCTTCACATAGCACAGAGTGAATGTGTGGAACTTGTTGCCAGGGATGTTGTGAAAGCCAAAAGTGGGTTTAAAAGGAATTAATAAGTTCATGGAGGATGGGTTCATCAATGGCTATTAGCCAAGATGGTCAGGGATGCATCCCCATGGCTGTGTGTGTCCCTAAGCCTCTGACTGCCAGATACTGGGACTGAATGACAAGAAGGGTCACTGGATGATTGCCCTGTTCTGTTCATTCCTTTTAAAGCACCTGACATTAGCTACTGTCATAAGACAGGATACTGAACTAGATGGGCCATTGGTCTAAGCCACTATGGGTGTTTCTGTGTTCTTCTTACATTATGCCCTGAGACCTGGAGGGGCTATGGAAGGAAAGGGCAGAAGTGAAATATGATTCAGCAGTCCTAGCCAGTGGAGTGGCTCTTAGGGGAACACCATCCACTGGCACAAGTTAGAGCAGTCTTAAAATTGTTCGACAGTGCTGGCAGTTGATTTGGCCCCCCAACAACGCCCATGATTGGGGGAGGAATAAGTATTTCTTCTGGTACCAGTTTGTCATAACCCAGGGACACTAGGATTTTTTGGGTAGTGTCTTTGTGATTCAAAAATGTCAGGATCTTGAGAAGTTTTGAAATAAGGCAAAAATGCAGCAAGAGTTGGTCTCTGAAATATAAAACTTTGACTACAACATGTGGCTGAAGTTGCTATTTTCTAGTATTCGTGCTACCGAGAATGAAACACCGTATGTGCTGTTCATTTGCCCAAACTGTGTATCGGCACTAAGTGATGCTTAATGATGGGAAATGTTCAGAGCTCAAGGTGGCACATCTTAAGTAGCTGTTCTGTGTAAAATGAATAACAAAGTTTGCGGGTTTTTCATCTGTGTCACTTGTCTATGCCTTAGCACACTCTGTAAAAATTTAAAAATGGCCAGAGATCATGCAAAACGAAGAATTTATTTGGACTAATCTTTGGAGGGCCTCATCAAAAGTCCACTGAAATCAATGAAAAGACTCTCATTGATTTCAGTGGGTTTTGGGTCATTCTCAAAGTGTGCCTCTATTTCAGTGATGGGCAACGCGGGGTGCATGCAGCCATCAGGGTAATCCAATTGTGGGCTATGAGACATTTTGCTGATGTTAATCATCCACAAGCATGGCCCCTCTGCAGTTCCAAATGACTACAGTTTACTATTCTCAGCCAATGGAAGCTGCAGGAAGCAGCAGCCAAGCACATCAGCAAAATGTATCATGGCCTCCAGTCAGATTACTCTGATGGGCTGCAGGTAGGGTGACCAAATAGCAAGGGGGTAAAGGGTAATAGGCACCTATATAAGACAAAACCCTGAATATCGGGACTGTCCCTATAAAATTGGGACATCTGGTCACCCTTGCCACAGATTGTCCACCACTGCTCTACTTCAAAGAATAACCATGTAAAAATTATACCAGTTTACTCAGCAGATTTGCCTCTTTTTGTGTATTCTGTGTCATATCTGCTAACTTTAATGTCAGTAATATTTTTACAAAATATTGCTAGGGTTTCAATTCATGTTATGTCTTCACAATTAATCTAGGTTTCGAGTGAGCGAGGTGGATTCTATTCCATCTTGTGCATCATCAACAGAATGATTAACTAAGACCTAATCAGTCAGACTTGTGCAATTTGTCTCTTCCAAGGTGCCACACACGTGTCACTTGAATTACAGAACCTGTGTTTCTGGTGACAACACATCTTGATTTTCTGAGCCCAGGATAAGTTGGCAGCATTGGCTGGTAAGGGTAAAAAAGTCTATTTTTACTTGTAAACTCAGCAGATAGTGAGACTTGCAGTGAAATGTGAAAAACCAACGACACACAGTGCAGTACGATTCAGATTTTCACACACATCTAGGAAATTGCATGCTTTTGTCTGTAAGAAGTAAGTGAAGCAACAGTCAGGGAATGTCTTTTACAATTTGTTTTCATGCTATGGAGTCAATTATCTGAAAACATATAGACACCTGTCACCCTTTTAATTTCTCTCATCTTGTGTCAGCTTTCAAATTCCCTCAAGAACACTAAGAACAACAAGCTTTTTTTTACCAGAGTTGTAGCTTGCTTGGTGCATCGGTACTGCTAACTGTAAGTAACCACAGCCTCTAACTCTAGAGGAGATCACTACAGTTTTATTATTAAAACTGGGTATGTCATCAGCAGTTGTATTTTTAGAAACAGTAATGTAAGTCTGCAGCACTAAAGACCTTGCTGAAGGCTTACACATTTGGAAACAGCGGCAGGTCTGTTGCTATAATTTGCTGTGTGGTGTTGCTGAGTTAATGGCCGTTGGGTGACTTGTTTTAAACTTTCACATCCTTTTTACTCTTTTTTATGTTTCAGCAGTCTATCAGAAGTTTACGGTTGATTTTTTTTTTTTTTTTTAGCAACAGTGCAGTGTTCACTGAAAGTGTGTAGATGAAACTCAGCAATTTTAGATGCCTTAAAAGAGAGAGGAAGTATGAACAGAGAAAATGGAAGACTAGCTTTACTTTCCCAAATGCCAGTGTCAACATATATTGCTGTATTTTAGTGCTTAGTTTAGCACTGCCCATGGACTATTTCAGTTTTCTGGAGCCAGTATAGTCACTATGCATTGACACATGATTATACACATGTTCGTTACAGCATGTTATACTTGGTCTTGCCCCAGAGTGGGGAGGTGGAATATAAATCAATGTTTCTGAACCTTTTTTAATACCAGGGATTGGCTGTGTCAGGGAGATTTCAGGGACTGGCACCAGTTCACAGACCGGTAGTTGAGAAACATTGCACTAGATGCCTCCCAAGGTCCGTTCCAGCCCTCTACTTTTTTGATGCTATGATTAAGGAAACCGACAATATATTTCAGGCTGGATCATGAACACACTTGGTATGGTTGTACAAGGTCCAGGTGATGGACAAAAAGCTTCCAACCTCCTTGTGTAACTATGTAAAGATCACCACAGTGACAGTCCCTATGCCTTGGGGGATTTAGGGATTGCTTGTCCCTGCAATGAACCCCAAGGATAAGAATGCCAAAAAGGGACTGAGAATGGGCAAGTTTGGACCATGCTTTTGTTTTCTCCTCCAACAATGCAGAGTGTACCCAACTTATCATAGGAAGCAGTCTTCCCTATCCAAATGGATAGAGTAGCATCTCATGTTCAACAAAAGCCTCTGAGTGATTTGTGCCTCTCTGAGGAACAATTTCTTGGGTTTTCATCCTGAGTTGGGATAGCTCCATACCCAAAACTGTGGTTTAGAAGCTATTATCTGGCCCTTTGTAGTGTTACTGAATGCCTGGTGTAATAACGAGCAAAGTTGTATATTCCACTAGCACCGGATAAAATAGCAATTGTATGCTTTGCTAATGCCACAATGGCACAAATTCATGGTATTCACCAGTATAGTGTGTCCCATTTCCCTCCTAACTGGCCACTTGAATTTCATGGGATTCTTTGTTAGTAAAACTGTTTTGTTTTTTCAGAAAGCATGTCAACTCCAGAGCCATTGTCTATATCTGGTAACATCTAACCCGCTCCCCACTACTTTTCCTTTGACCAACATCCCATCAGACTATATTCTAATCTACCCTTCCAAGTAGCTGTCAGGTACCCTTCACCCCACTGCCAATCAACTTTCTCTCTGATTTCAGTCTCCTGCCATCACCCTTGCTGACTGCAGTTTGCATATTGACATCCAGTCAGGGCCGGCTCCAGGCACCAGAAGAGGAAGCACGTGCTTGGGGCGGCACATTCTAAGGGGTGGCATTCTGGTCAGTCTTTGGTCAGCACAATCCGGCCACCCTTTTTTTTTTTTTCTGGGGGCAGCGAAAAAGCTAGAGCCAGCCCTGCATCCCTTGTAACACATTAGCCACCTGCATCTTCATCCTCACCACCTCCCATTTTTTTCAGCCATGGATTATTCTTCCAAAAAGGCTACTTATTCAATCTTGTTTACACTAAACATAGGTCTTTCTCTGATTTCTCAGTATCAGAGTTCTTTTTTTCTGGCCAGCAACTTATCACATTCAACATCAGTCACTCATGCCTGTCTCTCCCTCCACTTCAGCCTACCATGATCTACTATACTTCAATAGCGACAAAGAGTCTTGCGGCACCTTAAAGACTAACAAAAGTATTGAAGCATAAGCTTTCGTGGGCTAATACCCACTTCGTCGGAAGCAATGTGCTTGACTTCTCTGACACCCTCATCAAAACTGTTCCCTGCTTGAAATCAGTACAGTCAGTTGTTCACTCACTCTGTTGTACTCTTTCCACCTTTGACTCTCATGCTTAAATTCCTTGATGAATCAAGGATATCTCTAACCTTGACACTGTAGTATCCTACTCTCTGGCTTCCCAAACACACACACTCCCACATCAATCCATACAAAATTCAGTCATCATCCTTGCCCATTAACTTAATCATGTGATTTTGATCCTTGAATATGTGCACTGGCTCTACATTTGCTATTGCATCAAATCCAAGTTTAGCACTTTCAAAGCCCTATATAACTGCTTCTCCCATATCAAACTATGTGCATTACCTACTACACCACCTCTGCTCTGACACTGTTCTCACACTTGACTGACTGTTTGCCAGCTTGTCACATCATTGCATCAGCCTTTTTTTAACACAGTCTAGTTCAACCCACACCACATCCATAATACAATCTTCTTGTGCTCATCTGAATGATATCTCCCCTGTCCACATTTAAATCCTTGCTAAGGACTTCTGCTATGCTTCTTCCTATGAATCTAGGTTACTTGTACAGCTTTTAAAATCCCTATTTGTTGTTCCCCTTCAGCTAAACTCTCTCTCCTTATTTGTCTGTCCTTAGACCTATGAGGCCTCTGAGACAAGGATCGTGCCTTCCTCATCTATGGAAAGAACCGAGAAACTAATTAGCATTACCATGGACAGATGATAAATAAATCTATCTTGAAATCAGCATGAGATTCATATTCCAATTGGAAACATTTCTACTATTTCAGCCATCCAGTTGCTATTTGCTGTTTATCAAACGCAAAGTTAATTGTTGGTCTTTGTTGTAGCTATGACTATTTAAGCATATGTGTGGTGTTTTTTTTCAGAGATGGAAGGAAAGGAGCTCATAGGTGTAATTTAATAAGTTTTTCTTGACAACTTCCTGAATGACCCTGGTAAATTTTTTGTTTTCGGTAGGAGCTGAGGGAGTAGAAAATCTCAAAGAATATGAGGAAGAATGATTGATTGATTGTTTTTTACTTCTATATAAATGCAAATCCACTTTCAAAAATTCTAAGAATAACTTGACTAACCTAAACAACAATTTGAAGGAAAATCAATCATTACTCAGTTTCCATTTGCAGAATCTAATTTTTAAGTCACACCACTCTGCTAAGTATTGCTTCTCTTAGATATGTGTTCTGAACCTGAAAAAGCCCCAAAGTTTGGTTCTTAATAAATTAACTCTTAAACAAGCAACAGGAGATTCTTATTCCAACATAAACTACATTTGGGTCAGAAACAAGCAAAAGCTTAACTTCCTAATAATATGTTATATGCCAGCTCTTACCTGACTCTGATTTGTAGTGGGGGCAGTACACCAGGAAGCAAACTATTTAAACTGACAACTAATAAACAAACAAAAGTTTAACTAATCAGTGGGTCATGGAGTAGTTCATGTAATGATCTAAATGATCTGACCTTCGTGTACAAGTTACTCATGAAATGAAGCACTGAGCAAAGGCTTTTTACAATTCCCTACTTGCCCCTCTCATTCTGATGGATGCAGTGGATGCTGCTCTTTCTGATACTGGCTAGGATGACACTTCTGTTTATGTAACTACCATGAAGGGATGCCTCTAGTGTTCCAGACTCTGCTGTTCCTAGAACAGTTACTTTCGGCAGAACAAGCCAGCTTCTTCAGAGTTCAGAACTCTCCACAAATTTCTGCTTGTTTGATTTTGCAGTTATGTAGGCTCTGATGCTGCACTGGCCACTACAGAGGCAGATGCCTGCACTCACACAGGGATCAATGCCAGGTCAGGGCCTTAATGTTTTATTTAAAAAATAATAAAGTTGAAAAAAGGTGTATTTAATTGTATGTTTATAAACAACAAATTATATTTTTGGGGGGGCAATAGCTGAAAGAAAATGTTTGTGTGATTTTATTTACTCACATGCAGAAAATGTGGATATAATTATTTGATTACTAGAGTAGGAATGTTTTATTGCATTTAACGTATAGTTAAATCATTGGTGAGGGAACCACTGTTGTTGTGAGCAGTTAGATCATAATGACTATAGCTTGTGCTTTCATTGTGCAAGCATCACTCTCCAGGTAATGTTTTATTCATTTCAGCAGTGACATTGGGAAAATGTTTTAAATTAATGCTTTGATAGAGCTAGCATCATTGTGCAAGCAGAATAAGTATCACAATTATCTGCATTCAGCCTATGGTTGTATAGATTGGTCTTTTCTGAATTATTGGAGAATCCAGTTTTAAACTTTCTTTTATTAAGGTAAAGGAATCTGAGTGCTAGAAACTTGATTATATTTTTTCAGCCAATTTGCCCAGTTCTGTGTCCTGTGTTGCTGCTGCTAGTTGTTGATGTGCTAAAGACACCACATGGGAATCTCCCTTACTGCTCTCTGCAGTCTCAGTTGATCCACTAACTGCCTGACCCCAGCCATACTAAAGTCAAAGGTAAAACTTCCATTGACTTCAATGGTACAAGATCATCCTCTACCTTCTTAGTCCTCCCCTGGGTGTTCTTTTCTTTCTCTCTCAAGACACTGAGCAAATAAAATTTCAGCAGCTTATTATGGGGAGCTCTTCCTCCCAGCTTGCTTTTAGCACTTGCACTCAGCAAAATGACTGTCACGCTGTTCTTTGATTTCAGGAATAATTTCCACTGTGTTAGCTTGGTCATCCTCATCACCAGGAATCCTAGAAATCCATTTGCCACTAAAAAATGCAGAATTTGCCTTTTTACAGAGACTTTTACATTTTGTGAAAAAAATAAAAACATATTCACTATTAACAAAATTTTACTGAAAGTACTAGTGTCATGTATTCAGTGCACACAACATCCTCTCTGTGGTTTGATTTTTGAGTGCTCTTTATATTTACATAGGTAAACATAACTTCTTCCGGTATATAGAAGTTATTCAACAGCATATAGGGGTTCTTGTGTTTAATGCATCTCAGATTTCACTTTAGCCTCCAGACGTGAATGAGTAAGGTTACAAAAAGAGGCAGAAAACGTGAAAAATCACCCCTGAAGACCATGTTACTGAGAGTATGTCAACACTACGAAATTATGTCGAATTTAAAGAAGTCAATCTTCAGAAAGCAATTTTATACAGTAGATTGTGTATGTCCCCACTAAGCATATTAAGTCAACGGAGTTCATCATCAATACCATGGCTAACATCGACTCACAGAATAGTGCACTGTGGGTAGCTATCTCACAGTTCCCACAGTCTCTGATGCCCACTGGAATTCTGGGTTAAGCTCCCAATGCTTGATGGGGCAACTGCAGTGCACTTTTTTTTTTTTCCAGAGAAAATGTTGTTTTTTATCACAGAAAACTAGGATCCTTGCTTATCACCAGCTCACTTGAAAGCCTGTCATTCAGATCCACCAGAGAGAGTTCTTCTCCTCTGGAGATTGGACAACAGCTTGTACTGCTCTTAAGCAGTTACCTCTGGTCTCTAACTTCCTTCTTTTCCTAATCTTTGTCCAATTAAAAAATGCTTTTTCTTTGCAGTTAATCACCATTGTCTTCCACCAACAGAAGTGCTTAGCTGTGAGAATAAATCTGTGCTAGCGGTGACCACGTAACACTGACTCCCAATTTTTGTCTATGACCGTTTAGCAGATTCCTTCCTTCAAACCTTTCTTTCATTACCACTCTGAATACTTTCAGTATATTGTATGTGCTGATGATAATTAATGGCAGTTACAAATGGGAATGAGACATTGCTTTAGTTTCCACTGCAGGAGGACAAACTTGTGATTTTCCCCAAAGCTTTATACAGAGTCCCAACACAGAGAGTGTTTCCTGGACCTGACTATGCTTTTCCCAAGAAGCATGCATGGGACTGCATGCACACATCTATGCACAGTCATCGTGTGTGAGTGTGTAACTGAACGTAGTAAATGGTGGTAGGTGGTGACAAAAAATGGGAGACCACTACATTCAATAATGGCTTGATCCGTCATTCATTTTGAAGTCAATGGGAGACTTTCCATTGATTTCAGTGGGTGTTGGACCATTCCCCAAAACATTTTTATATCGCTTATTTATTTGGATCTCCTGCAATCTCTTCCTAAGGTGCTATATCTCCTTACCATCTTTTACCTGGCAGGATCGTACCACAATGTTTTCTTTATGTATTCCTCCTCTTTATAAAGGTTAGGTCATTCAGTCTTGGAGCAAAGTGAAAAAACAATTGTTAGGTGACCAGTCGCACAGTTCAAGCAGTAAATTTCCAACAATTATTGTAGCAAAATAGTTCATGAGGTGATTATTATTTGCATAAATCCTCCAGTAAACTCTTGAATCATGAGTACTGTCATCTGCACTCTTGCCAGCTCACACCTTCTTTTCGGTTTCTGAGTTGTATTCACTTGCCACAGCCCCTCACATTGCACTTTCATAGGAGAGGAGAGCCTTTTCAGGTCTGAGCTGACCAAAACTAAGAGTGGGGGGGGTTCAGAAGCACATTTTGTTTTCTCAGCTAGAGCTGATGGGATTTTTTTCCACAGAAAAATGTAATCTTTCAGAAAAAAAATAAAAACTGAAAACATTTGGCTGTTAACCAAAGTTTTTAGACAAGATTTTTTTATTTGGAAGTGCTGCCACTGTGCCTCATGCTCCCATTCTCCTCTATGGACTAGAATCCATGGTCAGATGACATCTCTCACGATGCTCGAGGGTCTCTCACTCTTCCTGAGCCGCTGTAGTACATCATGGAAAATGCACTACAGCTGCGAACCTGGCTCAGAGTAGAAAATAGGTACATGAAGCACCTGGACTACAACCCCCTTCAGGCACTGCAATGGTATTTTTAAATGTTTATTTTCCTCCAAATTTTGGGTTGAAATATTTAGGTTTTTGGCTGAAAACAAAACATTTTGACATTCAGCTTTTCAATGAAAAGCTGAAATCTTTTTGAAAAGTAGATACAATTTTTTAAAAAATGTCTCAAATCCCACTGAAAACCAATTTTGACAAAATCTTTGACCAGCCCTTTTGTCTGCCTTTCCTTGGAGGTCTCTTCCTTCTGGGCTGTCTGTCTGAAAGTTCCCAGCTAACAGTCCATGTGTTTAAAAACAAGATTTATTCGAAGTGAGAGAGAATGTCTCTCATTTTCATACCAATCTGTGTAACATTTACTTCAACTGAATACTCTACAAAGCCCAGTGTGGATGTTTGCCCTTCTCTTAATTACAGAGTTCAAGAAAATCTTGCTTCGCTTGAAATCCAATCCCTCCCTGAGTCTGACAGCCCTCTGATGCTGTATCTAACGTTTTCCTGATCAAGACTTCCTCATGAAGTATTTCAATCCAAGCAGCTCCCAGGGTCAACTAGGGTGTGATCCTGCACCCCAGAACTAAATGGGGGTATTGACTTCAATAGGCACTGGATCAGGCAGTATCTCAGACAGGCTCCCATTTTAACAAATAATTTTTCTGAAGATAAGTACACACAGTAGGGATTGGTAATCATTTGGATTTCCCTGTTCTTCAGGAGATTATAAGGGCAGGAAAGAAGGCCAGTCAGCAGTATTAAATAGCTACCTTTGAAATGCTTAACCCTCTAGCTCAAATACAGTAATTAACAGATGATTTGATTAATTCAGGTCTCTCAAACAGGCAGAATGTATTTTCCCCCATAGCCAGCCCTCTTTCACATTATCTCTTATTATAAAATATCAATTGACCTACACTTAAAAAAGTTTTCCTAGCATCACTATGTTGGCTGGGATGTGATTTTTCTTTCTGACAAAGTTATGCTGATAAGTCCTTGTGCAGTTACACCAGAATTGTTTATTTTGGTTCCTCAACAGAAATAATCAATTCCAGTATAAGGACTTTTAAACCAGTATAATTTCATCCATACTAAGATGGTAGGGTGGATGTGAGAGTTGCCAGTTTGACTATGCAGGCATACTTAAAGCAGCAAGACTTTTTAAGTGTAGGCAGGTTCTTAGCAACAGACCCCAGACCGCCCATCACAGATGCATTTGTAAAAATCGTGATATGTTCAGTTTGACTGATAAATTGTTCATCATGAATTATTTGACCATCTCTAATAATAAGTAGGGTATATAATCATAAAAATGAGTTTATAATGGATTTCAGTGTACTCTTGACTAAGTGCATGAGTTTTATAATGGAAACCTCATGGCATTAAAAGGGAACACTACTGTCACTATAATGTTCTTTGGTATGAATACATTCAGCCTGTGGAATATAGTTGTGATTGTGGGGGTCGCACAACGATAGAGAGGCAATATGGGTGAGGTCATATCTTTTATTGGACCAACTTTTGTTGGTGAGAGAGACAAGCTTTTGAGACACATGGGCCCCTTCTTCAGTTCTGGGAAAGGTATTCTGACCCTCCCAGCAAAATGCAAGATGGATTAGATTTAGCATAAGTAGTTAGTGCATATTGTAAGGGACCACTCAAAGTAGAGTGGCCTGATAGCCCCCTCTTTTTGTCCTGTGTCTTCAGGGGTGTTAGTTACTTATTGCTGTAATCAGCTATAAATTTGGTATATCTGTTCATTTCATCATTTTTAGTGTCTAGCAGAGTAATGAATTTAAGCTCCCAGGCTTGTATTTTGATAGTGTTGTGCAGATTTCCTTTGAGGTGAGGACTGATAGAAGAGATATAGAATGATCACTTTGTGAAGAGTATTGACCCACAGGTGATGTGGTGTTTTTGTCTTTTATCATTCTCCTGCATGAGTTCATTCAAGAGCACAGTGATTGTCTGTCTGTCTGGTTTCACCCATAAAGATATTCCAATAGTAAGGTGTAGGATCTATAGATCTTGAAAGGTGTGTTGTGGGAGTGGAGGCGGGGTCAATCATTGTAGCAGTGGAGCTATGGCTGTAGGTTCCATTCTCCAACATGCCACACTTTTTTCACAGGACAGCTTGAAGAAGAATTTCTGGACAGATCCACCATGAAACCACTGATAAGCCTGAGATACATAGATGATATTTTCATACTCTGAAGAGGCAGCTTAAACTCCCTCATAGATTTCCACCACAACTTCAGCAACCACCATTAGGGTTACCATATTTCAGATTTCTCAGAATAAGACAGACAGTTCTAGAGACACTAAAATCAACTTCATGGACATGACAGTCAGCTTCAACAATGGAACGTCATGGACAGCTATACACAGGAAACCCATGGATCACCATACCTATCGTCATAGATTCAATAACCATCCCAGACACACCAAAGAAATCTGTTTCTCTCCTGCCAGGCACTCAGATACCAGAATATATTGCAAGGATAAAGACTGGGATATATACCTTAAGACACTCAGAGGTGCCTTCAGCGACCAAGGACATTATAGAATGGTAGCTCAGATACCCTAAGAGAATCTGGTTCAGTACAGAAATAAAACCCCTCTGACTGAACACCCTTAGTTACCAGGGTGATGGGATCCCTGGCGTGCCACCTGGGATCAATGTGCCCCCTTATCTTTCCGGCCTAGGCTGTCTCTCTCAATGCTTTGCTAGTGAAAAGTAAAAAAACCCTCCAGGTATTGTCCTCACTCAATACAACCACACGTGGAGCCCCACACCCAGCTAGATTCCATGAATGCTCCCAAAGAGACTCATGAATCTTACAGAGAAAGGTACCAGCCAAATCCCCTGCAGCTCCCAGCCTTGCACCACAGGAATATAGTGTCTTGTACTGCTCAGGACTCTTTCTCGATGCTTGCAGGTTTGTTTATTGGTTCACCACATCATCAATGGAAAGTGCATATACACCAGCCTTTGTAAACCTAAGCAGATTTACCAAACACTTCAGGAAAACTCACTGGTAAAGATAAACAGTAAAAACAACTTTATTCATTACAGAAGAGATTTTGAGTGATTATAAGTGATGGGCAAAAAGTCAGAGTAGTTACCAAAGGAAAGTTTAGACTGTGTGCTTATATTTTCCTATTAGCCCTGTTAGACTGGGCAACATCTAGATTAAGCAGTTTTTCTCACCCCGCTGGATATTGCAGTTCTCAGTAGCAGGTTTCAGGGCCAATCTCTGTTGGAGTGTTCAGTCTCCTGAGCATCCTTGTTGCTTGCAGCATATATAGGGGAGGAGGTAAGACCAAGCCTGGGGCCACTGTGTTCTGTTTTATACCCTTAGTCCATGTGTTCGGAGAACACTAGTTCAGCCATGTCTGATGGGCATTGCTGAGTCACAAGGTGAAGCAATACCCCCAGTGTATCTCCTGTGCAAGAGTCATTGAATTATAACTCCTTTGCTGGACAATGGCTGGTGATGTCTGTGCAGTACCCCTCTGAGGATTGGTTACCTCTTTCCTTGTTATGGTCTCTGGAGACCTAATATCTGGGCACTTCCCAAACCCACAGCATATTTGAGTGAAAACCATACAACACAATTATTTTATATACATTAATGGTACATGTTTAAATAATATATGGCAATATACCTATCTCATAGAGCTGGAAGGCCCTTGAAAGGTCCTTGAGTCCAGCCCCCTGCCTACACTAGCAGGACCAAGTACTGTCCCCCATAGATTTTTTTTTTTTGTCCCAGATCCCTAAGTGGTCCTCTCAAGAATTTAACTCACAACCCTTGGTTTAGCAGGCCAATGCTCAAACCTCTGAGCTGTGCCTCCCCCTGTGGGATATTTAGATGGAAAACGCTTTTAGCAGATAACTTTTCCCATGATACATTACATGGCATGCTTTATATCCAATATCACAATTATATATAAATGAGGCATGTGGGGATTACAGGGTATATTCACAAGGTATAGAATGTCACAGCATATGGTACCACCCCACATGGGCACCCAGATGGAGTATAATCAAACTACAACCCATACTCAAGGGGGAACCCTTCCTGAAAGAAATCTTCTCTGAACCACCATTGCTGGTATTGAAAGACACCTCCAAACTCTCCAAGCTCATTTTTAGAAGCAAGCTGCTCACAGACTAGAACATAGCAACTCAAAGTGGCATCAGACCCTGCCAGGAAAACAAATAGAAAACCTGCAGCCATATATCCACTGCTACAATGATCAACACCTTTCACAACACACCTTTCAAGATTAATGGGTCCTATGCATGCTTTTCACAAAATATGCTATATCCCATCCAGTGCCCTCTTGAATGGACTTACATAAGAAAATGATTAAAAGACAGCCCCCCCCCCCACAATGCCTGTAGATGAACATTTTTCAAAAAGTGAATGTTGTGAATGTGCCTTTGGTCATTTGAAGGATCACCTGGAATTATTTATTATGATATTGGATCTCAGTGGAAAAAATATCTGAAAGACTATAGATACCTGCTGTGTCCTGCATACTATCTGTGAAACAAAGGGAGAAAATTTTCCGCTAGGGTGCAGGTGTTATGACAGGTGCAGGCAGTCTGATGAATTTGCACGGCCAGATACAAGAGCTATATGACGAGCTCAACCCAGATCTATACAACTATACAGGGAGGCTTTGAAAGACCATTTTAACAATGAGCCAGATGGTATGTGTTGCTGTAGTATACTCCAGTGGGCCTATCTCCTTTGTGGCCTGGAATGAATCTTGTACTCATTGCTCTATACGTAGGAATCAAATATCGTATTGATATCGTTTGTAAATAGGTTCTGTGACAGTTCAGAAACAAGAAATTGATTGCTGACCGACCTGCTCATCACCAGCCACCATATGTTGTGAACTAAGAAAGATGAATTATGTTTCAAAAACATAAAAAAAACCCAGAATTTTATTCTGTAACATGAACCAGGAAAAAAACAACACTTAGAACATGATTAATTAAGGGATCAGAACTTACAAAGGGGAAAGAACAGTCATCTCCATTTCAGGTATACATACGTCAACCATGTCTTTTTCACAGGTTGGTATATATGAAGCTGTTCTTTTCTTTAATGTCTCCCCAGGTAGAATGGTCAGGGTAGTGCATTGACCTCTGATGCCATGTGGCATGTTGAGGTGGGGTATAGAGAGATCCCAACACAGAGTCCTCTATGGGATGCAGAGGGAGGCGAGTCCACTTGGGGAGGTGGTGGTGTAGTGAGGCCTTCATATTGGTGGGAGCCAAGTTTAAGTGAAGACGCTTCCACAACTAGGTCATTGTAAGCTACCATGCAGTTAGACCAGGCTTAAATATCTCCAAAGGAATATACTTAGAGGAGTTATATATATATATTTGAATTCTCAGTAAATCTGATTACTTGTGCATTGAATTTCATGCCTAACACAAAGTCCTCGTTTTTGTTTCCTACAAAGGGTTTTTGTTTTGTGTTTTAGCTTTTTGGAATTGATGAATGGACACAACAATCATATTCTAAGTGTATACAAGGGGAAATGGTAAAAGCAAGAAAAAATAATGTTCTTTCTTATACTGATAAACAGCTTCACTGCTATTGTGGAAAAAGTCAATAAAAATCCACTATTCTTCATGATTGTAAGTGAAGCTTTTAAGTAGCTGAAAACTGTGACTAGCCAACAATTATGAGAAAGTATTCCTCTCTTTAAGTATAAAGTGTGGTGTGTGCAACCTTTCTTTTACCTGCTATAGCTTTTTAGATAAGATGCCACCAGCATGCAGAAGATGCCTGAAAGCAAATCCTTATTACAATTCATAATGCAGATAGCTATCTAATGGAAGGCCATGAATTGGCTGCCAATTAAAATTATGCTCTTTCAATTTACATACAAAATGGATTAATTCTAAAACAGCTCAATTCAGGGATCAATTATATTGACAAAAGAACTTGCTTTCCAGTAATTTCTTCTTCTTCTTTTCATTCCAGTAGTGTGTGTCTTGTATCATTTGTGTACAAGTGGCATAGGTGTATGGACCAGAAAGTTCTTCAGCAGATTAACATACAGTCTGGGCTCAATTTTGCAAGTTCCTGAGTGGCTCTTGAAATCCGTGAGAGTGAACGGCACTATGCTCTTTGCACAACCAGTTGTAACCTGATATGCTGCCAGAGGCAGATGTAACTTTTTTCACAAGAGATGTGTGAAAGAGCTTCTGTTTAATTTGACTTAAAGTGAACAAACCCCATGTGCAGTTACATTGCCACTTTCAAGTTTGCATTCTAAGAAATAGTTTGTCTTTGAGAAGAAGCTAAAATTCAGCTCCCTTTGGATCCTTGACCCCTAAGTTATTCAGGTTCCTTAATATAAAGACCCTTTGATAAGCACACTGCTTATATGATATATCTTTCTAATACCTCTGTTCTGAGAATAACTGTGTAGAGAAGTCAGGGTGTATTAGAATACTGAAAGCCTGATGCATTAATGCTGTTGAGGACTTTGAGCTACAGAATCTAAATTAGTTCTCAGGGAATAAAAAAGGATAGTAGCTCTGTCAGGGTTATGGCTACACTAAGGAAGGTTATTTTCAGTCTTAGATATTGGGGAATAAATCCCTGTTCCTTAGGTTTAGTGTTAATCCAAAGAACAGTGAAATATTGTTAGTACCATTCTCTTTTTTGATGTCTTGGTTCCCTAGTGCTCTTATGTCAAGACACAGCAGAGCCTTAATCTGGTCTTGTATCTCTAAGTCATGAGGAAAAAAATGTGGATCAACAATTACTGAAGGTGTGCAATTTGGAAAGAGAAAAAGATGGGGGGCCTTGGACATTTTAAATATTTTTGACAACTGAGGTTATAAGATTCTCTGTGCACAATATAGATATGGAAAGGCAAGAACTTCTCAGACAGCTTTAAACCAGAAAGATTAGCTCACAGTATGGTAACTACAGAAGTAAATTATTGATAGTAGAATTCTGATTTAATTTCACTACTTAGTTGGAGGCTGTGATGCTATATCCAATATTCTTCATAGAACTATGCTTATGATTTGAATATGGCATAAATAATATGTTCTATGCAAGATGGGTCATGTGAGGTATCATTTGAAAGGTTATGATTTACCGATTATGAATATCCTCTTTGTATGCATATATTAGATCTCTAGCTGAAGTTAGGAATATGGACTCTGTATCAATTACAAAAGTGCTTGAACCTGGGGAACGCCCACCAGACAAAATGCAATCGGTCTGACTGGTTAGTCAATGGGCAATTAGAGAGAACAATAGAACTTGGAAGATGCTAATCTCCTGCCTTCTGGGGATGCTGCTTTGATGCTGCAGGGTCATGTGATCATGTCAGCTGGTACTGGATTCCATCTTGGACTTCTGGTATTTTTCCACTGGGTGGTGGGGGCAGGGGAGATCACACTGAGAGACAAAAGATTCCTGCCATATGTAAAGCCTATTTAAGGCAGGGAAGTGAGATAATCAGGGCTTTTCTCCAGTACCTCCTAGCCCAAGAAGAAAGAGTGCTGAAAACACCTGAAGAAACAAAGGAACTAAGTTGGCGGCGGGGGGGGACAGCTGAGACCAGGCAAGAAAGGTCTAGCCTGTGAAAGGAATACCTGGAGATTGAAGCTGAAAACAGTACAACATTTAGGGTAATAATTTGCTACTATTATCTATTTAATTTAGTGTATTAAGTTTAAGTTTTTTGTGTTTTTGGTTTATTTACTCAGTAATCTGCTTTGATCTGTTTGCTATCCCTTATCACTTAAAATCTATTTTTATAATTAATAGACTTGGTTTTTGTTCTAAAACCAGTTTTGTGTAATTCATAACTCAGGGGGTGGGGTATGGAAGCTGAGAGCATGTCTAAGCTACAGCCGGGATCAATGCTCTGAGATCGATCCACCTGTGGTCAATTTAGCGGGTCTATTAAAGACCAGCCAAAACAACTTCAGATTGCTCTGCAGTCAACCCCTATACTCTAGCCCCTGATGAGAAGAGTAAGGTAAGTCAAAAGGAGATTTTATCCAGTCAACCTCCTGTGGTGTAGACCCCAGAGTAACTTGACCTAAGGAACGTTGACTCTAGCTATGTTATTCATATAGCTGGAGTTGCATTGAGTACTATAGACATAGCCTGAGTCTTCCTATGCAGAGCTGATTGCAGACTCTTTGTGGTTCTACAGCTGGGTGTATCCCTTCCTGTGTGTGTGCTCACTGGAGGAGGCCAGAGAGCCTGGCTCAGCAAAACAAGACAAGGCAGGCTCAGTGCATCTCCCTGGAAGGGAGGTCCAACCCATCACAGAGGCATCTTCATATGCTTATTCCTGAAGTTTATTTCTTTATACGAGTAAGGATGCTAGAAGTTTACTTATTTATATCCTGTAAAAATTAATCAGCATTTCAATAGGTGGATTGCGATATCCTTAGTCATCTTGAGCAGTTCTTAATTCTGATTGAAATCAGTGGGACTACTTGAGTAAGTATTACTCAGCATGAATAAAGGTACCATAATTTGTCTTCAAATAACTCAACTAGCAATATACTAGATCTAAAAGCCATGAGAATTTAAACAATTTTGCTTTGTTGATTTCTGTAATGTTATGCAGTGCTGTGAGTTAAGGGAGATATGTGAAGAAGGTATATGACACAATGTAAAGGAACGTACCATATGGTTTTGTATCCACACTAGAACTCTTTTGGACAGTGTACTTAGTAAATGATTCATTTTTTTTTCTGGAAAACAGTAATCTTCCTAGAGAAACTGAACCAGCTGTTCACCCGAGTCTGCAATATATACTATAGCCACATTTCTATCTTCTAAATTTGTATTATTTCCTATAAACAGTGTTGAGCGTGACCCAAATGAAAGGAAATTCAAAATTGATTACACCAAATAGCCCATTATTATTTAAAAGAACACTACCATACAGATAGATGTTATAGGACACTTTAGCAGGCACAAACCAGGGGGAAATTTTACAACCAAGTGAGAGAACCTCTCGTTGTTATGATACCTACTTTATTTTTATTTTATTGGGGGGGCAGGTGGACTTCAAGGGATGGGGCCGCCCACCTTTATTTATTTAAAATGAAATAGTTTGTACGTGTGCCCAGTCAGTGGTACATTATGAAAGATTAGAGATGGAACATATTTTCACGATTAAACCAATATCTAATTTTATTGAATGTTTTTTGAAGTGTGAAAAATTAATCCATTTTGTTCACCAAAGTTTCCATTTCTTCATAAGTATTCCGGTGTTTTATGAGCTATTAAAATGGACAGAATTAACTGTCCCAAATTTAATTTTTTTGTTTTTAAAAAATACTGAAGCTTTGCAAAACCTAATCTGAACAGTAAGGTTATGAAACAAACACAAAAGTGTGTGGGAGGAGGTTAAAAATATTATTCTGCATTGTTGAAGATACAATAACTCTGTTTGAGAACCAGGAAAAAAAACTGACCAACCAGTTCAGGACCATGCTCAAGAGTGTCAGAGACAGGGACAATCTTTGAAACCATGCCCACCCCGCAAGTTACTTTTTCATTATTTTCCTGCTTCCCCACTGCAGTTTTTCACTTCCATGGTTCCCTGTTCCCACCATCATGATTTTGCCATCTTTGGCAACCAGTATGTTTTACATTCTTATATTTAAACATAATTATCTATCCTCACTAAATTAGTTTCCCTCTTATTTTTTGTATTGTGATTTATCATGCTAGTTACTTGTGTAATGCCAACAGTCTCCAGTCATCATCGAGCTGGATCAAACCAGGGACCATTGGAGCTTAGTGCATGAGCCTCTACCTCATGAGGTAAAAGCCAAGTGACTTAGCTAAGGTTATAGAGCAGACTCATTGAACTCTGTCCCTCTCTAAGTGATCTCAGTGCCACTAGCTGGGACGCACTACACTCAGAGGGTGTATGGGTTACATATTTCCCCTAGCAGAAGAAGCACATCCTGAGCTTTAGAGTCTTCCCAGTTGAAATCCAGTATGAGTCCCCACTTGTAATGCCAGCAGACCCCGGTCATTGTTGGGGGGGATCGAACCAGGGATCTCTGAAACTTAGTGCATGAGCCTTTACCTCATGAGCTAAAAGCCAACTGCCTGTTAGCTAAGGTTGTGGAACAGACTCATTGAATCTCTGTGTGGTCTCGGTGCCACTAGATGGGACAGAACACCATACCCAGAAGATGTGTAGGTTACACTTGCACATTTGAAAACTGAAGCGGGGCAGCACTTCAGGCAGATTAACACACCAGCAGATTCCAGTGAGGTAGTTCCTACCTCTTCCAGCCACTAAAGAAAATGGCATAGAACACAGTTGGGTAGATCCCTATTGTCCCATAAGCAGAACACTCAGACATTTAATTCGCTGTCTGTCAACCCTCTAAACTTCCAACCCTACCCCTCACCATTCATTAACTCACCTAGTCAATCCCACCAAATTCACATAACCAAAAATACCACCGTTTGCTTCCAGTCAGTGCCACGTACACCACGCCTTCCCACCTGTAAGGTGGTGTAACCCATGTGCACACCACCACATATCCCAAACAGTCGTCATCTAGTTACCCCACTAAACTCATCAATTACACTGCAAACATCGCACACTGTATTCTAACCATGCTTATCTCTGTAGTATGAGTGCCTTCCTGTCATGCAGTAAGCAACTTGACTAATATTGGTCAGCTCCTGTTTGTTCTCTCTTCTTCTCCCCTGGGAGAGAAGCATGTGCAGTGGGATGCCTTATTTTAGCGAGGTTTGAGAGTTTAATGTTTAAAATATGTTTTGCTTTGAAGTAAATTGCTCTGCACTTGGAGTGGAAGATGATCAAGTTTGTGAGGGTCCTTATTTCCTGGGGGTAGTTTATTCCACAATCTGGGACTAGCCTTCGAGTAAATTCTGCCTCCCACACAAATGTTACTCTTGTTGCAGAGAGTTTGTGTGCCAGAAAAGTAAAATTTTTGGCCATGGTGACACATTTTACTCAACTAGCCACCGCTTCACTGACCCATTTATCCAGCCACATCCTTAATAAACACATCCCGTCACCTCCAACACACACACCACAACACTGCAGATTTCGAAGGGATGAGGAGGACTTCACTTTCCTCAGGGAGCAGGAGTTTTTTCTCTTTCCTAGTGAAGCCAAAAGCTGGAGCAATAGGATTTCACCTGCATATCCCCTCCCCTCCTCAACCTCCTGTTATCGCATGCTGTTTGCAAGGATTGGGAATCATTTTTACCTCTTCCTGACAAGGGCCTGGAATTTTTAGCACACCTGTCATATAGCTCTGATCCAGACTTGCTCCTTTACAGGGACCGTCATGAAGTGTCTGGTGGTCTGAACTCTTGCGCCCTCTGCTAATACTTGCCTGAAGCGCACCTAGCAGATTTAGAAATAAGCAAGTAAACAAACAAGTCAACATAAAAATAAAACCAAAAAATGATTCAAGCAGCTCCACAACAATCCCAGGAACCCTGGCCCAGCCCATATTCCCATATGTCCAGCTGCACATCCTCATAGCAACTCAATGTATTTTCACTTTCCAGGCTGAATGAAACAAACAACAAAAAGTAAAAAGTCTAAGGGAAAAGTAAATTGCATGTTAAAAATTCTTTCTTGTAATAACCTGTGGTGCTCTTAGCATGGTAAATAACATGATTAATACTGCTTTCATACTGACAGTATCTTTTTTAAAATGAGAAATAAATATTTCAGTTAAATTTGAAAAAATCAAGAAGTCAAAATGGGATTTGTTGCGAAAGGGATGTAAGGTGAAAATTCGTTCTTCATTCTTTTCATGCTTTGTGTGGCTTAGTTGTAGTAATTCCTTTTGAAGGTTCCCCTTCTTGAGCTTCATAGTGCCTGCTTCATTCTTCATGTAACTTGAACTGTTGCCGTTAGGCAACCAGTTAACAGAATTCTACTGCTGTCCAATTATTCAGAAGCCCGTGGTACTGTAATATTCGAACTGCTGACAGATAATGTGATAATTTAGGGCTGCTTTACAGCACTTCAGGCTTATTCAGCTGTAAACTGAATAAGTCTTCAATTTCCCTCTAGTTCACTACTGCTAAATTCCCATTCTTCACTCTCATGCTCCAGGGCATCCTTATTTTAGCTCGTTAATACTCATTTAATTTATGTCCTTTACATTTACAAATAACTCTTGAAGTTGCTTAACTAGCTTTCTTACAAGAACAATTAGTAGTCTGTATGTTTTAGAAGTGAAAAATTCAGAACAGAAACATCCCTGGGGCAATATATCTTGAGGTTGGATCATCATAATGGTGCTTCTTCAGGTACGATGGTAATAGACTCAATATCTTCTGTGGCCTTTTATTTTAGGTAAGTTCTTCAGTGCTTTGGACAGTAACTTTTAAAGGCTTTTAAGATGACACCACAGAATTTGCCTTGGGATTGGTATATACATCTCTTTTTTTTTTCTTTTCTCCCTGTGATATAGTCAGAGATTATAATAATTCATAACATATTGCAGAGCCTGCTGATATATGCTAAAGTGAAAAAACTACGCTGGTAATTTTTGGAAAAAACCAAATTCTGTGCGTACAGTAACATTTCCCTAATTTGTTTCCCTGTACTAACCATTTAATGGCCATGTTACAAGCTAACAGCCTAAGAGCTCTGTATTAGTATCTCCATTGCATAAATAGAGACAAATATTATTTGATGGCCCTAAAGTAGTCAATTTGATGTATTTTGTAAAAAAAATCTGTATATGAATGTGTGTAGTGTACCTTGTACAGTCCCTTTTTGTTCTGAAATTTGTATAAATGTGTAGTGGCGTACTTTGTGGTACAGATTTGCATTCTACATTAACGGCTCTGAAAGTACTTACACTATTTTATGACAAAGTGTTTTGGAGATGCATCTCTAGTGCTATGGTTCTATAACCTTGCTGCTGTTTAGGGGTGTGATGGGAGATACAAACCCCACACTAAAGAAGGAGGGGTTAAGGAGCAATTCTGGGCCCGGGTAGCCCTGCCCTGCAGCACCTAAAAAGCTGCACAAGTAGGAGCAGGAGCTTAAAAAGGAAGCAGAGCATCTTAGAGCAGGGGTCTCAAACTCAAATGACCACAAAGACCGCGTAAGGACTAGTGCACTGGCCCGAGGGCCGCATCACTGACATGCTCCCCGCTTCGCTGCTCTGGGCCCTGCCTCCGCTCCACCCCTTCCATTAGGTCCTGCCGCTGCCCCGCCGCCTCCTTTGAGCCCACAGTTCCCCGCTCCTCCCCACTCCCTCCTGGAAAGTGCTAAGCACTGCCAACAGCTGTTTGGCAGTGGGAAATGCCTGGAGGTAGGCAGGGAGGGGTGGGCGTGAGGAGCTTGGCAGCTGCAGGAAATAAAGTAGGGGGAAGAGAAGGGGCTCAGAGAGCTTGGCTTATGGCTCTTAGCCGCCGCTGCAGAGGGCTGCTGTGAAGCGCCATCCCAGCTCATTCACTGAAGCTGCAGCAGCAGCGCTTGGAAGCTGGGGATCGGCAGCGGCCCCGCCAGGCAGCAGAGAAGGCTCTGCTTCTGGCCCCTCCCTCACGGAATCTGCTATGCGGGGGGGAGTTGAGGGGCACCGGGGAGCTTGGCGGGCTGCAGGGAAGGTTTTCGCGGGCCACATGTGGCCCATGGGCTGCGTGTTTGAGACCCGTGGCTTAGAGGGAAGCAGGCAATGGAAGGGAACAGACCTGAGTTCTTATGAAGGAGTGTTGCAGGAGCAACACTGAGACTTGGAAATGCTGACCTGTCCAAGCCTGCAGAGGTGGGACTGGTGACTTTTGAAGTTAGAACTTTAATTTTGTGTTTCATTCTTTATTTTATTCTGCAGAAAGAGGGGACACTGGTAAGAAGTAATCAGAAAAGGCAGAAAGTGGAAAGGGCGGGCCCAGGTTCCACTCCCAGTCCCTAAACTGTGAACAATGACAGAATTCTGTACTTCTGTGGGGACCCAAACTGGGGAAGACCCTGAAGCTGCAAGAGTCTAGAAACTCTAAGACCCTGACTCCAGGGGAAAGCCCTTTGCTGAGTTCTACAGACTTCCACATCATTGTACTCAATATATCCCAAAAGGGTTGGGCTCCAGTGTGTAACTGAGAGAGCTGCGTTGCTAAAAGGACAGATCCCCCACAGTGAGAAAGGGAAATGTTTGAGAGGAAAACATCGTGTTACACGATGGCCTGACTATGAGAAAGCAATGCTGATGAGTTCCCCTTCACAGTGGGGTTGTGTCCATATTTTACAGGGTTTGTCACTGTTCTACTATGACCTTCTAAAAAGCTCTTTTAGCTCAATACATGTCATGAGTTATCCTCCTTTGACAGCTCTTCATAACTTCTGAATAGGAGGTGGTAAAACTGAGAGGCAGCACAAGCAGGATAGACAGGTTGATTTTGATTGGCAACTGCTTCTTCATGCTAGAATTTTCTTCTTGTTTGAACAAAACCAACAGTTTTACTGACTGCTTCACCCTAGCATAGCAATGGTACTCAAAGTTTGGACTATTACTTTTTTGAAAACCTTCTCAGTGGTATACTGTGGGGTCATCCATTTTATTACTTGGTTACTAGAGAGTCAAAAGTAAGTCTTGGTGTCCTGCTCTCTGATCATGTGGCTATACAGTCACTGTTGTATTATCACACATTTTACTAAGATCTGGCTACAGGATAGCTCCAACCCATAATCTGGGTTTGGCTTATTATAGTTGTCCTGTAAAAGAATAAATTTGACGAGGGATGCAGTTTGGAGTTTCAAAATTTTGTGTTAAAGTTCAAGATTATGGTGTAGGCTCATCTCCAGCATTAGCGGGCAAAACATTCCTGATTCTGATCTAACTTATAGTGGTGTAAATCTGAAATAGCTCTTTTGAAATAAATGAAATTTCTCCAGTGAAAAAGCGGCTGCTCATCCCTCCGCATTTTAAATTAATCTTTAGGGGGCTTGTTTTGTCTTTTTTTTTCCCTCTGCATTCACAGCTTGTTACTGCATTGCAGTTTTAAACAAATAACACCATAATTATTACTTTTGACATTATTACTGTAATACAGTTTTAACTAATATCATGCTTTACCTTCAGTTATTTCTGAGTTATTTTAAAGCATAATAGAGTGCAGATTGTGGCACTTTTGTAAATGTTTCACCACAGCTGGCAGTAGCAACTTTTAGTACTGCACTACTGACTTCCCCAGTATGACAGCTAGCAAGCCACTCTCTATTATCTTACTGAAGAACTTTTGGGATCATGCATATTAATAAAAATAGAAAAAAGTAATCTTAAGGAACTCAAATAAAAAATAGCGGTTAATCTATTATTTCTATACTCCTGCCTGTACTGAAACCTCTTCTCCCTTAGAAAAGTTTACATGTGCCTTATTATTTCAAAATAACAGTGGTTAAGGAGTCTGCCTGGAAGACTCTTAATATGGATTATGAAAATTCTCCTACAGTATACATGTCTATAAAGACTGCTCTTAGAAGTGGGAAAAAATAGACCTGAGCCAGCTTCAGATAATTTGTGAGCAGTCTTTAATGCTAAACTGAAATTGAACTGCTAATGTCTGAATTATATTTATTTTTAAGCTCTAAAAGCTGATTACAATCTGAAGTCTAACCCCCATTATACTGCAAGAAGAGGTTCTCTCTGACCTTAGCAGTGCCACAATAATGTATATTTTAATTATGCTTTCTCTTAAAGTAATCATCTCACACAGAAAGGTATTAAAAATGAGGCCAAATACTGTCTTCACTTACATCCATTCAGTTCCAGTGGCTGACAAGAGAAGTTGCCCATTTGAGTCTTAAAAACTGTACACCACCCTTAAACACTTTTGCTTTAGGATAGCATGCCTTCAGGTAAATTGATTTTTCAGTTAAACATTGGACACGGTAAATCTTTGGAAATCTTTATATCCTGCTCTCGGTACATATTTACTGCAATATGGAGAACAGGCATCCAGATTCTAAGATGATCCGTTGCTGCTTTGCCCATCAGGGACTTGGAGCACTGAGACAAAAAGGAAGAGAGTGGCCACCTCTTCAGTGATTCTTCCTGGTCCACATGAAATTGCCTCTCTCCCCTTCATGGTCATAAAGAAAGAATACACCTAAAAGAAAGAAAAGTAGAAAAAGATTCTATCTCTGAGAGAGAGAGAGAGAGAGAGAGAGAGTTTTGCCTGTCAGAATGAGAATGCTAATGCCTGTCACACTAGATTCACCAACTAGATAGAGAAGCTAACATATCCTTAAATGTATAGCTTTTTCTGATGACATTTACTTTAACAAAACAAATATCTAGCACTTCATGCCATCAGATAACTCATCAGTCCTACAAGTTTCTTGATTATCATTTTGTATGAACCAATTTTTAATTTGTTCCTCCTATTTATCTCCCCAGATTTCTCACACTAATAAGGGAAATTGGAAGAGGAAGGAAGAGGGAATAAATTCATTTGAATTAATGTAGGACTTCATCTCAGAAGTATTATTTGGTTATTCCTTTATCAACAGAAGAAATATTTCAATTACAGTTAACTTATGTGACACAGCTGTTGGTTTAGTTACATGGATTTTTCTGAAAAAAATTATAAGGTGTGTTTTGGTTTGGAAATTGTTGGCTTCATGCTCTTCACAAACTGCCTGCTCACCGTTTTTTTGGTTCAATCTCGGGGCTTCGGCTGGTTTTTCATTATCCTTCTAATTTATTTTTATAAGCCCTAACAGCTGCTTTCCTAATGACCCTATCAGACTCTCCAGGACTTCAACAGTTCTTGGAGGATTATATTTTTATTAGTACTCAGAATAGGGAGAAACTTTTTTTCCCCCAAATGATGTTTTATTAGCCCAAGCAAATTCCCTGAAAGCATCACGTTTGTGTCCTTCAGTAAATCCTATGACATCCTCCAGGTTTCTCTGTTCCCATAACAGTCCAGTAAGACTGTTTTATTTTCAAAGTACTTTTTCTTTCATTCTGTTTCAAGCAAAACAAAGAGATACTCTGATTCTTTCCAGCTTTCAGTTTTTCCACGTACAGTCTTGTATAAAGGCTGTAGTCACAGATTTTTAAATTTATGTATTTCTCCATTCAGTGTTGCTAGGTCTATGTTGTTTAGACAGCCAAGTCCCATTTTCAGAAGTGACTTAGGCCCATAGGCATTCCTAAATAACTTACACCTTGCAATGCTCTATCCCATTAAATGATCACACCTTGCAACACCTAAATACGTTTGAAAATCTGGGCCTTGCAACACTGAGTGAAGCAACACCAGAATATCTTAAAAAATCTGGGCCACTAATTCTCTAGTGTTCTCAGCAACTGGAAACATATTCTCTATTTCACATCCTATCTATGTGGTGATACTTTCTTCAGAATCACATCAAGTTAGGTTCTTCCTGTTGGTTTCACCATAGGCATGAACTTTTATTTATTTTTTTGGGGATGGTGAGGGTCTGACACAATAAGGACTAAATCTAACAGCCTGGGGCTTCACAACCTGCTTTTCTCCTCTTCTTCTCACTCAGTGGTTCCCTCCCAAGGCCCTTGGATTTTAGGTTCAATGGAATGGATTCCCGCATGTAGCAAAGCAGCGACTCACTCTGCAGCGCCTCCCGCTGATCGTCCAGGGAATTAGCTAGTCCCAGCATCCAGAGCACCCTCTGCAGACTGATGTCCCACTTGCTGCTGGCCCTGTGTCCCATCCTGGACCCCAGTGCCCTTTGCCTGGGGTGTTGCACCCCTGCAGTACCCTCACAGTCTAGCTCTAGATCTCTCTTCCCTGAAGGACCCCCAACCTCTAAGCCCCACCTTGCCTCAGTCTAGGCAACTGCCAGTCACCACTTACCCCCGTTCACTGGGGAAGACTGCAGTATAATTGCCACTCATCACTGGCAAGGAGGGTTTGGCCTGCTGCTTCTGCCTCTGTAGCCATGGACTGCCCCCTGCACCTCCAGTACCCTTTGTTGGGCTGTCCCCTAGGCCCTGCAGCCTAGGAATTTCTAGGCCGGAGTTTCCCCAGCTCCTCTAGCCTCCCTCCAGCCCTGCACCACCGTGTCACTCTCCCCAGCAGCCAGGCCTGTCTGCCTCTGTAGCCAAAGGAGACTCTCCCTGTGTTGTAAACCAGCAACTCTTTTATAAGGGCCAGCTGCCTCCTAATTGCATCTGGCCCCAGCTGTGGCTGCCTTCCCAGTCAGCTTGGGAGCTTGCTTGCTCCTAGCCACAATCCTTTCCTGCACTGTTTTAAGCCCTTTTTCCTGGAGTGGGGCAGCTGCCCCACTATACCTCACCTACAGAGGTGATCCTACAAACAGCAAGTAAGAGTGTCAGTTTCCTTGGTAACTTATGTACTCATTATTCTACAGTTCTTCACTCAATAGAACAGTTCACAAGCAGTAGTATATTTTTCTTTTCTTGTTTATACATTTCTTTAGAAAAGCATTCATCATACTGAAAGATTGTTGGTGGAGATTTGGCATGAAATATTCTCCCTTGCTACAATGTTAACCATAATATTAAATAATAAAAATAATGTCTAAAAGCCAACATAGTCTCTTCTTCTAAATAGATTTTACCATGTAAGCATAAAGAGCAGAGGATTAAACCTGAGCATACAATATCCCCAGAGGATTTATTTATAATGAATTAGGCAGGCTCACAATCATATATACAATAAATAAAAAACATTTGTTTTTAATGGTCATGGTCCAAATGATTCAGATGTGTATGCCAGCAATCTCTCAAGTGATCTACCCATCAATATGCAAGTAAAAAAATAAAAAAATAATGTTTAAAAGGGTTCTTTGGGGGTTTTTAATGCAATTCCTAAAAAGAGCAAACTCTCTTTTTAGGTCTTATAATTCCATCAGATTGACTATTACAGTTGGAAACTGCTCCCTGTTATCTGATCTTTGATGTTCCCTTAAATCCTGTATGTAGGTTGTAAGGAAGCGTATACCTTCCCAAGGAAACTAATAGCTAGTCTAATTTCGTCCTGGATTTTTTTTTTCTCTCTCTCTATCCTAGACTCCTTTTTATCCTTTTAACCGCCTATTGATAATATTGTCCTTTCTGATCCACAATCACATCTAGCCTCTTGGAAGACAAGGTATCTCATGTAAAACCATAACAGTTCTCTGTGATCTGGTGTATGATTATGGGAGAGACCACTTGATCCCAACAGGGTTCTTTTCAGTCACATTATGAAATGATTTCCTGAAATTGCAGCCAAACAAATCTCCTGTGTACCAGGATATAGCACTTTCACAAAGCAATCCCTGAAGACCGAGAGCCATCAAGACTCAGACAACAGCTTGGAAATATATTGAGTTCCCTAATGTGCCTTTTCTGACCTTAGATAAATAACCACTGATGCCTAACGGCCAGGTTGTATCTTAATCACGTTATCTGCCTTTAATGAATCATAGCAATCTGTTGTGCAAGCTTTCCAATACAAGCAGTATAAAACCAACGATATGGACATTGGTTACTGTCTTACAAATGTTCCAGCCTATCAACATGGCAACTAATATAGACACTATAATAATTTTCCCCCTTCATAAAATACCTTTGGAAACAGGTGAGTCTTAAAGCATCTCCTGAAGGTCACCAAATTCAGATTCTGGAAAAGCAATATAGGAAAAATTCCAAAATCAAGCACAATTTAAACCAGGAGCACATCATCCAATTGTGATGGATTCGGTCACAGAGATCCTCTTAGTACTGTCAGCTGATGTGCTGAAATTATCTCTGAACCTGTTTCCCCTGATGGCTTGGGACTCCAGAGCTCTGCCTTGTTGAGCCAGAGATGCTAGTTGGTACAACACACCCCCAAACCTGCAGACTTTAACCAAAAACTGCTCAGTATGTCACTTATCTCCAGCACCCAGACACCCAACTCCCAATGGGATCCAAACCCCAAATAAATTCGTTTTACTTTGTATAAAGCTCATACAGGGTAAACTCATCAATTGTCTTTCCTCTATAATACTGATAGAGAGAGAGATGCACAGCTGTTTGCTCCCTCAGGTATTGATCACTTACTCTGGGTTAGTAAAAAATCGCTTTTGTTTATTAAAGTACAAATAGTAGGATTTAAGTGGTTTCAAATAATAACAGACAAAACAGCATAAATTACCAAGCAAAATAAAACAAAACATGCAAATCTAAGCCCCCAAAAATGTTCCAATGAGCTTCTTTCGCAGACTTGACTCCTTCCTATTCTGGGCCCAATCCTTTACCCTGGTACAGTTCTTGCTTGTTCCAGATCAGGTGATAACTAGGGGATTTCTCATAATTTTAGCCCCCTTTGTTCTGTTCCAACCTGTTTTATATTTTTGGCGCAAGACGGGAATCCTTTGTTTCTCTCTGGCTTCCCACCCTTCTAAATAGAAAAGCACCAGGTTTAAGATAGATTCCAATATTAAGTGCCAAGTTCACATGTCCTGTGAGACTTCATCAATCACTGGAGGGCACCCACATGTACAGGAAGGCTTATAATTAAATAGAGCCATTTACAACTAATTGTCCTAGTTAATGGGAGCTATCAAGATTCCAAGCCACCAGTAATGGCCCACACTTTGCATACTTAAGTAGGAATTCAGAATAATGCTTCATATTTTGAGGTTTAGATACAAGAATGATACATTCCTACAAATGGGATGAACTCAGTGGATTATAAACTTTGTAATGATACCTTACAAGAGACCTTTTGCATGAAGCATATTCCAGTTATATTATATTCACACTTATACACCTATTTCCATAAAACATATGGAGTGCAACATCACAATAATCACAACTATTCTGGTATCAGAGGCAGAGACAGAAATATACAGACAAATAGACAGATAGACAAATAGACAGAACCTCAGCCATTGGGGATCAAAACTAGCATATTAACCTTCACTTGGAAACTGAACAGCAGCCAGATGCAAATTATTAAATATAGGAATAATGTGCTTCCTGCATGAAAGGCCTCTTCATTGTGGTTTAGTTTCAATTTCTAGATGATTTGAAGATTTTTGTTCCATGTAGAATGTAGATTACATTAATCCAACCTAGCGGTGAGTAGGCACATATAATTTCTTGTTAGATAAGAACTATTTTTGTCAATTACTTATGCTGGAGTTTCCAGAAGTAATTGAGAAAACAAAGTGCAGACACATCCCACCAGTCAAAGATGCTGATATAACTCCCTCAACTTCTTTTCTTCTATCCTGTCAGCATGATCTCATGCTTTTCTAGTATTGTTCTCAGCCAAGTAACTCTCACCCTGTCCCAGTTTCTAGTAGATGCTCAGTGAGTCATTCTACTACAATGGCAGTATCAGAAGAAAAATATTGTGTTGTTGTCATACTGAAGCTAAGACAGGAGAGGTTATGGTCAATCAAAGGTACAATTTCAATCCCTCTTTCCTCTACTCTAGTTACCAAGTCATGGGGTCAGTTTCTGCAGAAGGCATTAGTGGAGAACAGTGGGCAGGGCAGCTGGCTATTCTAACATTGAACAACTGGCAACAGTCCTCAAAAGACTATATGTCAGTAAGTATGTATGAATGTAGCTAGAGAGCAGTGTGCTCCAGCTGTATTTCCTCCCCATCCCTACCAAGTACTATATGCAAGTGGCCAGGATAGTGCAGGAGCTGGATATGCTGTGGGGGAATCCCTGAATGGGGGTTGCAATCACGTTTCTTTCCTGAATGTTATTAAGGGAGTGGAATGGCCTCCAAGATCCAGAGTACCCCATGTATGAGTTGAGTCAAAACACATGTGGGCCAGTGCCTTGGTTGTCATGGAGTCCACAAAATCCTGAGATAATTCACAGTGGCCAGTATCCAAAAGTTGAAATAATCCAGAACAATTAATCTAGGCAATTTAGACACCACTAGAGAGAGGCATATCAGGAAAGGCACTGACGCAGACCAATTTCAGTCTCTGGGTTTAATCTTATCACCTTTCTGGTTTAAAGTTATTTATTGCTTTGTGTTTGTTCATACATCTTGTTCCTAATTACAGCCAACTATTAAGATTAATGCTTACCTTCGGCAGGCAGTGTTTGCCAAGTTTGCTTTTTGTTTTTCCTTCCTGATGGATGTGCAGAAATAAGAAAGTTTACAGGATTCTCCCTCAGAAACTGGGAAGATTGATCAGCTGTAGAGATAACAACAACATCACTTTGGATTTGCTACCGGGTAAAAACACATCAAAATTGTTCAGACCACCAAAACTGAAAATATATTAGTCAATGACATTATAGTTTTCTGTAGGGATTTTTGTTATCCTTTCACCACCCTGATTCATGTTTGTTTCATTAAGCTGAGGGAGAAAAAAAAAATGCTGTCGTTTCCTGACTGTTCTGACTGAAAAAAGCACTTTTAAAAAACATTGGTGTCTTTAGTTTATTCATTAAACAGATTGATGAATCTATTTCTAAAATTATGAAGGTGAGATTTGCAATACAATTATAGAAACATGACACATAAATGCAGATTAGAAGCTTATTCAGAAAGATTTTTTGAAACTCCGAAGCACCTGAGCTGAAACTAAATCAGAATGAGAGAGGGGGCAGCTGGCAGGGAGTTTTCCATTAGGCCCATGGGCCTTGAACTCACTCCCTTCTTAGGTCTCTAACAACCCTCCAAAACATACTACAAAGCCTATCTCCTCTCCCTTGCCTATGAGGAGATGGGTGGTAGATAGGGAAACTGTAGAGATTGTGTTTGGTGACCAGTTCGCATCCATTGTATTTATGTTGCTTGATTTGGTAAGTTGAGGTAATTGACAAATCTGTTTCTTAGTGTATTTGTCAAGCATTGTCAGGGATGCCCAGAACACTGAATGGACTCTTCTTTTATTGATTATTGTTTTTTAACATTGTCAACTCAGAAATTATCTGACAACACTGGGTCAGATTATCTCCTGTACTAAGATCCACTTGGCACAGGAAAAGGAGATGATCATCAGATTCCTTGAAAAAGTCAAATGACTATGGCTCTAGCTCCACCTAGGTTGGAACAGCCTATGAATTTACATCTACCCTTCCATTCCTGAAAACTCAGCCTGAGGTCTGAAAATCAGGGTGTTGTGTTTCTGGCTCCTACTCTATTACCAGTAATAAGAATTGTGTTGTTAGAACTTGATTAAGTTTGTTGATGTGTGAACCAGAATAGAATTCAGCTACTGTTCCATCACTGTATTGCTTCAAAAGTAAAATGAGATTAGAAGTTTTTGTATGTTTATTTTTTCTTTCATTTGTTTTGGGGGTTGTGTTTTTTTTTTCTTGCCAGTGAAATAAACAGCATTGGTATGGAAAACAAAGATGCAGCATCTCTGTGGAACCAAATAGTGCCAATTTACATAGTCACTCTTCTAACTGAAGGTCACTTCAAGTTGATATTTGCTTTGAAGATTTTTATTTTCTCTAGAGAAATGTTATACTAGTTTCTTGACAATTATAGTAATCAAAATTGAGCATTCCACTTAGACAGTAATACAATCAAAATAAAAGTCCAGTATAATAGTATAAATTTGATTACTTAAACACTTGCCTTTTTCCTGAGTAGCTCTTATGAAAATTATATTTTTGAACTACTGAAGAATGCTGTAGTAATATGACTGGAAGGAAACTAGAAGATCCTCAGCTGGGATGCACTGTCATAACTTGAATGGAGTCATGATAATGGAGCTATAGCTGTTCACACCAGCTGAGGACAGATGTGCATCTCCTGAGGTTATCTAAGAAAGCAAAATTTTAAAAAGTTGGAAACCATGTAAGAAAATGGTTAACTGTATTAAGTGGTACAACTTTATATAACTTTGCTTTTTATATCATCTTTCATAGGAACTAGATTCCAAAATACTCTAAAGAACTGAATGATACAAACATCTATTCTTGAAACAAGCAGTTCTCAAAATAAACAAATAAATATAAACCCCACAACTCTTACTATGCTTTTCCTATTGACTTCCTTTCCTTTCCCCCCCTCAAGCTGGACATGCCAGACATAGTAATAAATTTATGATCTGTACATGTCAGAATTGGCTTTGGTTCTTCCATTTGCCAACAAGTAATGAACTAGATCAATTGACTGTTTGTGGATTTCTGACTGAAGACAATTTGTTTAATAAGCAAGTCACCAGAGTACAAGTTTCATTAGCAGAGCAAGAGATGGCATGCAAGTGGTATTTAGCAAGAGGAGATGCTTTTATTTTGTCATTCCCCTTTCATCGTTTGGCAGAAACAGATGGAATTTGATTATTTTGCAATTATGTTGAGCCAAGAATAGTTCTTAAATCAGTGCCAAGGATAGTGGGAAGGTAAAACAACAAAACATCCTAAACAGACACTCAAACATAGAAATATGACTTAATTTGCAAAAGATCCACACTAACGTTTTATTAATTCACCATAATGATCATCACAAAAAATGGTAGTTTATATGCCTTGTATGCTGAATGACAAAAGAGTAATTAAGAGGCAAGGGAAAAATATGTGGTTTTTGGTTTTTGCTGAGGTTTTTGGGACAGGTCCTCAACTGTTGTAAATTGTCAGCGCTCTGACAATTTACACCAGCTGAGGATCTCCTGCATAGAGTATGATGAATTGCTGATGAGGAAAAGAGCTACTGAAGTCTGCTTGATTTGTAAAAAATTGTAGTGAAAGTTCTTGTACCAACCGTGATGAGACTGTTGTATAAAGAAAGAGAAGAAACTGATAGTAGGTGATGAGGACATAGTAACATGGTCTAGGGCAGCTTTGAATTCACAAAGATAATGAGGGATGAAGTCCAAGTTTAAAACACATCTATACCCACACCAAATTGGATCCTTTTGAACTTGATACTTATGTGTTGTTTAGGCAGTTGAAGAGTTCAGATATGTATGGGGTAATATGTGTTTGCTTCTTCAAATGGGAGAGAATACTGGAGGCAAGGGGGCTGGAACGTAGAGAGAGCCGAAAGGCTGTGAAGGATTTCTGCAGAGGTGGAATCAGGGTGATTCATGGATCATATTGTGAAGGTGAGAATAGGCAAGTTTCAAATATAGGAGAAGGAGAAACTGTGATTCCACGTTTACAGACACTGGAGTAAATGATGGCAGTAAGTTGAGCACAGGATATACCAGATATATGGTTACGAATTTTACCATAACCTGAAGTTGATTGTTCAATTACTTAAAATGCTACAAGCTTGACCACAGTGCACTTTGATTCAAATGTCTCTCTTTGATGGAAGCACATTTTTCAATAGAGTGTCTTTGCTAAAATAGGGCAAAAGTCTGCACTCACATGCAGATTCACAACGTATGATGACTTTCAAGGGAAAGGGGACACATGTATCTGAAGACCGAATTTGCCCCACTGGTTTTTGAAGAGCTGCAGATCAAAATTCAGACCCTAACAGAGATTGCTGGTGCTCTAATCAAATTTCAGCACCCCCAGGAATTTCTTTTTTTATATAAAGACTAGTCTATGAGTAAATGTTGACCATGCAGCAATAACAACATACATAGGTCTGATGTCTTTCCCCCGCTTCTAAGCAGTACAGTACTTTTGTGTGCAGGGCCGGCTCTAGGCACCAGCCTAGGAAGCATCTGCTTGGGGCAGCACCCAGTAGGGGGCGGCATTCTATCCATTCTTTGGGCAGCACACTCCGCTCCGGATAGGTGGGTTTTTTTTTGTTTTTGTTTTGCTTGGGGTGGCAAAAAGGGTAGAGTTGGCTCTGTTTGTGCGATGCCAGTCTTGCACTTCTTTACATTAAAGATGGTGTATACGTTCTGAGTTAGAGAATCTTAGACCTTTGGAACTCAACATGCATTGGTGAAAAATCAGTAGTGGTTTTATGTATACATCTGCTACAGCTAAATCTACTATCAATGTTTTTCTATCACTCATTTAATAGATGACTACATATCTTTTTCTAAAAATACATTTTGTTTGCAACTTATTAGCTTCTCATGTTACCTTCTGCAGGAATAAATATGGTCTGTGCAATTTTAGAATGCATGATTTGTGTACTGTGGCTAAGGTAACTGGGAATGCTGTTTAAGTGAAGATACTTGCAACGCTAAATGCAAGCAAAATAATTGGAAAGAAAGTTGGGAAAGATCAAAAAGAACTATAATATTGGTGGAACTTGGTCACATAGTCTATCTCCTAGGTTTATACAATATGCAAAGTAGGCTAGTTAGATGGGATTATACTCAAATATAAGTCCCTTTCACTTTCAACAGGAATATGTTTTCATAGATTCCTTTTCCTTGTTGATATTTGTTCAAGTTCCAAGATTTTCACACTGTAGTTCATAGGTCCTTCATGGCCTATTGGCTCAGATTGACTCAGATACTGCTATTATAACTGGAATTATAGTTTGCATTAGAAGGGGGTGATCTGTTCTGCTTGTTTTGTTACTTTATTTGTAATGAGTTCATAAGAACATAAGAACGTAAGAAAGGCTATACTGGGTCAGACCAAAGGTCCATCTAGCCCAGTATCCTGTCTACCGACAGTGGCCAATGCCAGGTGCCCCAGAGTGAGTGAACCTAACAGATAATGATTAAGTGATCTCTCTCCTGCCATCCATTCACTTTTATAGTATGTATTCTAAATCACAAATTGCAACATGTGAAACTTATTATTTGTTGAATGCTGACTAATGCTGTTGGTGTTGTATAAAACATAGGGGAAGACTTGTTTATGTCCTAAAGAACTTACATTTTAAGTGTCATTTTCTGCCATAGAAGAAAGGAAACATTCATGCTGTCAAAATATATATAACCTGCAGTGTGTAGTTAAGTGTGTCCAGGTTGCAAAGGTTGGTATTCTTCCATAGATGCAAAGATACATAATGGATAAGAGTTAGGGTGGCAAATATGTGTGTGGGGATAAGGCAGGGGAGGATTGGTGGATTCATTCCTATGCTATTGTAGCATTGAAAAACTGTGGTGGAACAACTGCGTTGTCCCTAAAAATATTAGTTTTGCTCACTACTCTGTCACTCTGCCTTTCTCCATGAGCTTGTAACCTGACTTCTGTGGGTAAGCTGTAATGCTACTACCCTTTCTTCCACTTTCACTGAGTTTCTATAAGCATCATTCGATTGAAAAAAAATGGAGTAGATATTTGATGCAAGATATGCTGCTGTTTGGGCTTCATATATGTTCATTTTAAATTGCCAATGTTCCCATCCTAACTTCTCCCATTCTAACATCAAGGAACTCCCTAGTGGCCAGAGACATGGAAGGGAAAAAGGTTTTAACTCCTTTTCAAAGCGTTTTTCATACTCCATGTGAAAGCCTGGGCTATCTCACTAAACAGACTGGAAAGGTATATTGAAAAAATTAAAAGTAGAGAGGACTATCTGAATACGAGACCATAGAAGGTACTCACTTAAAGATGTCCTGTTCGAATGTAGCTCACATGAATATAACATCTACAACTCGGGACACCCTCCTAGAACCAGATTTCTGTCTGACCCCATTTTTTGCCAGAGCAAGGCGAAATAAAATAATAAAGTAATAATAATAATTTAATAAAATAGCCTGCTATAGCTGTTTGCCCTACTATTCTTTATATTAGAATCAATATACTCTTTTCTCCAGTGTTAACAAAACCTTTCTTGCTGTGAAAATTACATCATTAAATCAGCAAGTGCACTTGAAAACAAGTAACTTATTAAACACTTTAAATTAAAAACATAACAAAAAGAAAAACACACAATCTTTTAAAATCAGAACTTTGAATCTAGCCAATTACAAACAATACGCAAAATTAAATCTCTCCTAATTACTCAAATACATTTTCCAGAATTCCTTTAACCTGTAGCTCGGGATCACTTCCAGTTCCCAGGTATGAAACCTTAAATACTGTGTGTGCCCTGTGGCTACTTGCGGGTTTCTGTTCCTGGGAGCTGGATCGATCCTGATACTTCCTCTTTCTTGTCCATATGGCTGGAAGAGACTTTGGCAGCACGGTGCACAAGATAAGTGAATTTGTTGCATGTCTGAGTTAATGACTACTCAAGATTGTCAAATTACAGACTCAAATGGAATTATTTAATTGAAGATTAGTATAGCGCTATACAGAAAGAACAGAAATGTTACCATTCCTTAGTGTCGGTTCAAAGCTGGTTCTGTCACTGCTTCACTGTATCTGGAAGGATGCACAGTTTCATTCACCAATTAAGTTCCCATAATAGGGTCATTATATAGAGCAGTGGTGGATTAGTTACTGGGCCAAAGGGGCTCATACTGGCCAACTGGGGGGCCCCTGAAAAATGGGCACTCCTGCACCCTGACCCGCTCCCCACACACACACAGAGCACTTCTGCTGGGGAGCAGAGTCAGGCCCCCCACACCACGACCTCATTTCCCCAGCAGGAGTGCTAGGGGATGGGGGACACTGCAGGCAAAAAGGTTGGGGAGTGGCTCCCATTTGCTCTGGCCCAGGATTCCACAAAAGAGTAATTCACCTCTGATGCAGAATTTCAGACAAAGAAAATCTCTTTGCCAGAGAAACACATGTTGTGATGTCATTTCTATACATTCTCAGCTTACCTGATTTATGTATGAAGGCACGATTGCTTATAGCTGAGAGGTCTAACAATTAATCAAGATAATCTCTCTGTGGGCCCTTCTTACTCGCATAATCATTCTTCCCTCTTAATTGCCCAACACAAAACATGTGCTGTAAAAATCATCTTTTATTAGTTTTCTGAGTTTATATAATGCTTATGTAAGCATTATATAAAATACACACTCTAGATATTCTTGGAAACTATTATTATCATGAGTGCACCACATATTAAATAGAGCCTAATGCATAAAATTCCTGAATAGTGTTACTTATCTGTCAAGGACCAGTGTTCTGGGCCTTAGAACTCAGACATACTCTTTGTTAGTATAATTAAGATTCTAAAATCATTGAGATATAAATGAATCAAATATATAAGAAAATAAAGGACTAAAGGGGTTAATATTTACTAACCGAGAAGTATACCTGCGGGGAGCCTGCTTGTTTGGGGGAGCAAGGGAACTCTGGCTGTGTTGGGGTCCTGCTGCACCCATCTTCTTAATTACTAGGCTTGTCAAACTCCCCCTTATTTTCTTCCTCAAATCAACCTATTCCTTGCCTCTGACTTGGACAGATCAACTTGAACAAAAGAGATTTTCTGTCCATCAGGAGAGATAGCACAAGAAACTCAAAACATGTACTGACCTTTATTTTGTGGCTCATGCCGAGCTTTAATCCCTAAAGAAGTAAATCCAAATTAACGAACTAAAAGCTTCCATGCTTCATACTCTATTTATTTACTCCATGATATTTCTTAAAATACTTCTATCAAAGACTACATTTGACTATTTAATGAACTTTGCCAATTGCATAGGCATAACTTTTGAACTCCACAAGAGAAGAGCAGATACGATTTATTTCTGAAATCATCGTATCACATCTACTCCTTCTCATAATACAAGAACAAGGGCTACCAAATAAAATTAATAGGTAGCAGGTTTAAAACAAACACAAGAAAGTATTTTTTTCATGCAATGCACTGTCAACCTCTGGAACTCCTTGCCAGAGGGTGTTGTGAAGGTCAAAACTATAACGGAATTCATAAGGGAGCTAGATAGATTCATGGAAGATAGGCCCATCAGTGGCTAATAACCAGGATGGGCAGGAATGGGGTCCCTAGTCTCTGTTTGCCAGAAGCTGAGATTGGGTGACAGAGCATGGATCACTTGATGATAACCTGTCTTTTCATTCCCTTTGGGGCACCAGCCATTGGCCACTGTTAGAGGACAGGATACTGGGCTTATTGGACTTTTGTTCTAACCCAGTATGGTTGTTCTTACATTCTTAAGATTAAAAATGCAATAAGTGCATGACTTCTCTATTTATATTGTTTCTAGCTGCATGAGAAAATAGCAAAAGAGTGCTCATCTTGCAGAATTCGGTAGTTCCACAAGAATTTTCACTCTTGCATTTTCTAGGCTCCACCTGTATAGAGTTTCATCTGGAATTTGATTCCTGAGGAATTGCAGAAGAAAGGCAAGAAATTTTGGCTTGTAGAAAAATTACAGTTTTGCAGAACTCTAGTGTGTTCTTATTTTTAAATATTTACAGTAGTGGTAGTTATAGTCTGAAAATTGATTCCAGCATCTGTGATACTCCCAATCCCAAATATTCAAAAATCATGAATCAGGGCTCCCCAAAATCAAAACTTAAAAAAATCAGGATAATTTTTTAAGATAAAATTTGGCGGTTTGGTTTTGTCTTCTGGGTTCTGAGCCTTTAGGGAGAATTTGGGTCACAGTTTTAAGCTTTTTTATGTAATTGTGAGAGCTAGAGACATGCTTTTTCAAAAAATGTGCTGAAATTTTCACATAATCACAGGACTCGATGAGCCGGGTATGTAAATAAAACATAAAATTATGAGACTTGTGACACACACTGAGAGAGATGAAGGGAGAAAAAATAATTTTCAATACTGCAAGAACCTTGAAAGAATAAAATAAAATTAGAGCAGACAAATACATGCTTAAGAAAGGACCATTTTAAGGGGTTATACACATTTTTATGCTTCTTTAGCTTGTTCCCAGTTGACCACAAGATCTGCATTTTTTCTAAAAGAATGAGTTGTGGCATTTTTTTCTGGCATTCTTTGTAAAATGTGCCAGCATGGGCATATTTTTCCTGCCAACATTCTGCTCTCAGAACAACAGGAAAGCAGAGAAGTTACCCCGTAGGAATGCCAATTTTACATAAACTAATAAATTGAGACTTGTCATCTTTAACAGCTTCTTAAGTTTTTTAATGGTACAGGTCACATTAGCTTTATCAGTAATTGTATTGGTACTCTATAGCAGATGTATCATTTTCAGTATACTTGAATAATGTCTGGCAATAACTTCAAAACATCTATTGGAATGTTCTGTCAACTCTAACAGTGGAGTGTATGGAGTGATTCTTTTTATTCAGATGTGTGGGTCCTGCTCTCCACTTTCCCCTATGTATCTGTATCTGTGCCAGACCACCATACTGATAGTTTGTGCCACTCACATATATATAAGGTGGGTTTGTGTTTATAAATTATTCTGAGACACCTATAGGAAAGGCTCAATAGAAGTGTAATTATTATTACTAACTTTATACCTTAATAACTGGGGAACCTCCAGGAAAAAATGAAGGGATTCTTTGCAATTTTTTTTTCACACTTTCCCATTATAAAAAATGTTTGGGCCCTAATAATCAAATCTTTATCCACAGTAAAGATTTTAGAATCAGTTGTGTTTTGTAAAGTTCTCAATGATGCAGAAAGTGGAGTGTTATGCTAGCTTTGCATTGCTGCTAGTAGGTTTTTTTTAAAAAAAAAAAAAGTGTCAATAAACTAACCAGGTATCTTTTGAAGGACAACTAAGAGCAGTTATGTGGAGAACCAATCAGCTATTTTTACTATGTCACTTTCTGAGCATAACAACATAGACAGTTAAAGGCCTGTTGCCTGGAGATTAGGGCATGCTGAAAATGGAGCTAGACAACACGGCCAGACAAAATCTGCATTTCTTTATCAATTATTATAGTTTAAGGTAGTTTGTTTTGCATTATTTTCACAAAGTGAACTTTTCATATTTTGACAATGATAAAAGATTGCTAATTTTATGGTTATATTGCCAGTCTCTGAAACGATTTCAAGTTAAAGTGCACATAGTGCGAATGATCAGTCTAAATTAAATACTTGATGAAACTGAACTACAGTGTCATAGGCCATGCTGGCCAGGACCAGTGCAACCAAAGTAGGAAATATAATTTTAAAAATACCAACAGTGATTTATGCTAAAAGATTCTGCACTTCACATTGCTGCTACTGTATGTGGAACTAGTGTTGGGAATAATAAATTTGGCACTCATCTTATGCAATCATTCATAGGATTCAAGAGAAAGCAATTACCTTAATTAAGTCATATGATGACCTCAGTTATTCTGTTTAAATTAGATAATCATTTAAGTTCCCAGTTTAGAATTTATATGAATTAGTCAATTTAAAATTCCAGTGCAACACCAATTTAGTGAAACCTCTATCTAGGTGTTCAAATATATTATCAAATGCTCTTAATGACTACGCATCTCATATCGCAAAAGCAAAGTTTTTGTTGTTGCCATACTTCAGCAAAGCAGTGTTTTCTCAGATAGTGGACATATCAGTCTGATCATTTGTATTAGCTGCTCTTTATACGTTTATCCATCTGGCTGTTGTGCAACTCTGTTCTGAGGCTACTACTTTTTACTCATCGACAGTCCTCATTCTCTAATTCATCTCACTTTGCTATGGTTGTAAAATTAAACTTTCAGGGAACCAGATAAATTTTGATGCTCTTGCTCTGCTTTCCTCGTCAGAGAAACTTATCTTATGTGATAGTTATGTCCTTGAGTGCATTTGAATCTACTATGGATGTAAACTCCTGCTCTTATGGCCAAAGGTCTTGAGCCTGCAAAGCCCACGGCTTTGTCACTGGGACACTGTCAACTTGATTTTTCCCCGCCAGATTGAATGCTAGTTTTTTTGAGTGTCCTTTGAATCTGTTCATATCGATTGTTTTAATCCTTTAAAATTGCATATAAGATTCTGTTTCTGATTCCTTGCTGATGTTTGTAAGGCTTTTCTACAGCAAAGGAGAAACCAGTGAATGTAGAAGGAAACAGTAACACTGACTGCCCACTCTGTATTCTCAAATGCACAAAGTAAACTGACCAACAAATAGAGAATATAGTCGACATCTTACCCTTATAGTAATCTCCTGTGCATGACTTGAACTATAAAAGCACACATTTCAAGTAGACAAGTAATGTTCAAGCTGATTCCGTCATGCTAAAATGGGTAGTTCCCACAGGAGAACACCACATTCTGAAATGTTGAGAAAGCTGTATCTCTCTCTGGTGTAAATGACAAGCAAGTTGGTGGAGATGAGATCTCCATGGAAACTTTCTGATTACTGCTTTTCCCATGGAAGAAAAGAGGATTTCTTTACCAATACGTTCTTGCATTAGGAGCTGTCTACTTCTCAATTAAATATCAACTACAACTAATACAGTTGCTGGTGTGAGAGGCCTTTGGAAGAGGCATGGAATCAAAATGAAGATAGTACCAAAAGAATGAAAAATTTAGTATGGCAAATATAGATCTTGATCCTTCAATCCATTTGAGGGCTAGTTTTTTATTTTTTTATTTTTTTAGCATGTATGCAGAATAGAGTTTCTGGATATATTGTGTTTTCTCCTTTTCAGGCAGTGCTGGATGCAAAGTAAATTGTCGGCTCCTTTCAATCCCTTTATACAAAATGTGTTTTATTAAGTAGAAAGTATGCAGTTTACAAAATGGCATTTTTACAACTCCCCTTGCCTACAAATGGAGCAGTGGGAACTTTTGAATTTTTTATTTCAACACCAGCCTGAGATATTTTATACTGTAATAAAAGCACCAACTGTGTCTATGAGGAGTAGTACTGGAAAATGAATACTTTGAGAAAAACTTGGTGTGAGAGGTATTCATTAAGATTGATATTTTGCTTTAATCCCAAAGTATAAATGATACAAAAGTGAGATCTTAATAACTAGTGAATCAAAGGTCGGATTAAATACTTTCTAAAAAAACAAAACCCTGAAGCGTTATTGAATGGTTCTTACAGGGTTGGAGGCTTCTCTTGAGTCTTAAATGTGTAAAAGCAAAGTTACCATTTTTAGCTCTGCTTTTCTTCTGCTGCAGTTTGTTATGTACCCCACAATGAACAGACATAGTGCTGATGATGACTAATTTTGATTAATTTCATTAACCTCAGTTATATAAAATCCATGTACAGGGCCAAATTTTTACATGTAGTTACACATGCAGAATTAACACATGCAGATTAGATAATTGTTTAATCACTTGCCCATTTGCAACTGAACTTTAATTTGCTTATTTTAAAAAACTAGCCTACTGCCTTAATCTAGGTACATTTATGGGATATATACTTGTATATGTGAAATAAAACACATTCTATGACTAAATTGCTTTTAACATGTTCACTTCCTCTTTGTCCACTAACCTATTTCCTGGATATTACCAGCACTGGATTAATGCAGGGGGTCTTGGGGCTGCAGCCCAGGGCCTTGGGCTAAGGGGGACCCCAGCCTCACAAAAATAAATTCAATTTTATATATTTAATCATCTATATCTATATATAGTATAAAAGATGAAAAAATGGGATCGACAACAACCTTTGGCACATGGCCCATCAGGATAATCTACTGGCGGGCTGCAAGACAGTTTGTTTATGTGGTGAATCAGTGTCTGCAGGCATGGCCCCCTGCAGGCAGCTCCCAGTGGCTGTGGTACGCTGTTCCCAGCAAATGGGAACTGCAGGAAGCATGTATCCTTTCATACTCAATTTATATGGGACAATTATTGCAATTGCATGTGCAAATAACCAAAGAAACAAGAGCATAGAACAAATCTATTTTATCAACATATCTTATTAAAACAACTTCCTTCCTGATCATGATTATCTCCTGATAAAATCCCATCACGTACCATTTCTTATTGCTTGGATCTGTGCGCCTGTGCAGGGGATCCATAAAAATGTCAGATGATGGTGTACATCCGAGTTCAAAAGGGGAAAGTACAGAAGTTGAAAATGATTTGTAAGGAACAGTTGTTAAAGAAAGTACCAAAATCAACAGGCTATTTCAGTAAACCACCAACAAATGCGCCAGATATTAGTGATTTGGAAAATAAGTCAACGAGCATCACAAATGCATGTAAGGGATTGACAGCAACCCCAACAAACAGTCCAGATACAGTCAGTCATCCAGCTGCACATGATGAAGATAAAAACTGATGCAGCACGCTGTGGCCCAATAAATGAAACGGTGCAATCTTATTGGGTCACAAAAGGGCCAACACTAAGGCAAAACAAAAATTGTGATTGTTTTCAGCATCTGAAAAACAATACAAACATCAGGAAAAGTGTTTATCGAAAACCCTCTTCACGTGTATTCTTTAAAATGAGGGATCTGTATCTCATCATTTGGGTTCTTTATTCTCCATTGACAGGATCTGGGTTTTTTTTGTGTGTGCCGATTGTTTGGAGATTCGTCCTCTCATACAACAGCATTTAGTGGTTATGGTTTTAATGACTCGAAACACACTGGTGTGTTGTTGAGCATGAGAGCAACGTTGGTCACAGAACTGCAATGCTTACTTATGTTTTTTGGAATCTCTCAGAAAACTATCCGATCCAAATCAGAACCCAAATACCTGAAATGATGCTCGATCATTGGTCATGAAAATGAACAAGCTGGAAATTGCTTTTCTTTGCAACCTCTGGAGTACAGTTCTGCAGAAATTTCAAGCAACAATCACTGCACTTCAGGCAGTTTACCTTGACTTGCCTAATGCTGTACAGTTGGTGGGCTCTATAAAGGATTTTGTGGCTAGTCTACGAGTTCAATTTGACTGCTTTGAAACTACGGCTAAACAAATAATGCCTCAAGTTTCTCAACAGTATAAACTGGAAGAGCACCATGAACTGAAGCGTAAAACACAACAGAATGAGTGTGGGGAACCAGACTGTAAATTGTCAGAATGAGAGAAATTTTGTGTGGAGTTTTTCAACATTGTTATTGATAAATTTTGTTGCAGTGTTGGATTGCAGAGATGAAGCATACAAAAGGATATGTGGCTACTTCGGATTTATGAACAATCTTAATCCACTTTCTGCATCATTGCTACATGATTAAGCTGTTAAACTACAAAACAAAGATAGTACCGACTTACAAGAGGATTTTTCAGATGAACTGGTTCAACTGGCAGGTGTATACTGGATGATATATTGGACTGATTGGATAATCAGCATGTGTAAAGAGGCATACCTCTCGTGAGTTCAGTTGATGTATATCATTTTATACCAAGGATCCAGTCCATTATTTATTTTATTTATTTATTTATTTATTTATTTAGCATCTAATTGCTATGTCTAATTTGTATCCTGAAATCTTGGAAGTAGTTGCATTTTTAAAAAATATCATTTTATCCCAGTGGCCCATAATCCTATTTTATTTGGCTTTTTATCTTCTAATTCTGTTAGAGTTTTGGGATACTTAAAATTTCATCATAATGCTGCACAATGTTTCTGTGAAACTTGTTCAAGTAAACTTCAGACTTGGTTAAAGTGTAACTTTCTGAAAAAATAGTTCTCATATTTATTATTTCTGACTATCTCCACATTGAATCTGCTTTTTAAATGCTATCTCATGCTTGAAAACTTCAGGCCCTGCAAACTCCATTTAGAAACTCAGAATCAAGCTAGGTTCTTTTTGGCAAAGACAGTTGCAGATTTTTTAACCTTGTTGATGCAACTTAACAATTCTGCTGATAAATGATCTGTAACAGACTCTGAGCTGGACCTGCAATAGTAACAGGAGTAAAATGCAATAACAGTTTTTTTTGGGGGGGGGTTATTGTAGTATAAGTAGATGTGACTTAATATATCTGAAGAGAACAGCTCTGTGAAATAAGAAATTACTGCTTTTTGTAATTTTTTCAGAGTAGAATTGTTTAACTATAACTACCATAAGTGTCCATGAAACCACAAGCACTTTTGTTAGGCAAGGCTGGTAACCCCACATAAATCCATGTCCGTGGTCTTTCTCCTTCAATTTACTTCCTATTATTTTTCACTATCTATATCCTGAAACATATTTTGATTGTGAACATTCCTCCTCCCGTATATCTGAAGTCTTTAATACAATTTTCATTGTCTCAATGACATTGCCTATGACCACTATTGGTTTGATTCAACTTCTCCTGAAAGCTTAATCCATCTTCTAGACTTAACAATTTTAACTCCCTTCTGTATAGCTCCTCTAAGGTCCATTCCACCTGTACAGGCATATCAAAAAGCATGATCATGTCATCCCCATCTGCATCACGCTGGCAGCAATGCCAACTCTAAGCAGTCAAAACTCCTGACTCAAACCCCAAAACCATGAAATCAGTTTAAAATTCATTTTTTTTAAAAAAATAGTTAATTTTATTTGCCTTCTAGTTTTTGAGACTTTAGGGGTACACAAGTCATGTTCTCAAGCATTTCTTCATATTAGGGCTAGAGTTTGGCTAGAAGAAAAAACAGCATGAGAGTTCCAATAAAATCAAGAGTTGGCAATACTACACTAGCTTCCTGTTTATTTCCAGAGGCTGTTCAAAACATCCTTCATTGTTAGAAGCACTCCATGTACGAGTCTTGATCTCACAGAACATCTTTCGATCTACTCCTACTGGATATTGAATATCTGCTTTCTATCAGATCTCTTCACTGTGGAGATGAGAACCTTTTCCCCTGCAGCTCCCATCATTTAGAACAGCTTTTGTTGTGTGTATCTAAGCTGTTCCTTATCTATGTTTAAACCTCCTGCTTCTTTACATAGTCATATCTTCCTCCATACATTGTACTTACGTCAGCAGGCATTAATGTATTTGCTATACACTGCGGTGGGAGAGCTCATTCACACTCAGTATGCATTCCCTTGTGTCAGTACAGGCTGTTGTTGCTATTTTCAGCTCCAGCACCTTCTGACAGTCCCTAACCTCTGATCTAAGTCTTCTGCAGCTCAGACGTCTGGTCAAGTTACTTAGGTTATCATAAACAAGTCCAAACCAAACCTATTTCTTTCCAGAGGCTATTCAAAACATCCTTCATTTCTTCTATATTAACAATCTCAGGACATCCCTTGGATGTTCCCTTTTCTCTATGTATCTTAACCTTGGTTTTTTCTCAGCTAGTGTCTCCTCTGATCTCTTTCCCTCAACTGAACTCCTTCAATCTACTTATTATGGATCCCAGCCAGAGGAGGCAGAGCTAAGCCAATTAGCTATTCGCCTCCCCAGATGCAAAGCAGGACTCATTTGGTGCATTTGCTAGCTTTGCAGGTGATGAGAGTTTAAACCCGATCACGGTAGCCTTTAACTGTACTGTTTTCTGTTACTTGTATATGCTTCCTGTTGTCTTGTATTTCTTAATTTGGCATGTTCTATTTATGAAAGACATTATACAAAATAAAATGGGTATTGTATTTAAGATTTCAGAAGCCTGCTGATAACCATATTAAATGGTTTCTGTGTATAATAGTTAGTACAAAATTATAGAGGAGCAGAAATCAGAAATATATCTTTTATGGTGGAAAGTGCAGTGTTGCCGAATTTCTTTCAGGTTAGACCACATATGTTGCAGTATATAAGTGATGATAATTTCTGAATTATATACCATAGATAGGTTGTTACTATATAAAGGCAAAGAACAAGGCATTTTCTATAGGGAAAGTAGGAGAAAGTTCATGGAGGCTAAATTTAGGCTGCTAGATAAGAAATTAAAGTTCAGGACTTCCATGGTAATGTTCTCTGAAATGCTTCCAGATCCATGCACAGGGTCAGCAAGTTAGGCATGGTCTAAATACATGGATGACATGATGTACAATGGAGGAAGTTAGGTTTATGAGGAACTGCGGAATCTTTAGGAGAAGGAATAGTCTGTATAAGAGGGATGGGTTTCACCTTAATGAAAATGGAACCATAATGCTGACATTTAAAATCAAAAGGTTATAGGATTGTTGTTTTTTAAAAAATTCTTTAAGGGCTGGGGAAAAGCCAACAGGTGTGGGGAAGCACACAGTTTGGGCAGAGACAACCTCTAGGAATGAATTTATTTAAGGGGGTACTCAATATCCCAATACAGATGATAGCAAAGAAGTTGGTAAAGTACAGTTTGGAACTAGTGAGGAACAGTCCCACATAAGATTCCTACTTAAACGTAACATATGAAGGCAAGCAATTAAGTATTGACCAAATGTACAAGCCTTATAGGCAAATGCTAGAAGTCTAAATACTAAGATGTGTTAACTAGACTGCTTGGCATTAAATGAGGATATTGATATAATAGGCATCACAGAAAATTGGTGGAATTAAGATACATAAAGGGACACTGTAATAGGATACAAAATATATAGGAATGGCAGAATAGGTTGAGCTAGTGGGCAGGTAGCACTATATATGAAGGAAAGCATAGAATCAAATATAGTAAAAAAAAAATTAAATGAATCAAACTGTGCCATAAAATCTCTGAGTAGAAATTCCGTGCTTGAACAATAAAAGTATAGTAGCAGTAACACATTGCCAACCACTTAACCAGGATAGTTACAGTGATTGTGAAATGCTAAGGGAGTTTAGAGAGGCTACAAAACCAGAAAACATAATAATAGTGAGTGATTGGAACTATCCTCATTGCCTAAATAAATGTCAGCTCAGGGAATGATGCAGAGAGAATATTCTAGACAATATCGGTGACTGCTTCTTGGAGCAGTTAGTTCTGGGACCCACAAAGACTGAGGCAATTCTTGACTTAGCCCTAAGTGGAGTGCAGGATCTGACCTAAGACATAACTATAACTTATCTGCTTGGTAATAGTGACCATAATATAGTTAAATGTGACATCCTTTTATGGAAGAAAATACAAACATAAAATAAATCCACCAGCACAATTTAAAAAGGGGAACATCACAAAAAATGAGGATGCTATCTGGAAGAAAATTAAAAAGAGAAGTCACAAGAATAAAATCCCTGCAAGAAGGATGGAGACTACTTAAAAACACTATAGTAGATGCTCAGATTAAATGTATGCACCAAACCAAAAATACCGGAGGAGGGTCAAAAGAACGCCACCATGGCTAAATAGGCAATGGGGCCACTACACAACAAAGGTGTTAAAAGAACACTTAAGGAAGTCACAACCATTGAACAGAAGCTAAATTAATTCTTTGCATAGGTCTTCAGTGCAGAGGATAAGGGGAGATACCCACCTGACAACTATATATTTTGGAGGAGGGTACTGTCCTAAATCTGAAGTACTGTCTCAAACTGATGTCAGTAGAAGAGGTTTTAGAACAAATTGATAAACTAAACAGCAGTAAGTCACCAGGACCAGATGGTATTCACCTACAAGTTTTGAAGGAACTCAAATATGAAATTGCCAAAATACTAACTGTGGTATGATAATACACTGAATGAGCGTCAATGCCAGATGACTGGAAGGTAGCTAATGTTGCACCATTTTATTTATAAAAAGGACTCCAGAGAAGATCCTGGCAATTTACAGATTGATCAGCCTAACGTCAGCACCAAGCAAACTGGAAACTATAGTAAAGAACAGATTTAGATAAATTAACATGATATGTTGGGGGAAGAGTCAACACAGCTTTTGTAAAGGGAAATCATGCCTTGCCAATCTATTGGAATTCTTTGAGGGAGTCAACAAGGATATGGTGAAGGGTGATCCAGTCAATATAGTGTAGTTGGATTTTCAGAAGTCTTTGCTGCAGGATCTTTTTAAAGGCTTCTTAAGGAAACTAATAGTCATTGGATAAGTTTGTCTTGTTGATTAGTATTGGGTTGACAGAAAGAGGAAAACTGCTAGGAACAAATGGTCAGTTTTCACAATGAAGGTAGGTTAACAGTGGCACCCCCTGAGAATCTAGGACCTGTGCTGTTCAACATGTTCATTAATGATCTTGAAAAGGGGGTGACAGTAAACAGGCAAAGTTTGCAGATGATAGAAAATTACTCAAGATAGTTAAGTCCAAACCTGATGGTGATGAGTTACAGAGGGATCTGACAAAACTTGGTGACTTGGCAACAAAATGACAGATGAAATTCATTACTGATAAGTGCAAAGTAATGCACATTGAAAAAATAATCCTGAGTAGAAACACATAATAATAAGATCTAAATTAGCAATTACTGACCAAAAAAAGAAATTTTGGAGTCACTATGGATAGTTCTTTGAAAACTTCTCCTCAATATGCAGTAGTTATAAAAAAAGGCTAATAGTCTGCTGGGAACTGTTAGGAAAGGGATATAAAATCAGACAGAAAATATCAGAATGCCATTAAATAAATCCATGGTGTACCAACATCTTGGATATTGTGTTCAGTATTGCCCCATCTCAAAATGATATAGTGGAAATGGAAAAGGTTCAGAGAAGAGTAACAAAGATAACCAATATCAGAGGGGTAGCCATGTTAGTCTGGATCTGCAAAAGCAACAAAGAGTCTTGTAGCACCTTATAGACTAACGGATGTTTTGGAGCATTAGCTGTCCTGAATGAAGACACACTTTGTCATATGAATGATGTGGAAATGTCCAGAGGCAGGTGCAAATATGTAGGCAAGAATCAGGCTAGAGATAACAAGGTAAATTCAATCAGAGAGGATGATTCTTGCCTGTAGATTTATATCTGCCTCTGGAGATTTCCACATCATTCATCTGACGAAGTGGGTCTTCGCTCATGAAAGCTTGTGCTCCAAAATATCTGTTAGTCTATAAGGTGCTACAAGACTCTTTGCTGCTTTTAAAGATAACCAAGGCTACAGAATGGCTTCTATATGAAGAGAGACTAAAAAGAAAAATAGGGCTGCTCATCTTGGAAACAGACAGTTAAGGGGAGATGTGGTAGAGGTCTATAAAATCATCAGTGGTGTGAGAAAAGTGAATAGAGAAGTGTTTACTCCTGTCACATAATACAAAAATCAGGGATTACCTGATGAAAATAATAGGCAGCAGGTTTAACACAAACAGTAGGAAATACTTTTCACAACAACTAACCTGTGGAACACGTTGACATGGGATGTTGTGATGGTCAAAAGTATAACTGGGTTCAAAAAAGAACTGGCTAAATTTATGGCAGGTAGGTCCAAGAGTGCCTATTAGCCACAATCCCATGCTTGGGGTGACCCTAAGTGCTGAATATCAGAAGCCGGCAGTAGAAGATAAGTCAATCATTCCATAATTGCCCTAGTCTGAACATTGTGTGGACCACTTTTGGAGACGGGATACTGGCCAAGGTAGACCGTGGTCTGACCCAGTATGGCAGCACTTACATTCTTGTGTCCTAAAGGTTGTCGGTAGCTTTTGTTAAAGCTAATCTAGGAAAAGAGGCATTCTTTAAAATTCTTTACAGCCTGAATTTTTAAATTAGCATTTCACTGTCATAACAGAATATACAAAAGGTAGTTTAATGTAGCTTCTGGCTTTTGAGGATAAACATTAGTACGGTGAAAAATAATACCATGGAGAGAGGCTTCCTTAAAACTTCCATGTCTTGGTTCATTCCCCAACACTTAATGGAGGACAAAAACAAAACCTTTCAATTGCATTCTGCTTTTGAAGTGCGTGTGAATTTTATTAATCTTAAGCTTCCTGGGTCTCTTGTAGCATATTGTAACAACAAATATGGCACCCTGCATAAAACCAGGTTGTGCTTTATGAATATTTAACTTGAGTTGAACTTTTCAGAAAGAAATAATGACCTTGAAAACTCCTTGTGCGAGTACAGCTTTGTTACACAAAGGCCATTGCTTTTGTCATTAATCAAAATAGACTGTGCCTACAGCTATTGTTGGCTTTTCAAAGTGAATTATTAAAAGATACAGGAACATGAGAAGTATTTATTGAAGATCATTTTATCATACCAAAAGGGCAGGAGTCATTTTGTACAGACTACAGATGGAGTTTTTTCATTTGCATTTACAGTAGGTCTGTAAATTTCTGCTTTTGGCATGTCATCTCAAAATCATATACTGTTCAAGCAATAAGGATTTAATAAACCAGCTGCTAAATATTAGTGTCTTTGTTCACAAAGACATCTTTGGAGTCAATTATCCTGATTCATGCAAAATAACAATACCTCACTGCATATCTAAGCAGCTTTTTGTTCTTGTATTTCTGCATATTTGCAGAAACATGCAAGAAGGCATTACAAATCCTCAAAGGGGTATCAGTTAGATAAATAGGCAGCTAAATATTTGTTTCTTTATCTTAATTAAATCCTCATTGCTAAAACGGTATATTGATCTGTAGCTAACACACATGCTGAGAGTATGGAGTCTGAGACCCCCAAAAAGGAGCTTTTACATCAAGATGAAAGTAAGATAACACTAGTTTTAAAAAAAAAACTTTGCTGGATTTCAGAACAAGAGTGAAAAACAAATAGTTCTATAGGAGTACTGTATTTTCAGTATGGCGAATGGCTTGACTAACTGATATTGCTACTAACTGGAGTTATACACATGAATTCTCCCACACCACAGTAGTGAGCCTGATCTAAAACATAAGAACAATATAGTTTACATAGAAAAATAAAACAAGGAGCATTTGTGGCACCTTAGAGACTAACAAATTTATTTGGGCATAACCTTTCGTGGGCTAAAACCCACTTCATCAGATTCATGGAGTGGAAAATACTGTAGGAAGATAGATATATAGATAATGTGAAAAGATGGGGGTTCCCATATCAACTATAACGAGACAAAGCAATTAAGATGGGCTATTATCAGCAGGAGAAAAAAATGTTTGTAGTGATATTCAGGGTGGCCCATTTCAAACAGTTGACAAGAAGGTGTGAGTAACAGTAGGGGGGAAAAGTAGCATGGGGAAATAGTTATAGTTTGTGTAATGACCCATCCCCTCCCAGTCTTTACTGAAACCTAATTTAATGGTGTCCAGTTTGCAAATTAATTTCCGGTTCTGCAGTGGAGTTTGTTTTTGAAGTTTTTTTTGTAAAGAATTGTGACTTTTAGGTCTGTAACTGAGTGTCCAGGGAGGTTGCAATGTTCTCTGACTGGTTTTCGAATGTTATAATTCTTGACATTTGATTTGTGTCCATTTATTCTTTTGCATAGAGACTGTCCGGTTTGGTCAATGTTCATGGCAGAGGGATATTGCTGCACACGATGGCATATATTACATTGGTAGATGTGCAGGCTCCTGATGGTGTGACTGATGTGATTAGGTCCTATGCTGGTGTCACTTGAATAAATATGTGGACAGAGTTGGCAATGGGCTTTGTTGCAAGAATAGGTTCCTGAGTTAATGTTTTTGTATTTGCTGCAGGTGTGGGGGCTGTCTGTAAGCGAGTACTGGCCTGCGTCCCAAGGTCTGTGAGAGTGAGGAATCGTCCTTCAGGGTAGGTTGTAGATCAGGGGTCTCAAACCATGAGGGCCACATGAGGACTAGTACATTAGCCCAAGGGCCGCATCACTGACACTCCCCAACTCCTTCCTTTCCATGAGGCCCCGCCTCTTTCCACCCCTTCCCTGCCCCCATTCCAACCCCTTCCCCAAAACATTCATCCCAACTCTGCTCCCTCCCTGCCCCCAGGTGGTGCAGGAGGGGCGCAGGGTGTGGCAAGGGCTCAGGGGAGGGAGTTGGGGTATGGGGTGCAGGAGAGGTGTGGCAGGGGTACAGGGTGCAGCAGGGGGCTCAGGGTAGGGGGTTGGGATGCAGGAGGAGTGAGGGGTGCAGCAGCAGGTTGGGTTACAGGGTGTGGCAGGGGGCTCAAGGCAGGGAGTTGGGATGTAGGAGGGATGAGGGGTGCAGCGGGGGCTCAGGGCAGGGAGTTGTGCAGGAGAGATGAGGGGTGCAGGGAGCTCAAAGCAGGAGACTTAGGACAGGGGGTCAGGGTGCAGCAGGGGGTCAGGTGCAGCAGGGGGTTGGTGTGCAGGAGGGGTATGGCAGGGGGCTTAGGGCAGGAGGTTGGGATACAGGATGGGAGGGGAGCAGGGCAGTCTCCCTGCCTGCTTGCCTGGCCCCACTCCCCAGCTCTGGGAAGTGGCTGGAACTGGGGAGAGGAAGGGCACAGGGCTCTGAGTGTTGCCATGGCTGCTCCTTCAGATACCTCCCCCAAAGCTCCCATTGGCCACAATTCCCAATTCACAGCCAATGGGAGCTGTAGGGGATGGTGCCTGGAAGCAAAGGTAACACACAGAGCTGTGTGCCGCCCCTCCCCCAAGGGCTGCAGGGACGTGATTCTGGTGTGCACGCCAGGCTGGAGACGCTCTACATAAGGGGTGGGGGCATGGGGAGCATGGTGGGCTGCAGATAAAAAAAAAAACCATGAGCTGCATGTTTGAGACCCCTGTTGTAGATCCTTGATGATGCACTGGAGAGGTTTTAATTGGGGGCTGAAGGTAATGGCTAGTGGTGTTCTGTTACTTTCTTTGTTGGGCCTGTCATGTATTAGGTGACTTCTGGATGCTCTTCTGATTCTGTCAGTCTGTTTCTTCACTTCAGCAGGTGGGTATTGGAGTTTGAAGAATGATTGATAGAGATCTTGCAGGTGTTTGTCTCTGTCTGATGGGATTGGAGCAAATTAGAGCTGGGCTGTAGACAATGGATCACGTGATGTGGTCTGGATGTAAGCTGGACGCATGTAGTTAAGTATAGCGGTCAGTAGGTTTCTGGTATAGGGTGGTGTTTTTGTGATTGTCGCTTCTTAGCACTGTAGTGTCCAGGAAGTGGAAGTATCTGTCAAAATTAATTCTCAAGCATAAGAAATACTGGTTTCCACACCGTTCAAAGGAGGAACGAGCACACCAGGAACCAGTTAAATGAGGCATAGCTATGAGAAAAGTAAGGCTTTTATAGGGCTGTAATTGTAAGGAAAAACAAACAATCCATTATAAAGGGAACAGTATTGCCCTGAAATACTGTAAGTACTTCATTAATTCTTAGGGTGCATCTTTTGTGTATTTCAAATTCGATTCAACAGTACGTGGAAAAACTACAACTTTATGATAATAAGGTAAAAAGTGTGATTGGTCTCTTTTCCAGAGAGAATTTTTTTGTGATGAATAACTTATACAACATATTGCATTTCTTTCTGTTTGCAAAATATCTGAGAGAACATACTAAATTTCTGAAATATATTCATTATTGTGTCCCCTTCCTTTGTAAACAACAATATGAAGAAGCTGCATGAGTGCAGTTGGGTTCCAAATAATTGTTTTATACTTATGGTATGAACACAATTATATGAAAACATGCAAGACCTACCTAACTAACCTTCTCTAACTCATTTCTGGAGGTTTTCCAACACATAGAACACAGTGAGTGGTTCCAGAGGGCTCTTAAATTAGGTAGAGATACTATGGTATGCACTAAATATTATCTAATTTCTTTCTACATATTTAACTTACTATATTGCTTGCTATTTAAAATTAAAACTATGATATTTGAGATAGCTGTTTAGGTGAAATCAGTCCCATAAGTCAGATAGTATTGTTTCTGTTCAATGTCCGCATGAATGCAATTCTTATCATCAGATTTCTGGTGCTAATGCTCCCTGAAGTGCATTTAAAATGTACTTTTTGAAAAGGGTTTGACTGTGAAAATTTAAAAATTCTCTTCTTTGAGCATTCATGCTAGTAACATCAGTTCCAGAGCTATTCATAGAATGTTAAAATAAAAAAGTATGTGGGCATGACCAAAATGAATTCATTTAAAAAGTCAAACACATTTTTGCAGATTTTTTTACACAGTCTTCACCCAGCTCCATTTTAATTTACAAAAGTTCACATCTCACCAAGGATGTCACCCACACCCCTTACAATGATGGCATAGTTGCCTGCCTCAAATATTTGCAAGACAATAGACAATCCTCAGATATCCACCCCAAACACATAACCAAACTCATCCATTTCATCCTCACCCATAACAGTTTTATATTTAACAACACTTTGTCCAAACCATGAGAACAGCCCTGGGTACTAGAATGGATCCCTAATATTACCAACCTTTTTGTGGGACACCTTGAAGAAGAATTTCTGGACAAATTCCCCATGAAACTAATGATATACCCAAGGTACAAAGATATTTTCATCCTCTGGACAGAGAGCTCATAGATTTCCACCACAATTTTAACCACTACCCGTCCACTGTCTCTGGAACACTCCCACACTAGCATCAGCTTCCTGGACACTGTGATCACCTTCAACAGTCAAACCCTACAAACAACTTTATATAAGAAAGCCATGGATCACCACACCTACCTTCAGAGATCCAGCAACTACCCCAAACACAGCAAGACATCTATTCTCTTCTGCTAGGCGCAGAGGTGCTGGAACAATTTTTATATTGGGAGCACTGAGAGCCATTGGGCCAAACTGTAAACCCTACGTATAATGGAAACCACTTCAAGTCAGGGGTGCTGCAGCGCCCCCTATACCTCTCGTTCCAATACCTATGGCTATGTAGGTGCTCAGATATCACAGAATGTGCTCCAAGGAGAAAGTCTGGGATAAACACCTTTAATGCACCTAAAACCATCTTCACCAAACAAGAATACTCGACAAACAAAGTAGATCAAATCATGGAATGGGCTACCCAAATGCCCCAAGAGAATCTGCTTCAGTACTGAAATAAACAACTTCTGACCACACAGTCTAGTTGTCACCTACCACTCCATGCGGGAACCCATACTGGGTATCATCAAACAACTATAGTCCATATTCAGTGGGGACCCTATCCTGAAAAAAAAATCTTTCCTGAACCCCCTCTTCTGGCCTTCAAACACCCTTCATCCCTGTCTCTCCCAGCTCATCAGAAATAAGCAACCCACAGGTCAACACACATCAATGCAAAGTGATACCAGATCCTACCAGAAAAGCAGATGCAAAACATGCAGCCATATTTCCACCGCTACAGTGATCAACACCCACTCCCCACAACACACCTTTTCGAGATCCATGAGTTCTACACATACCTATCACATGTGGTGTACTTCATGCAGTGCGCTAACTTCCCCAATAACAACTACGTGGTTGAAACCAGACAATCACTACGCTCTTGAATGAGGGCACACAGAAAAATAATAAAAAGGCAAAAAAAGCACCCTATCACATATGAGTGAACACTTTTTGAAAAAAGTGATCACTGACCTATCAGGCCTAATCCTCAAAGGAAACCTGCACAATGCTTTCAAAAGGTGAGGGTGGGGGCTTAAATTCAAACCTTGCTAGACACTAAAAATCATGGACTGAATAGAGACACTGGGTGTATGGTGTATTACAACAATCTGTAACCCATTAGTTCCCCTTCCGCAACAACTTCCCCATCTTATTTTCCTTCCTATGACTGGATGGATGTTAACGGGTCACTTAATCTTGAGTGGTCCCTTAAATACTTATTATGGAAAACAATCTGTTCCACTTTACATTTAGCGGCAACAATCTGTGCTTCGTCGACTTTTAAGGTTAGAAGGGACCAGCATGATCATTAATCTGACCTCCTGCACAACACAGGGCACAGTCTCATCCACAGATTTCTGCGCTAGATCCCTAAATGGTCTCCTCAAGGATTGACTCACAACCCTGGGTTTAGCAGGCCAATGCTCAAACCACTGAACTATCCCTCCGAAGGCCACTCCTTTGTTCTCTCTCACCAGCAGAAATTGGCCTAGTAGAAGATATGCCCTCACCTACCTTGTGTCTCTCTAATCTCCCCTGTCTAATATTTGGCTAATTTTGACTTTCCAGTTTCCTGTGTCAATGTGAAGATGAAACTTATTTCTTTTAAACACAACTTGTACTGTATTTCAAGAAAATGAGATTGTGTTCAAGAAAATTGAAATCTTAACCCTCATTCTTTTCAAAATAATTTATACAGTGCCATAGATAGATTTTTAGTTTTGATATTATTTTAACTGGAAATCAAGTTAAGGCTTGGCAGATATGTTTTTAAACCAATTTAAGGACAAACTGTCACAAACTTAACCTTTACAGGTAACCATGACTTAAGTATTGCCACAACCATGCTCATCTTTTAATTCTCAGACACAGATGTAAGGGATATCACTTACTGACATCTAGAACAAAGTACTGAAATGAGACAATGCAGTCCCTGCAAAAAAGTTGATAATCACTCAATATATGTTTTAGTTTAAAATAAATAAAAGCTCAGCTGTTATACAAAATTTTAAGCTTTAATATTGTATGCTGTCTCTGAATCCTGACCAGTAATGGGGACACAAGTGAATGGAGTGGGAGGAAAATGAGAATTTTGAATTCAAAGCCAGAGAGTTGGGTTCTAACTCAACTGTAAACATTCAAGAAAATGACTTTAGTGCCCTTGTGAAAAGCTCAAGGTAAAACTTTTAAAAAGGCATCTCACCACATGAAAAATAGGCAAAATGGTATGATGTGTCAAAAATGAGATGGAATAGTGACTATTTTATGCCATTACATAAATAAATGGTGCACCCACATTAAATTCTGTTCACCATATTTTTTAAAAAAGCTACTAAATGAATTAGAGACAGAAACTGTCTGAGAAGAGACCAAAAAGAATAGGGATCTTTAGTTTAGAGAAGAGATTAATAAAGTGGAGCATGATAGAGATATGCAAAAAATGAATGGTGCAAATCTGTTGCTTCTGTCTTGAAGTAGCCTAGATATTTTGACTTTGATAAGCAGTTAAAGAACAAGCCTCTACTATAGTCACATAATATGAAAAAATAGGGTGAAAACCCCTCAATTTTGACAAGATATTGCTGGGTGGATCTATTAGTGAATTTTACTCTTGATGTGAGAGAGTTATTTGATCTTGTTTGTGAGTACATATGAACTGTTAAGACATTGCATTTCACAAGTACTGGCTGGTCAGTGACTTAGCATGGATTTTAATTGTTTACTTCAGGCCTGATGCCTGGGAAGTTTTAGAGCAATATATGAATCATTCAGTTTGCAAATACCTGGAGGATGAAGCGGCAATTAGTAGCAGCCAGCATGGATTTACTAAGAACATATAATGCCAAAGCTGCTTGATTTCCTTCTTTGACAAGGTAACAGGTTTGGTGGATAGGAGGAATGTGAAGAACGTAATATACCTGGACTTCAGCATGATTTTTGATACAGTCTCACATGACATTCTCATAAGTAAGCTGGAGAAATATGGATTTGGTGGAACTACCACTAAGTGGACAAACAACTGGTTAAACAAACAATAACTATTAAGGAAACAATGTCAGATTGGAAAGAGATCTCAAGTGATGTTTCACAGGGATCTGTGCTGAGGCTGGTGTTATTTAACATCTTTGTTAGTTATCTGGATGTAGGAATAGGGAGCATACTGATCAAATTTGCAGATGACACACTGCTGTGGGGAGACGCGTTGCCAACACTTTGGAAGACAGAGCTAAAATTCAAATGGATTTTGATAAAATGAAGAACTGGACTATAGACAACAAAATGAAATTCAACAAAGACAAATGTAAGGAACTACACTTAGGGAAGAAAAACCAAATTTACAGATACAGAAAGGGGATAACTGGCTTGGCAACATCACTGCTTAAATAAATCTGGGAATTGTGGTGGATCAGAACCTCCACATGAATCAGCAATGCTATGCAGTTGTCCCCTTCCCCCACAAAAAAGGCAAATGCAATTTTAGGTTGCATTAATAGAGACATAGCGTGCAAGTCAAGGGAGGTGATAGTACCACTCTACTCAGCATTGGTTATACCTCAGCTGGCGTACTATGTCTAGTGTTGGTCACCTATGTGTAGAAAAGTTGTAGAGAAACTGGAAAAGATCCAGAGGCAAATGACAAATATGAGCCCCATCCCACCCCACTGATCCCCAACCAGCTGCACCTGGACCTCCACCCCATCAAGCCTCGATACCCCAGCATACCGACTCCCCACTGAACCCTCCACACCCTGACGCTTGGTGCTGAGCCCTAACCACTTTCTCGTGGATCCCCTGCAGTGTCCCATTGCTCCCAGAACCCTGCAACGAGCCCCTGTGCATCCACATCTCCCACTGAGCCACCCACACCCAGATTCTTCCCCCCAGAAACCTCTCACCCCACACCTGGATCTCCACACACCACGTCCCTCCACACTTGCATCTTTCTGGGCTGTGCCTACGCACCCACATCTGATGTACCTGGGGCAGAGGGGCAGGTTCAGCCCTTGAATTGTCAGGGTCAGGTGCAGCCTAACTGATGAGTCCCTGTACCAGGGAGGTGGGGGATTCATGGCAATCACCTACCTTAATGCATCCACTGGCCTGTACTCCCCACTGCCATTCTGGAGCCAAATTTATTTGACAAATAAAATTTGTAGAATTTAGAATATTGTGCATATATATTTTTTTTTTCACAAAAGTATTAATTTTTTGGCACCAAATTCTATCAGCAGTATTAAATCTTAGGAAAAACTTCTTAACTCTAAGAACAGTAAGATAATGGAATAGATTGTTCAAGGAGGTCATGAAAGCTCCTTTCGTGGATGTTTTTAAAAGGAGGTTGGATAGTCATCTGTCTTGGAGAGTTTAAACACAACAGATCTTGTATCTTGAAATGGGATTAGACTAAATGATGTTGCGGTCTCTATGGTTCTATGATGCTATGATTTTACTTAAATGGTTTGTTTGGGGAGAGGTATGAGTTCAAAGTGTTTTGTATTTCAGTGTGAGGAAATTGGAAGTTGCCATACCATTAAGTTATGGGAAATGGTGGACATTGTTCAGATATACTGAAAGAAGAGGAGGCAGAAGACACTTGATATTGACTTAATCAGGCTGCAACTTTATTGTATAGATGTCTGGGACTGTACAGCCGATAAAGAGTGCAGTGCAGGCAAATCCATGTCTATTCAAATCACGATCTGGGGCTTCCACCAGCCCCCATTCATTTTCCATCCAGGTTCCCTGCCAACCCACAGCTTGGACCTTCCTATCCATCCCCCTTGTAAGAGAGTTAAAATGGGCTATAGGAAGCGGGGGGCAGAGAAGCTGTTGGTTGGCTCCCTGCCATACCAATTGTAGGAGTCCCCAACCCCCGTGCCCCATCCTGTTTTTTAATCCAACACCTCCTTTTAAGTTGTTTATCTAGTCACTGTATCCCTTCCCTATGGAATACCTACACTGGACATCCACCTCACACTTACAAAATAAGTTGTGACATATAGCCTACCATCTTTTCTTCTTACCAGAAAAGGTCCTCCCTGACACCCACTGTGGGGAAGGGGAGAAAAACCTCACTCCCCCAAAGCAAATATGGTGTGAGGGAAAAATTCCTTCCTAGCCCCTCTAAAAAGGAATGACTAGCACAATGCCCCCAGCAGGTCCTAACCCAACTTGATATTTGCCACCTCTAGGGGAGGGAGGGTGGTGCTGCTTTGCCTGTTATGTGGAGAAAAGATTTCCAACACCCAGGGCTTGCACTTTTATAGTCTTCCACCCTCATGTTCCCCAGGGGGGTGAGCAGAGCTGGTGCCAGCTTTTTTACCACCCCCCATCTCCTGCTGCCCTGCCGTCCTAGGCAACCACGTAGGTCTGACCTCTTTCTTCTTGCCATAAAGCACTGCTGTATTCTTTCAGCAAGACCGGACAATGTTCCCCCCATTTCAGGTGTGGCGTGGTCACTATGAGTAAGGGAAAATTGTTAACACAATGGGAAAGACAGAGAACAATTATTTATTACTTTGCTTAATTACATCTTAATTTCTTTAACTATACATTTGAGGAGTGCTGGCAATATGTTTGAGTGTGTGAATGATTTTTTTTAAAAAGCTTCAAATAAAAGGTCAGACACTGAAAAATTTCTTAAAGGTTACATTTTAAAGTGAAATTTAACTCAAACTAGATAACAAATGTAGTTGAAAATCCCCAGCAAATTTAATCTTTACCTCCATCCCTCTACCAGATTATGTGCTGTGGATTTGGGGATAACACCTGCATCCCTCATACAAAACAGAAATCTTGGATCCATTCATTAAGTGAAAAACTGAGACCAACCATAATAAATATGTAGAGGCACTACTGCACCTCCTTAATAAGTGGCCAAATCCTCAGCTGGTGTAAATTGCCACAGTCAATCAAACTGTGGCAGTTTACACCAGTTGAGGAACTGGTCCATGACGTTGAGTAACAAGAAATGGGTGAGAAGAAACAGAGAAAATTGATTCTGAGCTTGTGTAGATGAAGAAAAACACCACCTCTTTTTTCTGTTTTCTGATAAGGATTTGAATCATAAAAGTTGAGGAGGCAAAACTGGCTTTAGAAATAACTGCCACATGGTGGCTATTAGTAAGTATGAAAACATGGGATTTAGAAAGCTGCTCTCAGCAGGAAGTTTCATTATATTTTGTGTAAAATATACACTTGTTTTAGAAAAGTACATATATCAGTATTAACAGACATTTAAAACACTGACTATAGCTCTAGTTTCCTAGAGATCCTGCAGCCAGGAATATAGAAGAGAGAAGGAATATAGGCGAACAGTAATACTTTCAAAGCAAAGTAATACACCTGATTGAAAATACAGTATAGCACTCCCAGAAGATGAAGGTGTGAACTTCCCCATATATCATCTTAATGACAACATTTTCTACAAAGCGACATGAAGCACTCCTTTCATATTTCATGAGTTCTATTTGCCTGGCTTCAGAATGCCAAATGTGCCAGTGAACAGCACTTCAATATTCATGGGTTTCTGCAATGTTTTTGACAGTTGTCAACTAGAGAAATGGCTTTATCAGGAAGGAATCTTGACTTTATTTCTGCCACTCACTCATCCACATATCCAAACATGCTTACACTAGCAATCTTTTTGAAACATGTACTATATCCACAATTCTTTTATTAAAATATTTTAATATGTAATGTTACATTACACATGGTTGCTCTCATCTTTTTAGCTCTACATGTCCTAGTATTTAAATTACAATAGCAATACCAGGAGCTTTATGATAGAAGATGGACTTTAATATCACACACAGAAAATCAGCCTGTGAACTAATATTCTTCATGTTCTAAAGAATAAAAGAAACCATAATGTGAATATCATAATAAATACTAATATTTACCTGAAATTTGTGCACTGCTTCTTTCTAAATTGTGAATCCACAACAGTTCTTCAACTATTATCAGGCAATAAATCCTGTTTAACAGGTAGTATGTATGTGTGTCCTTTTGAGTTGTGAAAAGCTATGGAGCCTGACTTTCATCTATGCAATCCAACATAGCAAGTGTGTAATTTTCATTCTGCGATTGCCAGAGAAGGGATACTGTCAATTCAGAGTGTCATCCATTCAATCACCCTCATATTCATGGAGCTCAGAAACTTTGTGAACCTAATGGAGTTTCTAAGGGCCAGAAAACACAGAGGCTGTTTTCTCCTGTATCCAGGCTAATAACTTGAACTTTATATGCAAAATCCAATTTACTTCTGTCTTAAATAGCGTGCATTCATGAATGAAGGCCTGAGCTGTTGACCATTAAAATTCCTGGCTACAGACATTTTGCTGTCTATTTTTATGATGGTTTGAAGTGCTGTAAATCTGATTCTCAGTATGGTAGTGTCTCAAGTGTGAAGGCAAAACTTCATATTCAAATTCTATATAAGCTTTTGTTGCTGTGCAAGCTATGGTTCTACAGAAACTATAAATAGATTTGAGGAGGCAATATTTGTAATTGGAAATAGCGTTGGTTTTTATTAATGTTTACGTTTCAAAGAGGATTTGGATTCCATGGCACCAAGGTTTCATGAGTTCTACCAAGATTTCAGCCCCAAATGGTGACTATCTACTGTATCTGTTGTGTTCTTAATTAATTCTTTTCTGCATCTGATTTGGAATGGGAAAATATGGCTCTCAGTTTTGGGTCCAATCCAGAATTAAACCTCGAAGGACAGGTGCAAGTCTGAAGATTCAAATCTAATCCTTACATTCACAGACAGTTCAAAGGAGTTCAGACTCAAGATTGCAGTTTCCGCTGAACTGTAGTTTTAACTGTGGTAAGAGATAAACAATAGACAAGAAAGAAGATGATTGTTAGGAGGCATCACAGATCTTGTGTTTTGCTCAAAGTGACACATAGAGAGCTGGTTGTCTTACACTTTCAGGTATACAGCATAATTCAAAGAAGCTGTTAATGAGTTCATATTTTATACTCTCTAAGTGCCTGTGGTTGAGTAATAGGTTAAATTGTCCTTGTTTGAAAAACAATGCAGAAGTGAAACCTCTATTCTTCACGTAATGTCCCTATGGGTGCTTCATTTCAGCTGTGCATGCACCCCACAGACTTTGGATCACAGATTTTCACTAGTAGTGCCTGTTCAGCCCACATATGCTATCTCAGCCACTTTATGCCCTGTACCAAGAATATACTACCCTCCGTTCATTGTCAACTGCCCTTCACTCTGAAACGGAGCATCTAGCATAGCTTAGCCTTAGCATTATTTGTCTTCATTTAGTTGATTTAGTTTCTTATTTATCTATGTTTTTATAATTGCTTTAGTTTAATTTTGGGGGATTTCTGTTTAACACCCCATTTCCTTCTCTGTTTTGAGGGGCTCTTCTAGGGGGTGGTTATTGTTCCAGGCTCCCTAGGATCCCAGCACTCCCTCACTTGCTGGGAATCTATTCTCAGCAGCAGCAGGTATTCTTGGTGTATCTGCTATCTGGAAAACACCCACATTCCAGCTAAGGGCAAGGTCTGCTCAGCTTTTAAGAGCAGATCTCAGAAAAAAAAACGGGCGATTTAAATTTAGGATCCTTATGATGTAACACTTCTTTAAATCAGCCTTCGATCCAGGCTCCGATACCCTCCTGTACATTGGCTCTGAGTGAACATAGTTCTCGAGCCTTATTTTTCTTTCTTTAGCTATCTATAAATTGTGATCTCATCAATAGAAATATATTCATCATTTTGTGTGTGTACGGTAAATCATCATTTACCAACATTTATTGATAAAAATCTAATCTTTCCAAGCCTATTTATACGTTATGGGTCAAATTGTGCCTGACGCCTTGCAGATGTCCAATATGAAAAGCAAGTTCAAGGAGACTTTCCTCTGTGCTAGGCACAAGTGAAATTCTGGTGCTCACAGACTGCTAGGCCTATAGCCCAAATTCAATAGTCTATCATTTAAGTTAATGTTAATCACATGCTTACTTCTAATTATGAAATATGTCACATATTATTATTAGATATTTCATATATTTTGACACATGAAATTGAAATTTTGTGTTTAATGTTATAAAGCTTATACTTCTTGAATCTGTCTACTGTCATTAAATAATTTTCTGCCCTCCCCTTTTGCCTGACTCCCCATAATTTCCCAAACTGAAAATTTACATTGATTAAAAAAAAGTTTAAAAATCATAATTTTGTGTGACTGTGAAACTTTAAGTCAATTTAAATGTGTAAGAATAAACTTTGATATCTGTAGACATTGAATTCTGCCAAGCCCATGAATATACAGTGAATTTTGTGCTAATTGTCAATCATGTGCCCCAATAATCAGAAATTAAGTGCCTGTGTGAGTCCCTCCACGTCAATGATGCTGATCCTCTTGTTACTGCAGTCAGAATCATAGAATATCAGGGCTGGAAGGGACTTCAGGAGGTCATCTAGTCCAACCCTCTGCTCAAAGCGGGCCCAATCCCCAACTAAATCATCCCAGCCAGTGCTGTGCCAAGCCTAACCTTAAAAACCTCTAAGGAAGAAGATTCCACCACCTCCCATTCCAGTGCTTCACCACCCTCCGAGTGAAAAGGTTTTTCTTAATATCCAACCCTAAACCTCCCCCACTGCAACTTGAGACCATTACTCCTTGTTCTGTAACCTGCCACCACTAAGAACAGTCTAGATCCATCCTCTTTGGAACCCCCTTTCAGGTAGTTGAAAGCAGCTATCAAATCCCATCCTCCTCATTCTTCTCTTCTGCAGACTAAACAATCCCAGTTCCCTCAGCTTCTCCTTATAAGTCATGTGCTTCAGCCCCTTAATCATTTTTGTTGCCCTCTGCTGCACTCTTTCCAGTTTTTCCATATCCTTCTTGTAGTGTGGGACCCAAAATTGGACACAGCATTCCAGATGAGGCCTCACTAATGCCAAATAGAGGGGAATGATCATGTCCCTTGATCTGCTGGCAATGCCTCTATTTTTACAACCCAAAATGTCATTAGCCTTCTTGGCAATAAGGGCACACTGTTGACTCATATCCAGCTTCTTGTCCACTATAACCCCTAGTTCCTTTTCTGCAGAACTGCTGCCTAGCCATTTGGTCCCTATTCTGTAACAGTGCGTGGGATTCTACTGTCCTAAGTGCAGGATTCTGCACTTGTCCTTGTTGAACCTCGTCAAATTTCTTATGACCCAATCCTCTAATAATTTGTCTAGGTCCCTCTGTATCCTGTCGCTACCTGCCAGCATATCTACCATTCCTCCCAGTTTAGTGTCGTCTGCAAACTTGCTGAGGATGCAGTCCACGCCATTCTCCAGAATGATCATTAAGGAAGTATCATTAATCAATTAATGAAGTAATCATTAATAGCAGTAACTTAGGTGTCTAAATTTCCTTAAAGCTTTCAGTGTGTGAGATTTTGTATCAACTGAAAATATCTGGCTTTTTAATTCATATTTTTTTTAATAAATGGGCATTTTGCAATTTGAGAATTTGTGTTGGGTTTTTTTAGGAGAACATTAAGTTCGTGAATAGATAAAGCCATATGAAATTTGACTTGCCACAGGATATCATTCACCAAGAAATGTAATTCTTGTTGCACACAGCTATAACCACAACATGAATATGATCATATTGCAGCTAATAAACAACATTAGAAATAGTACAGCAATTTGTTTTAGGAAAACATCAAGATCCATATGTAAAAAGCAAAGCAGCCACAATTTCTTACTTTTGTAATTCTGTTCCCACTTCACTTGCCTTGTTGTTTCTATTTAGTAACTGGATTTATACTCTGACCTGGAATACTCATGTGTAAGTATATTCAAATGAAGGCTACCATTGACTACAATGGACTGCTCATAAAATGACACACAGGCATAAATATTTGTATTACTAGAGCTTTAGAGTGTAAAATATTCCAGAAAGAAACAACACAGGAGAGATCCTCTGCTGGAGTAAATTAGCATATATCTACTGATATCAATGACACTAAAGCAACTAACACACACCAGTGAGGATCTGGTCCCCCTTTTTCTCCCCTCACTTTTCCCCTGCATTGTGGGAACTTATAAATTAACTAATTTCCTAAAAATTGCAGTTAGCCAATAACTATACAGGGAACATCAAAGGGGATATTAATTAATAGTGAAGTAATGTTATCAATAAGTAGGTGAACAATAGGTACGTTTTTCCATATAAAACATTGGGCATATTTATGGTGCTGTATAAATAATAGTACTGCCTTCTTACTTTACCCTTATATAATTTTGCCTCTTTTAAAATTTGTTGGAGTGGTGGATTTGTTTTTCTAATGAAAACTTTTGCAACTGTGCAGAGTTATGTATCTTACGCAATCAACACATTTTCCAAAAATCTGCCAGTTTAGTATTCCATAGCTAATCAGGTCCTTTTATCATTTGCGTGAGGAATGGATGATTAGAGAATATAATATTCTCTTGTGACATGCCATTATGGAAAGAGAACCATATTGGAGAAATTCCGTGACATGGTGATATTTCTCACCATGATTTGCACAAGGCTGAAGTCAAATTTATTGTAAGCCTGCACGTCTGGTAAATCTGGCTCCCACTTAACAGTTCTGTCAGTAAAAGCTACCCTTCCACTGAGGTCAGTCATTAAATTCTTTATAATATTTGCTGACTAAACTACAGATTATTTCACCTTTGCCCTACACTTTAAAATAAAAGTCAAAGGCTTAAGAGAGCTTGGTGGGTTTTGTGGAGGAAAATGGTAGCCAAATGTCAAAATCTGTATTTAAATCATGGGCCTGATCTCCTAAAAATTGAACTTTATTCACATGGATAATCACCTTGACATTAATGTAAGAAGTCAGTGAGATTACTTACGTTAATACACTTCACTATAAGCATATGTTTAGCAGAATCTGGCTGGATGTCAGCAAATTGCATATCAGTTGTGAATATAAGAAGTGGAAGAACTTCAGTGGGGAATGTTGACATCTATACACAACCTATACCATGACAGAGTTCATATAGAGCATTCCATATGGACTGCAGGTAGAGGACATAGTACCCACACTAATTAAGAGGAAGGAAGGCTGCCATATTTAACATCTGATGTCAAACATAGCAGTCTGTCATGCTGATACTTACTACAGAAGGAATGAAAGGCCTCTGATATGCATGGGCTTTCACTCAACTTCAGTTCACTATAAATACATTCCAATTTATATAGAATTAGTACTGCTGATCATAGTGAAGGGCTCTTGGTACAGAGATAATCTGCAACATTTCTTATTTAAAAACAAAATCAAAAATCTCAAAATGTACACTTATGTGTACATGCTTCCAGAGCAGTTGCTCAGAAAAGTAAATTCCTTGGTTAATATAAACTTTCAGGAGTAAATTATGTCCTTTCAGGCCTCAACATCTCTCTGTAGAACATTCATTATAAAGCTGCTGAAGGCTGAGGAAATAGGATCTATTTAAAAAAATGCTTAGCATTTTAAGACTTTTTTGATGATGCATTATAGCACACAAAAGCAGGCAGTTTGAAGTTTTTCATTTACAGCCAGCTAACACAAGATCAGGACATTCTGTGTGCTAATAGTCTGACCACTCTGATGTTATCTTAAATTTGCTGAGCTTTTCATCTTAACCTGCTTGCATCAGTTCTATTAATAATATTAATAGGGGTTAATAAAACACATATCAGACAAAATAAAAAAGTGGGAGGAGGTTACCAGGTCAGACAGGTGCATTTAATCCACAAGACCCTTTTAGGTTGTTTAAAAAAAAACCCACAAAGTAATTTGTTTAAATTTAGTGAACTTGCATATTTGTAATCAATAATAACTCCTTAATCATGCTGGTAGAGAGATGAAGTATTTAACTTACTGTGGGATAAGTCATCCAGGAGAGCTCACTCTATACCAGTGGCAGTTTTTGACCTTTCTCCCTCCCACCCCCATGAAGTCTTATTACTGAGGAGATTTGTTAATATTGAATGGACATGAGAACACAAATTGGGAGAAGAGGCAACTGCATTGTGTATTGTAGCACTTCATATTTCATAGAAACAGCAGGTAAATTTGCCAGAAAACATTTCAAATGTTAGTACCCCTTGAGATTATTAGAAACAAAAGGGCATTCTTAGCAAATGGTTGAAATCACTATCACCTTACAGCCTGAACTTTTGAGAGTTTGAGCTTGGGAGACAAGTCATTGTGTTTGTGACATGTGAGAGAGCTGTCTGAACACAGAATTGGAAGATTCTGAATTCTAAATTGTTTCTGATTACCACTTTGACCCAGTAAAAGTCACTTCATCTCTCTGGCTCCGTCTCTCTGTCTTTGAAATAAATACTTACCTAACTTGCAAAGTTGTTATGAGGATCATTATTTGCAAAGCACCTTGAATATAGTGCTATTCAAGTGCTCATTAGTATCCTTTATGATTTATTATATCATCATGTATGACCCATGTACTTATTTATTATATATTACTGGCTCAGAATGGAGAGCAGGAAGAAATCCAGAATCAAGTTCAGTTTTCTGACTTCTTGTATTAAAAAACAGACCCAAATGCATCCGGGTTCATCCACCCGGACAAAAGGGAGACACTCTTTTTTAATGACAAAGCCCCACTTGACCACAAATTCAGTGAGCTGATTTGTAGAAGCAACGCTCTGAAAAATCAAATTTAAACATAGCTACCTGTTGTCACAGACTCCTCCGCTTTCCTTACTATAAGTATTATTTTAAAGAGTTCTTTACTCCTCCTCATTATACAAAAACTATGGGTTACCAAATGAAATTAATAGGCAACAAGTTTAAAACAAACAAAAAGAAGTATTTTTCACACAACGCACAATCTGCAGAACTTTTGGCCTTCACAAAATCTTCTGGCAAAGACTATAACAAGGTTCAGAAAAGAACTAGATAAGTTCATGGAGGATAGGTTCATCAATGGCTGTTAGCCAGGATGGGCAGGGAGGCAAAATCATGCTCTGAAGTGTCCCTAGCTTCTGTTTGCAAAGTTCTGACTTAGTTATGGCAGTTTATGATGTTCTTGTGTTTATATGATGTCCTCTGTGTCACTTAGGGATCATTCATACAAGGTAAAATTCTCCCATGGGCAGAGGGTCAGTACAAGGCCCATGCTCCATTTAATCCCACTTAAACCCTATTTGCAGGATTTAGCTAGGAGTTCACAGTTGCATAACCTTCCATTGGTCTTCTGCACAAAGGAGAATTTCACTAGCAAAGCATCTTTGCAGACATGGGGAGCAGTACTGTGTCACCATGCATTCCCGTATGTGGCTTGTTCCTCCATTAAGCCCTGCCTGGTCATATCCCTGTGCATGATGTCTCACTATTTAGTAAGTGGCCAGCTCTGGGTTGGATTGACCTTGGTTTTGTGTTTATATTATTTTCTTTTGCATTTTGTCATCTGTTTGGTTTGTATTCTGCAGTGTCCCCACTATTATAATTGTTTTGATTATAACCAATTTGTACCCTGATTTCTCATCCTACTTTTCTTCTGACTTTTTCATTTGTCTTAAAATTCATTCCACTTTACACTGTCATCTCTATGCCTCTAACCTTCTGATGTCAATTTCATTTAAGTGCAGCTGCTTCAGACCAGCCAGTAATACTGCTAGTACACTCGTTTGGTGCCAAAGTGAAAATTTATCAATCTTAATGTTTTTATCAGTCCAGAATTTCATCAATTTCTGCACAGTGCTTGTGGCTAAGACACATCTCCTTTTAAAACTACTTAGAAAACTAAATTGATTTGGTATCAATAGCATTCCTTCAACTGATGGATCCCAGCTAATTTTCTCATCCTACCATACAGCAAATTCAACCATTCATTTGCTGTATCAATTGTAATACTACACAGTTTGTGTATACTAAAAATGTTAAGGGAAAGCAAGTTTTAGTATCTTTTTTTTTTTATAAAGATGTGAATACTATCTCTGGCTGTCCTAGACTATCTTAATACAAAATGTTTACAAGCAGATCGGAGGCGCAAAAATGAGGAATAAATTCAGCTACATTTGTTCCATAAAGATTGCACACATGCAGAGTGAGTGAAAGAAAATTAACAGCTTCAGACCAAATAACTGCATCCACCCTAATAGCCCTACCCCACAATTAATTCTTTTAAACAAAAAAAAAATCTGCAGTCTACTGTCATCACACACCACACCTTCTTTTTTTGTCCAAACATCCCAGTTGGTCTGTTACTAAGAGTTCTGGACTGTGTCAATTTAAAAACAGTACTTGTAACTTCATTTTGTATAGCATCTTTCATATAAACCGTTACTAAAACAGTAGACAGTTTAATAAAAATGTTACTAAATTAAGCCCTGATTCTGCATAGAGTTACACTTGTGCTTAAGTGACAAAGAGTCCTGTGGCACCTTAAAGACTAACTGAAATTTTTTCAGAGCATGAGCTTTCGTGGGCTAATACCCACTTCGTCGGATGCATGCAGTGGAAGTATCCAGGGGCAGGTATAAATAGGTAGGCAAGAACCAGGTGGGAGATAATAAGGTTAGTCCAATCAGGCTGAACCAGCTTGTTATCTCTAATCAGGGAGGGTGAGGTGTTCCTCTAGCAGCTGAACTGGAGGTGTGAATAGCGAGAGAAGAGAAGCTGCTTTTGTAGTTAGCTAGCCATTCAAAATCTCTATTCAGTCCCAAATTGATTGTGTCAAATTTGCAAATGAATTGCAGCTCTGCAGTCTCTCTTTGCAGTCTGGACTTGAAGTTTTTTTGCTGCAAAATGCTGACCTTTAAATCTTCTATGGTGTGTCCGGTGAGGTTGAAGTGCTCTCCTACAGGTTTTTGAATATTGCCATTCCTGATATCTGATTTGTGTCCATTTATCCTTTTTCGTAGGGACTGTCCAGTTTGGCCGATGTACATAGCAGAGGGACATTGCTGGCACATAATGGCGTATATTACATTGGTAGATGTGCAGGTGAATGAACCAGTGATGGTGTGGCTGATCTGGTTTGGTCCTGTGATGGTGTTGCTGGTGTAGATGTGTGGGCAGAGTTGGCATCGAGGTTTATTGCATGGCATCGAGGTTTATTGCATGGCATCGAGGTTTATTGCATGGATTGCATGGATGGAAGATTTAAAGGTCAGCATTTTGCAGCAAAAAAACTTCAAGTCCAGACTGCAAAGAGAGACTGCAGAGCTGCAATTCATTTGCAAATTTGACACAATCAATTTGGGACTGAATAGAGATTTTGAATGGCTAGCTAACTACAAAAGCAGCTTCTCTTCTCTCGCTATTCACACCTCCAGTTCAGCTGCTAGAGGAACACCTCACCCTCCCTGATTAGAGATAACAAGCTGGTTCAGCCTGATTGGACTAACCTTGTTATCTCCCACCTGGTTCTTGCCTACCTATTTATACCTGCCCCTGGATACTTCCACTGCATGCATCCGACGAAGTGGGTATTAGCCCACGAAAGCTCATGCTCTGAAAAAATTTCAGTTAGTCTTTAAGGTGCCACAGGACTCTTTGTCACTTCTGCAATTCCAGACTAACACGGCTACCCCTCTGATACTTGTGCTTAACTTTATACATGTAAGAAGTCCCAATGAAGTCAACAAGAATATTCCAAGTGTCAAGTTAAGAGGGTGTCTCTGACCATTTGCAGGATTGAGGCTTGGACAGTAGAGGAAAAGAGATGTAAAAAAGAAATTTGTGATAAAGAAAAATGTCTTGTTCATGAAAGTTGTACTTAGATATTTAATCATACAGGTTTGGTACTATATTTATTTCAATAGTTTAATTGGGAGGGCCAACACATTATAATTTCCTTTGGCTAATAAAAATGACTAAGGAAATGTTAGTTACTAAGGCCATGTCTACACTTCTCAGTTTACAATGGCACAGCTGTAATAATACAACTGTTCTGCTTGCTGTAAGAGAACTCAAATAGCTGCATTATGCCAACAGGAAAGAGCTCTCCAGTCAACATAATAAAAACAGTTAAAAAAGCAGTGGTAGCTATGTTAGTGGGAGAGTGTCTCCTGCCAACATAGTGTTGTGTACATATTGGTAGGGTTGTGTTTTTTCACACCCATGAGCGACAAACGTTTTGCTGACATATAAGCTAGTGTGGACATAACCAAAGATGAACACTGTAGGTGATGCTTAGATTTTGATCTTTCAGACTTGGCGTACTCTCTGATCATTTCCAAAGTTACAGAACCTATTATTTTAGTTCATGTAGATGCGTGTTGTGGTTTGGGAGGAGATGAAAAAAAACAGTGATGGAGATAACAGCTGCTTATACTTGCTCGTCCAAGATCTATAGCAGCAAAGGAATTCAGAAATCTTTATTTAGTTCCAATGTATGCAATATCTAGTGCTTTATTTAGTTCCAATGTATGCAATATCTAGTGCTGTTTAATACATAAATTTTATCTCATAGGTAGTATGATTCAGTTACATTTTATTGAATAGGCTGTGTTTTGAATAATCACTTAATTAAATTAAACCATTCTTCTCTATTTATACCAAAAGAAGTTATTTATTGTAAATTATTTAATTTCCAGACAGAATGATTGCAAATGGATGCATTTCATTTAATAATACACAAGAGTTGGAGAGGCATTGGAGGCTTGAGGGGAAGAGAGAAAACTTTTAGCAAGGCAGTGAGAGGACTTGAGAACCATTTGGAGACAAGCATAGCTATATAGGGGTGCTTTGTGCTGTGTGTGGGGACGTAATGGGTGTGAGCCTATAGGCTGGCAGCATCGGGCAGCAGTAGGATTTGAGTTAGATCTCTCACTCTGAAGATCTTCCTGAACCAAGCAAAAATGGTATAGCACAGTACATATTTGCTCTTGCAAGTTGGTCTTAGCAGACCAGAGAACATGGCCTAATTCAAATCCCCCTTTTCCCACTTCCCCCACCTATAAGCCACACACCCATTATGTCTCCAAACAGCACCAATCACCCCTACATAGCTATGCTCCTCTCAAAATGGTTCCCAAGTCCTCCCACAGCCCTGCAACAAGGTTTTCTCCCTTTCCCTTAAGCCCTCAGTGCCTCCCAATGTATTGACCCAATGTTCTAATCTCCTCTTCCTACATCTTTGTTCCCCTACATACATCCATATAGTCCTGCCATTCAACATGCCTGCTTCTTCCCTATATCAGCTTCAGTGGTGCCTTCTGAGCTGGGTTCCCCAGCCAGTGGCCTCCACTCTGTCTTTAGAGTTGGGCAGTCAGAGACTGATGCCTGCCATCCCGGGGGAGTGGGGAGGAGGCAGGGCGTAAACTACTACAGACACAAATAAAGGGGGCATGATCAAAAATGGTTTTGAGAACCATTGATATATGCTTATAATACCTCTCCCTTTACCCCACCCCTCCATCAAAAGTGCAAACAAAACAGAAAACATTGTTAATTTGATGATAAGGTTGCTCAAGTGCAAACTCCACTTGTATGTAATCTCTAAAAATCTAGGAAATCCTCACTTTATAAAATGTGTCATCTTTCCTTGTCATTCTTTATTTCTTCAGTGTCATTTTGTATTGCATTAGAACTGTGTTAGTGTGGCAGAGGAATGGAATAACAGGAAATAACAATGAATTTTAAAGATGTGCATGTGTTATTGGAGTATCTACATAGGAAAGTATATAGAAGAGTCACTATTTTGTGTTTAGGAAATGTACTTTAAAGTGGAATCGTTTTCAGGCTGATGGAGGTGGTTGGGAAGAGAATTAAGGATGCACATTTCTTCAGAATGTGATGAGGTTGTACATGCTTAGTGGCTAAATATAGGTGAATACAAGGACAGATTTTATTATTATGTATTGTGGAATAGGTAAAAGAAAGGAATTTCACAGATCTAGATTTTCAGAGATTATTTTGGTAGAATTTGAACTTGAGAAACCTTACCTCCAAGTTAACAATAATGATTTTGTTTTTGTTTTGTAGGAAGCTATTTACTCCAAACTTTTTATTGACTCTGTAAGTCAGTATGTCTTTGTCTTCATCTGTGAGTGGAAGCTATTGCCTTACCACGAGACTTTGCAATTTCTAATCAGGCTAAACTCCGATTATACTCGAATCAGGCTTATAATCAGAGTCTGACTGTATCTGGGGTCCATAAGAGAATAAAATGCTTCCCAGATATAATTATATAGAGCAGAGGTCGGCAACCTTTCAGAAGTGGTGTGCTGAGTCTTCATTTATTCACTCTAATATAAGGTTTCATATGCCGGTAATACATTTTAACGTTTTTAGAAGGTCTCTCTCTATATATATATAAACTAAACTATTGTTGTATGTAAAGTAAATAAGCTTTTTAAAATGTTTAAGAAGTTTCATTTCAATTTAAATTAAAAGGCAGAGTCTCTGGACCGGTCGCCAGGACCAGGGCAGTGTGAGTGCCACTGAAAATCAGCTCGTGTGCTGCCTTCGGCACCCGTGCCATAGGTTGCCTACCCCTGATATAGAGTCTGACCCTCAAAAAATGGTTCCTGCCTCCCTCCTCCTCCTGCTACCACAGTAATTGACTTACCCATCAACTGCCACTTTACTATTGCTGCATTATCTGCAGCTCTCTAATGACTCTTTGGAAAATGTTCATTGAGACCAATGCACTTTTTCCATTCAACCTTGCTTTTTATTAGTTTAAACAGACGACTTATGGTATTCTCCCAGAACGGACATATATATATATGTGTGTGTGTGTGTGTGTGTATATATATATACCATAGAAGTATATTAAACAATTGCTGTAGCCGAGAGCACTCATTAAATTTGAAATACAGTAAACATTTATTATATGAGAAATAGGAGACTGCACATTACTGGCTAAACAACAAATGTGTCAAAATGATGCATTAGTTGAATTTCCCCCAGCTTTTTTTCTGTCTCTTTTTACCTGAGAATAAGAAAACTATGGCTAGAGAAATATTAGAGATGGAGTTTCAGACTAAATGATATCAAAAGCAAGCTACCAATCTGATGAGAGAATTGTTAGAAATCATTTTCTTGTTTTTTGTTTGTTTTTTATTTTTAAGCCAATACCATTATCAACAGACAAGAAAACAGATTGATGCGAACAGCTGAAGTACAAAATAGCTAGTGGAGGTTTGTATTGTAGGAAAGATCAGAAGTGGATTTTCATGTACTTTCAAACTTCTTGATGAAGAGAAGTATGCCTAATATATTTTTCTATCTGATCATTAAATATTTTATGCAACACAAAATTAAAACAAAATATGCCAGATGTTATTCACTGCATTAAATTCAATGATATAATAATGAGCTTGTTAATCACCAGAAATCAGGATAAGCAGGGCTGAATTAAAGCATAGACCCTATTCCATCATAGCTCTGCTGACGAGGAGTCTGAATAAAAAGTGAGGGAAAACAGAACTGAGCCTAGAACGTGGCTCTCTGTTGATATTACTTTCTTTTCTGACTGAATGTGTTAGATCAACTTCTTTACTGAAGTTCAAATGCCTAGATGCAGTGGGAAGAAACTTGTGTTTGTCTTAACTATCATTTTCTCCTTGGTGATACTTTATAATCAGCTTAGGATGGTGTCAAGGCTGTTTACATGGCAACTTGATTGTATACGTGGTTAATAAGATTTAGTTAAAAGTAAAATTTGTGAAGAAAAAGAGCAGGATTTATTTATTGTTGCAGACATGGAAAAAACGGTGAAGAGATTCCTATTCGCTTTGTAGTGGGTTCACACAGGCATGGTTAGAAGTTTGTCTGAAAGTTGCTGTCCAACTTAGTTAAATGGCAGCATTCCTCATGTAAGACGCTGCGGATGTAAAGAGAAAAGTGATTCTTCACTCTGCCTTGGCAGCTGGTCTAAAACTCCCTCACTCGACTCTATTATCTCAGTAAGAATAATTGAAGGATGTTTGCTACCATCTCTGAAAATTATCCAGGTCCTCTTGTTGACCTGCTAAAAAGGATTTATTTTTAACTGAGAAAACTATCCTTCCCCAAACTTCTCTGTCTACACTTCCTCATTATTTCAAACTCAAATTTTAAGAGGAAGTACTTTTCCTTGGATGCTCATTTAAAATCTGTGCTCCAGAAACTGAAATGCCATAAGGGTATGTCCACACAGTGTCTCGGAGGGTGCTTCCCAGGATAGGTTTAGAGACATGCTAAATGTGATAAAAATAGCAGTGTGGCAATGGTGGAGCAGGCAGCAGCTCAGTCCCCCCAATCCCCTGTATATGTACTCAGGCAGCTAGCTCATGGCTGCCACCGATGCCACATGGCCACACTGCTATTTTTAACGTGCTACCTCAAGCAGAGCTAGCACATGTCTGTCTGCCCACCCTGAGAAGCAACCTTCAACTGCTCTGTAGACACACCTTAAGTTCAGTGCAGCTGACTAGTTTCATTATCCAAGTTGAGTGAACTGCAAAAAGTAAACAAACTGCATTCAGGGTGCAAAATATATTTTATTTTTATAAAGCTTATTGTTATAACTAAGCTAAGGTGATATTAAATAACACAGGTGAAGGAGGGAAGGGGCTGAGAGCCGGAGCCCCGCCACACGGGGGAGAAGGAAGGGGATGTGAGAGTCGGAGGCCTCTGCCCTGTGGCTGAAGTGTCAGTTTCCCATGTTCCTGTGTGCATGCTGGTGGTTTGGTTTATGCGGGAAGTGGATAATGGAGGCTCAGATAAATAGGGGTCTACTAAATTTCAGTTTTCAGCAGAATTATTTGAGGTTTCAATTTTTCATAAAGAAGTCAACATTTTCCATGGAAAATATCCCATTTTCCAACCAGCCATTGGACTGAATATTGCAAGGCGAATTGAAAGAATAGAAAAATATTTTCTTGGTCTGGTTTTAACAGTTATATGTACAGTTATTTTTAAATGTTATAATCCTATTTGTTTTATCCTGGAAAACATTTGATGGTTGTTTAGTTCTAAGAAAGGGTTGTTCAGTTCTAAGAAGCTTTTCTTACATTGATTTTTATTATATGCATTCTACAACATACTCATTTGATTACAACTAAAAAAAGGCCAAATTGGGAACATATTTAAACATTTTATTAAAGCTAATGTTAAAAAAATGTAAAATACATAGGTTGGGAAAAGAGTGTCTGTGCTTCTGGGTATAGTGCTTAGATTATCCACAAACACAAAGTTTGTGTTCATGATACAAAGAGTACATAATCAGCAATAACCCAAATTTAAGTGAATAGATTTACCAATGCACTTCAAATATTATAATATGAGTACTCAAGTACATCACTCATGAAGAGTTTTACGGAGATTTGGTTGTGGAAAGCAAAATATATCAATGAGTGGAGATTGTCCTTCAGTACTTGAGGATTAGATTGGTTTTCTATTTAGAAAATATGATCCATGAGGAATGTGTTTCAGTTACTTTCCTAACTGCACTTCTCATCGGCAATCCAGCTCATCCCTGTTGGTATTGCCAGCATCAGGTGATGTGTTCTATGTAGATGTCCCTCAACCACCTGACTGCATCCAACACCATGAGTTGCCTCATCAGCCAAGTGTAGCATTTATCGATTCCGCATTTCCACAACATTCACTCATTAGTGGGGTCCCAGGCACCTAAGGTTTCAATGACCGGTGCGCGTGTCTGGAACTCTCAAGGTTTCAGCCAGAGGGACTTATTTCTCTACGTTTTGAGCTCAGGCATCATGGAAGGCCGGGGTCCTGTTCTCGAATGGCACTGTGACGTCCACCATGATTGTCTTCTGGTCCTCGTTTGTGATGACAATGTCCCTTCGCAGCTGGCTATCAGTTATGAGGATGACAGAGTTTATAGCAACCTTCCCCATGGGTGATGAGATGGCTCTCACCAGGCGATCTTGGATGGCATTGTGTCACAGCTGCCAAGCTCTCGTATGGGGCTTGCAGCTACACAGAATGTGAAGTAATGTCTCATTGGTGTAGCCTCACTTCCTACATCACTTGTCCTGATTCCCATGAATCTCCAGTTGGCAAATTGAGTGAAGTTGCCCTGGGAAGGAAGTGGTTTCTGGTGTACTACTTGCACATCACCTTGAATGCCTTGCCCAGGTTTTCCACCTATTGGCAGTGGATGGCATCTTTCACGGTCCTCTCCAGCATGGTTCTAGCTCTTGGGGTGATGATAGTGTGATCTGTATTCTTTCTGCCCTGTGGCACCAGGACTCCCAGCTCCTGGAATTCCTCACACCATGTCCAGTGGCAGCCAATACGCTTCTCCAATCATCATGCAGCATTTCAGGCATGAGTCCAGAGTGAAGCAAAGTCTCCCCTGACTTTTCCAAATTCACCTTCCAGTGAGCCACTTGGGTAGGTGGTGATATCTTGGTTGGAGGGGGTTTTGGCGATTCACTTCTTGACAGCATCCTGCAGAGCACTCTGCGATGTTTCTCACTTTGGCGACGGGCACATCAGAAGGCAGAAAGCATGAGTGATCATGGCAACATCATACAGATCACCCATTTGAGGGACGTTGGCAGCACCCTGGTTGTGTGCTGTGTACACCAGTTTATTGCTGGCCCTCTGGGGAAGAAACATCCACTTTACCAGCTGCCAGATGATTAGATATACCTTCTCCATGGCAGATCCCCTCTGGATGAATGAGATATGGGGGATCAAGATTGTGCTGAAGCCATTGATCTTGTGCCATGGTACCAGTAGGGAAGAGTCAGTCCTGGCCATATCTCATAGGATCGCTGCGATGGTATTCTCAGGTATCTGCTGGATGTGAAAACCCATCAGTGTGCTGAAATATTGGTACAATTGCCCATCCTCAAGGAAGATCATGGGTTCACTCTGGATCTGAAAAGATGTAGCCTTGACCAAATCCCTTTTTCTGCCATCGGTATGCAAGGATGAACGCTTCCTGTTAGTGAAGCGGAATCCCACCCAGTTGTAGCCTGGCTGGTGATATCAAGCATTTGTTGGAGACTCTTGAGACCAGACTGTCTGCACAGACCAGGATATTCGCTCTCTTATCATATAGATTGAAACTGCTTAGACTGCTGGAGAGTTCTCAGATGAACAGCTCCATGGCTAAGTTGAAAACAATGGGTGTCAAGAGGCAGCCTTTCTTCACACTGCTATGGATAGGAATTTTTGGGCATCTCCCCTTCCATGGAGTGGCAGTGCAGGCTTCGGAGAATTTTAGAGTTGGAAGGGACCTCAGGAGATCATCTAGTCCAATCCACTGCTTGAAGCAAGACCAGTCCCATTTTTGCCCAATATCCCTAAAAGGCCCCCTCAAGAATTGAACTCTCAATGCTGGATTTAGCAGGCCAATGTTCAGACCATTGATCTATCCCTCCCCCTGTTCCTGGAGCAGCTGGAGAAAGTTTTCAAGCATCTCAGACTCTTACGGCGTGGCAAAAATGTGCTGGTGGGGCATTGATTCAAAAGCATTAGCCAGGTCAAGCCATGTTATGGTACATTGCCTCCATGCCCTCCTGGCCATGCGAATGGCAGTCTGAAGGACAAAGCTGTGTTCGTAGCAGCCTTCACATAACAATGAATCCCTTTTGGATGGAACTGATGGCTCTTCCATTTACTGACCAGTCTGTGATCCTAGCTGTGAGGCTGATGGCATAGTTTGTACATGGTGAAACAGAGTTTGTACATGGTGGCTCAGAGAGCATTAGTTCAGTTGAGGACTCCTATCTTAAAAGACAGTGACTGCCTGAAGTAGAATGCAGCCACGGGAGGATGAATGAGGCCTCCTGAGCAGGGGCAAGAAATCCTTCCAGGAGTTTTATATTAAGCCAGCATGAGCATGAACATGAGCAACTAAAGAAGCAAGTTACATGCTGTAGAAACAGTTGATAAACCACACCCCTGATGGGGGTATTTGCTTTGAATTAATTTGCTCTAGGTAATGGAAAGAACTGGCATGGATGCTGGAGGCAATGTGTCTGAAGGACCATGAGGGGACACAAGGGAGTTTGTTCAAGGGCAGCACTCAGTTACATAACCCTATAACATTTTGTAGGAGAGGATCAAACCTGCCTCCATGGTTTGGGTTGTGTTTCATATCTAGAAAGAGAAGTGGCTTTTTAAAGGCCACAAATGACTTCTGTAGCCCAATGATCTGCCACAGGATAAGAATCATAGTATAGTGATGAGATAACTAACCTACTGCAAAAATTTCAGAAGGGGGGTTGTACAATTGTGACATTAAACCATGTAATATTGAAAGGTCTAAATCCACACGAGGCTTGATTAAATTGCATAGTTAATTTAATTAATGCATTATTTTGGATTGATTAGACAAAAATATAATTGAATTAATTAATGCAAAGGATACTGCCAAGATCACATGTCTACCCACATTTATTTGACCTGTAAAAAGTAAACAAAATAATGAAACTGTTGACCAAGTTCAGTCATCTTAGGTAACTGAGAAGTTACCTAAACTTTAGCGTCTGAGAAGAACCAATCGCGGGACAATTCCAGGGGGGTTGTGTACTGCCGACGCATTCGGTGGCATTTCAACTGCAGCTTCAATCACAGAAGTGTGTCTGCCGAAATGCTGCCGAAAGCGAAAGCGTTCAATTTGGTGGCATTTCAGTGGACATACCCCTGGGCCACAACAGGACGCTCCAAAGCAAAAAGGGGTCGCCGTCCAAACAAGTTTGAGAACTGCTGTCCTAGTGGAAGAACATCATCTTCAGAATCCAGAGGCTAATATGCTTAATTTACTACATTGCATGGTGTAAAAGTTTAGGTACCTATAATATTTGTCAGTACTGTTGTAAAGAACCCCCTTTTATGACCTTGCCAACTTTTTTCAGTTGGAATGCAGGTTGGGATTGATGTTCTGTTTCTACTTCCTGGACAACTCTGGCATCTGAGCTATTTGCTTGACCAGAAGATTTAGGAAATCAAATAAAGCCTTATTAGAAGCATAGTAACTGACATGGTGGATGACACCAGGGGTCTATGAAGTCCACTGTTCTGCCTCTAACAGTAGCTAGGGTTAGATTCCGAAAGTAGGTGGTAATAGAATAACCTACTAGGGAAATTTCATTCAGATATTCATCATTTTCAGATTGGCGTATATCCAGAAGAATAAGTATTTATATCCCTTCCAAACATTTTTTTAATCCTTAGTAATACAGCTCTGAATTTTCTAATTCTTCCAGATCAAGTATTTCCTCCACTGAAACTATGTCAATTTCAATTAAAGAGAATTATGTAACAAATATGGGTGAGAAAAGGAATGAGCTTACAAAATGATTACAAGTTCCCTGTCCCCCCCCCTTTTTCAGTTTTTCTAAGATCATAGACTAGAAGGGAGAAGTTATTACTTGCTTTAAGTGTTACTTGCACTGAGCTACACTTGTCTAAAGAGAATGAAAATGCCTTTTTCTCTGATTATTGTTAATATAAAGAGTTTCTGATCATTAAAATGAATAATGAAGAGCCTTTTTCTGATGATTTTTCAAGGAACTTGGAATGGCAGCATAGTCTGTATTACAGTGTTAATATCATGAAAGTAACATTATCTGGGGCTTTTTTCCCTTACTTATTCTGAAGCTCTCTGGTGACAGAGAAGCCTTCAATTTAGCATTGGATTAATTAAGGTGGGTTTTTTTTAGCTGTGTGGTCTTCCTACCCCAAGGTATTTAGCAGCCTTAAATATTACTTTAAAGGTTTATTATACATAATTATTATAGGATAATTGTGTAGTACTGTTATTTATTATGACTTCTGAATCATTACATATTAAAAATCCTATTGAGTAGAGATGCAGTATGCCATGGAATAGATACAATAGGGTGAGAGAATAATATTTATTCTGATACTAAGGTATTAAAAAAATTCTGCTAGTTGAAGTCTCAAAGCAACAAATATGAGTTGAACACAGTGAAATCTATACTGATTCAAAGCAATGTGTTTTATTGCAGATAGCATGAAAGCAAACAAGTTTACATACTATATACACAAAATGGATGCCTTCAAAGTAGCATTGCTCCTTTTCAGAGGTTGGAAAAATATGGTAAGGATGTGCCTACTAAGGGCTAGATCTTGCAAAGGAGTTATAGGGAGCTGAGGGTACTCAGCAGCTCATAAGCTCAGCCCATCTTATTTTGGGGACAGTAGGCTAGAATTAATGGGTTTGTATGGATGGTCTACATGAGAAAATAATAAGGCCCTACATGTTTAAACTTATGGTTCTCACCTTTACAATACACAATGCAGGTTTCTAGTTTCCGTGAAAGGTATGAAAAAAGGTTAGACATTCAGGATGTGCTTTAGCAAGGCTCTTGGACGAAGTGATAGAAGCAGATCTTAGATTTCTCTGAGTTGGACTTACTTTTTAAGCTATTTGTCTGTACTTCAGTTTTATATACACAATACGTGTTGTGCAGGTAGGAACACTGCTTCCAAGACGTTTCCATTTTCAAATTTGATATTTAGTTTTGAAAAGGAATTAACAGGGCATTGATGTTCAAATATTCTGCAAAAGAGCTGTGACTAATTATAAGAGATCCTGTTAATACTATATGCAGGCAAAATCCTGAGTAAGGTATATGGACCAAATTCTAGGTTTTCTAAAATCACCTTTCTAAAAATGAGATGTGCAGATATTTCATGGTTCTAGCCCTGTGAGTAGAATGATGAGACTTTTTATATTTTATAAATCCATTCAAACCCTTGTCTTGTTTGGCAAACTGACTTGCTGCAGTGAATTTATTAGATTCAAACCTGTATCTTTGTTGCTGCTTGTAAATCTGTAAAGTGCTGAAGTAAAAGTGCTGAAGTTGTTTGGATTGTATGCTGCTTGTAAATTAGCACATTTCCCTCTCTCTAAGATTAGGAGATTCTCTTGAGTTTTTTGCTTGTTAAAAATGAAACAAAGATTTGTTGTGCCTGGTACAAGAAAATCACACTCTCTGGTTTTTGTTTTTTCCCCTGGTTTCTATAGTCTGATGTTCTTGGCCAAGTTCAGAATTTGATCACAAAGTTCTGTTATTGTGGGATCCAATGCTCTGGTTCCAGAGTCATGAAATGTAATGATATTTAACATTAGGGTGACCAGATGTCTCAATTTTATAGGGACAGTTCCGATTTTGGGGGCTTTTTCTTATATAGGCTCCTATTTCCCCCTGTCCTGCTTTTTCACACTTGCCTTCTGGTCCACCCTATTTGACCTATATTAATATACAGTAGACTGCAGTTCATCGTCTGTGTGCATCTATAACCTATTGGTAAAGTTGTAAAGATGGAACCAGATATTTCCTGTTTCACCTTGCTCAGGTCGATTTAAGTAAGTTAGGATGAATTACTTGTCTGTAGTATTAGCAGTAGTATTGTGGTAGCACATAGGGCGCTCAGTCCTTCATTAGGGCCCCATTGTGCTAGGCACATAACAGAAAAAGGGTCCCTGAGCCAAAGAGCTCTCGTTGATAAAAGTCATCTTTTTCACTGTCTTGTACCCTCAGGTATAGAAGGGCATCCACCAGTTCTACCATTTATTTTGGTTTTGGGCTGGTCTGTTCAGGCTACTGAGTGTCATGTTGGTAGCTTGTTTCTTTATTTTTCCACGTAATTTCTCTCTAGGTCTCCCTCTTTTCTTTCTGAGTGAAATCCATTTTATTATTTGATGTGGAAGTTATGCTGGTGGCATTCTTAAAAGTGTATCCTTAAATATAGCCATCTTTTTGTTTCCATGTTTGAGGGTTTAAATTGGTCTTTAGAATTTCTGATGTTGCAAGAAACTTTTTCCAATGGACTCTGAAAATCTTCCACAGGCAATTTCTTTGGAATGCGTTGATGTTCTTACCTAAAGGAGATCAGCCTTTTCTTGTGAACAGCGTCAGCGAGACCTCCTTTATTATAACCAATAGCGCAGTGGATAGGTCATGAGATGTGAGAAACCTGTTTTCAAATTTCCACTCTGCCTGATTTAGTGCAGGGACTTAAACCCAGATTGTTCACATTCCAGGTGAGTGCCCAAACCACTAGGCTCTGGTATTCTGGGGTGCAGTTGCCTCCTGTTGGAAATGTGCCATTTGGTATAAATAATTTAAAATATTCCTTGGTTCAGGCAAAGAAAGAGAACCTGTACCTCACTGGTTAGGTCACATAACTGGGATGTGGGAGAATCAGGTTTGAGTCCCTGCTCCAACATTGATACAAATTGGAGCAGCTCCAATACGGGAGATTCAGACTCACCTCAGAATACTTGAGTAGTCAGGATACTCACCTGGGATGTGGGAGGCTTGGGTTCAAGTTCCTGCTCCAATTCAAGCACAGTGAGGATTTGAAAACAGGTCTCTTATATCCCAGCTGAGTGCACTAACCACTGGGCTATTGGGTAATGCACACTCACATATTTGCCCTGGCTTTCTTTTGTGCAAGGCCTATATGTGTTGCTTTGAGAATACCTACTGGACTGGGCTCCATTAGGGAGATAAGTGAGGGGAACACCACTCTACCCCATCACTTCTCCAACCCAGCCAGCCAGCCAGGGCTTAGATATGAGCTAGGGCTCTGAGCAGCTTGTTAGCTGTGAGACATGTTAGGACTTAGACCTCCAGCACCAGAATGGGGGAGGGAGGCAAGAGGCCATGCCTCCCACTTTTTAACATGTATTTAGTTTGCGGGGGGGAGCGGGGAGAGGCCTTGCAAGCCTCAGGCAGGTGCAGAGTGGTGCCAGCAGGAACTGCGCTCTGCAGCGAAGGAGCTGATCACAGTGCTGCAAATGCTGGACGGCTGCTGGTGGGAAGGGCAGGAGGAAGATGGGCTGCATGGCTTGTTCCTGGCAAGCTAAGTGCAGTCGCTGGAGATAGGAGACTGGTTGTACCAAGTGCCTGAGGGAATGGGGGGTTAAGGCTATGAGGGAGTGCGGGTGTTGAGGAGAAGGGGCACAAGTATCCACTTTGGTCTGGGCTGTGGCAGAGGTGATGCCTGGGGGCATGCAGGGGCACATACCCTCCCCACACCGCAGATTTCTCAGGACTCCTCTGAATGAGATGCCCAGCAGCAGCGAGGAGGCAGTGCTTCCCCAGCAACTGCACTCTCTGTGTGTGCATGCAGCACAGGGAGAGAGGAAGTAGCAGGGCAGCTGGCTGCCAAGTGCCAGCCGAGCTCCTGCCCCCATGGGACTATTTCTCCTTCCCTTCTGCTAGCTGCAGTTGTGCTGCCTCCCCACCCCACAGTTCAACAAAGGTTCTGGTGCCCTTGACTTAAGTGGCTTTGCACATGCCTACCAGCAGAAACTCAGGAGCCTAGAGGATTTTGGTCACCTACAAAGTTAGGAGACCTGAGATTTGTGGTGCCTAAAGAGGCAATTACTCATAGACTCATAGACTTTAAGGTCAGAAGGGACCATTATGATTATCTAGTCTGACGTCCTGCACAATGCAGGCCACAGAATTTTACCCACCCATTCCTGCAATATACCTCTCACCTATATCTGAGCTATTGAAGTCCTCAAATCTTGGTTTAAGGACTTCAAAGCACAGAGAATCCTCTAGCAAGTGACCCATGCCCTCTGCTGCAGAAGAAGGCGAAAAACCTCCAGGGCCTCTGCCAATTTGCCATGGAGGAAAATTCCTTCCCAACCCCAAATATGGTGATCAGCTGAATTCTGAGCATGTGGGCAAGACTCACCAGCTAGACACCCAGGAAAGAATTTTCTGTAGTATCTTAGATCCCATTCCCTCCAATTTTCCATCATATACCACCAGGCCCCTCTATTACCATAATCACACCATCTCCTCCATAAACTTATCAAGCTTTGTCTTGAAGCCAGATAGGTTTTTTGCCCCACTGCTTCCCTTGGAAGGCTAATTAAGCCCCTAGGTGCCTTTTGTGGACCTAGTCCAGAGAGAATAAGTGACTTGCCCAAGATTACATAAGAAGACTGTGTCAGTGGAAGGAATTTACTTCAAATCTATCCAGTACTGGGTCAGCACTCTAACCACTGCATCACTCATCCTTCTTATGTGGCCACATACTTGCCTCTGCAGATCATTGTAATGTATCTGAAAAGGACTGAAGCAAGTATTCACATTATCCACTTGTAATATATAAAAGTACTCTTCTGTTTGGTTCATAGTAATTAGACTGACTTCACATTTATTGGCATTACATTCTGTTTCCCTTTTACTGGCCTATCATTTTGTTGTGGTATTGAAGTCTGTGGTAAAAGCTTCCATTGAATTTAATGGGAGGGGGATCTGACCCTGTATCACAAACTCTCTATTGTTCTTTTCAGTGTGTCAGTTTTTCTAACCTTTTTTGTTTTTGTTTTGGCTGACTGAACATATCTTTGGAGAGCCCTTTATTGTTAATTGAAACATACTGTCCAACTGAGTACTTACATTCATTGATTACAAGGCTGATAATGACCTTGTTGGTCAGCTCCTCCATCCCAAGGCTTTAGTTATCTGTGGATTTCTACAGACTCCTCATTATTTCTCTCCCTCTTTTAGCTCTTGCCTTGAATGCTTCCCGGGATTATGATCCCACTGCCTGCCTTGGCAGGTTATGCTATTAATTAACTTCACTAAAAACGCATCCCATTAGTTAGCCTGTATTTTCCGCTTAATTTTATGCCAATGCATATTGCAGCACCCTCAGTAACTACTGAAACCCCTTCCATTTTACTAATTCCTTGCGGTTATATACAGACGTTTGCCATCTTTTGTTTCACTGTTTTTGTGTTTTTCTCTAGAATCCCCTAACTCAAGTCTCCTATCTACTATTTTTTTTATGTTTTCTGACCTTTTTTATTGTTCTTTATACTCCCTCCAGCTTAGTAGTAGGTTTTTTTCATCAATAAAAACATGTCCCAAAACTGCACACATGATTCTATCTATTGCTTCACTAACATTGTGCAGAAAGAAGTAATTATCCCTGATGCTGGATGTAACACCTCTCTTTAGATATATCCAGCATGCTGTAGCACTGCCTTTTTGTGGCAACATTGTGTTTCATGTTCAATATGTTGTCTCCAATTCCGCTGAGGTTACTTACTGTAATACAATTTCCTAATCAATATTTTCACTTCTTTATACTTGTCCCTTAGATTCTTTCCTCTCCCGATGAATGTCCTCTTAATGTATTCTGATAAAAGCTCATTTAAGTGGTTTTTACTTATTTGCCCATCTGTTTAAAATCCCAGGTCCATAGTGTTAGCCATGCCTTCCATCTTCACACTGTAAGCAAATGCTTACAGCATGACTTCTGCTCTTAGTGCTAAAAGACTTCTGAAGATATTTAATTATATTAAAACCAAACATGACCCTTGTTCTTACATCTCTTTCATATTTTACAGAGTACTGGTAATTAATCTTTGTGTATAATCCTTGAGCCAGTTTTATGCATCTTTCAGTAATTGTCATTGTCTTCAGATTTAGGGCAGTGATTGCCTTCCTATTGCACATATTAGGCATTACAATACCATAATATAAAGAGTATTAATTATTTATACATATGGTTATGTCCCAGATCACACCAGCATCTATGGCCTCTGGGACCAAGGTAGGCAGTCCTTCCCTTCAATACAAAAAATATTCATTCTCCTCTTCTCAAAACTGAGGATATGTATCTCCTTAAAAGGTTCCAGTTCAAGAAAGCATCTAAATTTGGGAAGGGCATGATTTATGTGAATATGTAATATTGAAATCAATGGAACATGAGCTAATGCTTACTACTAAGTATTGGCTTAATCACCCTTCTTGAATATGGATGGATTTAAACATGTGCAGAAGTACTTTTCTGAAATGGGACATAAACACCAGTTCTCTGATTCCATACTGCCATGATGCACCACATATCCAAATACTACAGCATTTAATATTACAGCTAGATATATTAAGCATGTATTAATTTGCTCTTTCCTGTTCATCCTTTTTGACCCAAGTACTCAAAGTGCTTATTGTATTCAAGATATTTCGGGGTAGATACTCAGCTGATAGTGTAAATTGTTGTTATAGCACCATTGACTACAATGAAGTTTTGACAATTTATACCAGCTGAAGACCCTCTTTCTCTAGTATATCCTCACCTTGATCGATATATAGATATAGATAGTTGGTGGGTATGGCAAATATTAGCAGAGGAAAAGGGGAGTTAGCCAGGTGAGATTCACTGTGCCAGTAACCCAAAGCCTGTAGATTCAGTTCTTTTACAGAAAAATAGTTAATGAGTTATCCCAAAAAGCAGTTGTCACCTCCCTGCTTTATAGGCTCCATGCTTAAATTAGAACAACTACTTTCACTCCCCCGCCCACCCTTGACACTGAATCAGTGTTGCTTTCTGGTTATGTGCTCTTCTGTTCAGTTTCATTGTGGATTTGGACTACATTTGGATGCACGGAGGTGTTACCACCTGTTTCAAGATACTTAATTAGCACTCTTCAGCAGCTCTTGGTCTTGGTGAGTGAGCCCTTGATGCTGTTCAAGAGTAACTCTTGTGTTCTGAGACCAGCAATCAGTGACATATCAGCTGTTAGTACTATGGGGATGGAGAGAGATTAAAACCTTTTATGGAGATAATTTCTGTAGCTATGATATCCTCACTGGACATGAAACACTGAAAGAAGAAATCAGGAAGAACAAATGTTCAATTACTCATTATTTTCACAACTTATATTGGGATGTTTTAAGCAATAAGTAACCCAGTAAAATTGGATATTTTCTGATTTTTGAATCAGCTGTGTACAAAATGCACAGCATGTAGCAGTCTCTTGCTGAATGTGGCATGAGATTATGATTGGATGTCTCAATTTAAAAACCTTTTGAATATGGGCATAGAGAGAGTAAGTTGTCAGCTTGCATTATTTCTTCACCCAGGGGATAAAGTTGTGCTCATTAATTGCTTGACATGATCTGGAAGAATGTATGATGATCTTGGGGGCGGGGGGCAGAATACAGCAAGCTTCTGAACTATTTCTTTTCCAAATTAAAAGAGAAAGAGAAAACAAATACAAGTTATGCAAATACAATATTGTGTTGTCCAGATGTGGCCAATTCCTGCTTGACCATTTTATTTGTATGCTGCACTTTCCCTTCCACCTCCCTTCATTTTGTCATTTTAAAGTGTAAGGGCAGGGTCCACATGTTTTTTTGTGCTTGTACAGCACTTAGCCCTTTGTGGGAAGTACCAGAAACCAATAAAAACATAACACAACAGATCTTTCCCTTTATATGCCCAAAAGGTGATTTCTTTTTTAAAAGCTTTTATGATTGCATCTTCACTATAAACCATATTATTTGTCAAGTCTATTGACAATGAAAGCCAAAATGTATACTATTTTTACAAAACTTTGCTCACTTGTGGCCAGATTATACATTCATCGCTCACAAAGAATAATAATTTACTCTGAAGTTATTTCCACTGGTTTCAGTGGAGTAAGGTACTACTTAGTGTGAGTACAGTGGCACTCGGCCCTAAGAAAGTAATAATATATGTTACTTAATGTAACTTATATTATCTCGAGGCAGTAAATCACGTGTCATTAAATTGGTTCAGAAATATTTATACAAGATAGAGATGTAAATTCAAGAACAGATTAATCATTTTGCATGCAGTACAGATCTGCAGCAGAGATAGTAGTGACCAATAGCATAAAAGCAATTTCAGAAGTGTGCTTATTGTATATCATACAGATTGGGAACTTTGTGGGGCCAGTGTTCCATTTTAAAAGTGCCAGCATAGCAATTTCTAATTTTCAATGCATTTCTCTTGTGAAAACAATTGGGGATATCAAAATTGTGACTCTTAATAGTACAACAAGCATGAATATTTTTAACAGATTTTATGGCACAGAATTAAGGTGTATGAAGTCTTACTCAGCTTGAACTGAAAATCAAAAATTTTCTATTCATTAACACTTAAACTCATAGTTGCTGAGCTCAGATTCCCAATAAAAGGTGTTCTAACTTACAAATTTGTTGTGATCAATGCCAGTGAACTCTTCTAATTTATTAGTTGGCAGTAAATAACAACTGCCAAAAGCCAATCAATAAATAAGAACTCATCTCAGCACTTTTTTTTTTTGCCACTTAGATAATATATCCGGGCTACCAGGAGTCGTTGCATCATATTTCCAAAGCAAAGGCCCAAAAGGATCAGATGAAGGTTCTAAACTTTCCAGGGTTATGCATTAGTTTCTGAGTTTTAACAAAGTAGCTACTAATATGGTAAAACGAGACAGTTGAAATGTATATCATATTTTCCCCAGCATGTTGCAAAACTTTCACCTGCCAAAGATGAACATAGTCTCACTTCCAGAAATAATATATAAAATCTCCCCCTTCAACGGCACCCATTCTTGTAGCATTGTTACTCTTCCAAATTAATTGTTGATCAAGAATTAGCTTCAGTATCTCAGAGATAATATAATATTCAAAGAGGCCATTTCCTTTGCAATGAGTCATTGGTTTGGGCTATAAAACGCAACATTTTTGGAAATACTGCAAGCAAATAACTTGGAAATAATCAATGTGTTGAGAAGTGTTGATGGAATGCATATATCATTTGAGCTGTCAAGTTAACTATCTTTTTTTATTCTTGTAAAACAAATGTATTTTTTGTTTCATTGGCAGCACAGGCTAAGCAAGAAGGAGCTCCCAAGAAAATATTATTGATGGAAGAGGAAATGGGTTATGAGGAGGTTGCATGATGTACAAAAGAAAAGGGAGTCCCTACTGGTTATAAGAAAGCATAAAATGACAGTGGTCAAGGTGAGCTGAGTTGGCAGTGGGATGGAACAAGGAACAAATGCAGAGATGTTGGCAGGACTAGACTTGGCAGGGCGGAGAACCTTGAAGGTGAAGGCAAAAGTTGTGAGATGGAAATCAGTAGGAATGGAAGCTAGTCAGAACACAACAAAAGGTAAGGGCAACAATAGAGGAAGGTAATATTTGCAGTTGCATGTTGGAGAGCAGAGAGACAGGAGAAGTAGGGAGGCTACGAAGGGGGAGGCTTCAGCAGTTAATACATGAAATTACAAAGGCATGGAAAGGGGTTATTATAGCTGTGGCAAAGGAGAGAAAGCAGTGCATTTTGGAAGCAATGAATCAGAAGAACCAACAAGATTTATTTTTAGGGAACTATCTAGAATAGAGTTTCTTTTATCTGGGAATTAAGATTTAAGACTAGCATATAAACATGAGCTCCACAATGCAGAGGACGGCAGCTATGACTTCAGCACAAATAATTATTTGAATACTCTATGGACTGTTTTATAAGAAGTTTGCTGTGTGTCCCATTTGTCTTGCATTTACATTGGGTGACAGAACAGCTATTGTGATCATCTTGAAGTAGTAAAATTTTCAGAAATTTTACTTGACATTTAAGTTAAATGTGAGGCTTCACTTGTCTTAATAAATTCATGGCATTCCTTTGTTTCGTTTGATTTTGCTGCACAGGGAATTCGGTGTACCTATTACCATTATTAAATTGAAAGTATGTTATTATCACATCAGTGTTTTAGAAGTTGGCATATGAAATGATGGCAAGAGTACAATATCTCCACCCTCCTGGTGTGCTAGATTCAAAAGTCATGCTATTTGCTAATTATGTAGATTGTGTGCTGAGAACAGAGATGTTGAGCAAAACTGGAAGCAATAGAGTTTGTGGTATGTTTTCTGTAAGGCAAAGTAACACAGGCCCAACAACAAAAACCACACATCCTTTGTAATTTGTGAATAGAAAGTTCCCCTCCATGGAGTAAGGGGGGTTCTTTATTTTAGTTTACCCAAATAGACAGCAAAATTACCAACAGTCTCATAAACTCTTTCATATGCTCTTTAAAGATATCTACTCCATAACATCATAGAGCAAAGGATTACAAAATTTGAGTAAAAGTGAATCACTTTTTTTGTCCACACAAAGGACAAAAAATTACAGGAAGGTCGAACACAACGCCTCCAGATAGCTCTCTGTCTTGTGGAAAGGTGGACAGTGTTATAGAAATACAGAACATTATTTTTATTCAGCATTCCTCCTCAGTATTTTCACAGCATTATAGCAGGAGTTCAAGGATTGTTTTATTTAAAACTCCAGTTCTGCTGGTAATGTTCTTTATTCCCTTCAACCTGTTATGTTTTGGGAGGGGATTGAGATTAATTATCTTCATTTTGTTTTGTGAAAATCCTGGGTATGTGTCCAGTGTCCTATCCCCTATGTGCTCACTGGCATTTTGAACAGAATATGGAGGCAGCTGCTCTTCACACTTTAGATACTGGCATGGAGAAATCTAGGTTCAAATATGCCAGCAGCTAATAATTTTACAGAATCTAGCATGGGGTAGAATATTTTGGCTGTAATTTGGGCAGAATATGTGCTAGCCAAGGAATCCAACTGTGAAAAATATCCCTATAGAAATAGACACACATTAAATAAATAAAATAAAAACCAAATGGAGCCCCTAAATGAGTTTGATGTATCATTTTTAATCTTGATCTGCAGTCTGCTATCATGAGACAATCTGTGGTTATCTCTGGGAAACAGCATCTGGAAGCTCTTTGGATTCCCTCCAAACTGTTTTAAAATAGATGTCAGTATAGTAAAGCACAGAGGATAGTCAGGTGGGCATATCAGGCTGGTGGCAGAGTCTGCATTTACAAGATGTTCTGTTCATATCTGTAATGTTTATTATGAATACTGTGTTTTTAAACAAACTGAGAATAAACCTTTTATTCAAAGAGCCAAACACTGTGTTACAAATGTATAGATTAGCACTCATTAGTCCACAAAAGAGGAAAGGCTCTACTACTGAAGGTCCCAGGTTCAAATTCTGCTAATAGTTGAAGCAAGTGGTCACTATAAAGACATGTTATAATGGCACAGTCACATCACTACATTAAGGATGCATGATGACCTCTGTTTAAAGATTAATCTTTCTCAGGCCAGGTCTGCACTATATACCACAGCTGAAAAATCCACAGCCCTGAGTGGCACACCTATACTGACCTAACCACTTCCCCTCCCGCCTCCGTCTGTGTAGACAGTGCTAAGTCAATGGGAGAGCTTCTCCTACTGACACATTTGCTGCCTCTTGGGGAGATGAATTAACTACACCATCAGGAGACTCTCTCCTATTTGCATAGTAATGTTTTCGATGTAGCGCTATATAGCAGCAACGGGGAGGCTGAGGAAATGCATGGGGTTTGAAGTTCTCCATTCTTAAAACCAAAGGATTCATCTTTACAAAAAGAAAAGCTACAAAGGAATGCCAGCTGCATCTGTATGGAGAACAAATAGATATAGTTAAAAGGTTTACATTCCTACAGGCAATATTTTATGTTAAATTATTTTGGAAAGATCATATAGCCTATGTTAGATATAAATGCAAAGAAGGATCAACCTACTTAAAAATTGTTGCAAGAAGTAATTGGGGAATGGATAAGAAAACAGTGCTGATAGTATACCAAGCCTTAATCAGACCAATTATTTAATATAGCTGCCAACTGTTTGGTTCAGCATCAAAATCAAAACTTGAAAAATTAAACTTAGTAAAAGCACAGGCATTACATGTTGTGTGGAGTGCTTTTCTTCCAGCACCCATATGTGCACTATAGATAGCTGCCAGTGCACTGTTGTTCCTCTATGAATGAAACTACTGTACCTAATTTTATGGGTATCTAAGGCCTTTCATAAAGAAAGGGAAAAGAAGCTACATTACATTACATTATTTAATGAAAATATTGGGGAAAAGGGATATTATTAGAATGATATATTGCTATATTACTAAAACACACGAGAGAACAAAATATATATTGCATTAGGTATTTAGGAATTATATTGGTGGTCACTATGGATTATCCAGTGAAGTCTACTTCACTATGAAGAAGAAAAGGGGGGAGCAGGGCAGACTGGCAGGAGTCAGGGATATGGGATCTCTGGATGGAGAGATCTTGCCCTCTCAATCCCCACAGGGTGGACTGCTGGGGACGTTTATTTCCAATTGTATGTTCCAGCACAAGGTTGCACTAGTGACCTGGTGGAGGGGACCGAATACATAATACACTGGTGCTTAAAAGCTTGGAAGTGTCCAGCTTGTAGTGGTCCTAGAGGGTGGAGGAAGGAGCCTGTTATAGGGTCCCAAATTGTGACTGTCATTTAAGAATATGTTCACTCATTTGCTTGTGTAGATTTGCAGTCTGGGAGGACTATAATACGCATGCACCAATGAAGAAAACAAATTGCAAGAGGATTTTAGTCAGCCACTTCCTGGTTACCTGAGTAATTTGAAGGAATGTGCTGATGCCATTGTGCTTAGTGAACACATCTCTGATGTTTCTAGTCAAAACCTTTGTGTACCTGCGCAATAAAGTCTTATTAACTTGTGCCAAGCAGCAAGAGTTCTCCCATAAAAATGTTTGATGTTTTGTTTTTTTGTTTTTTTTTTACTGTGAACACAACAGTATAGTCAGAAGCTGGTTTAACCAAAGCTTTTGTTATACCGGGTGTGGAGGAGCCAGAGCCAGAGGACTTTGTGGTGATAGGGAGAGGGGTTGCAGTTGTGGAGGATTGAGCAATGAGGACTGGTGGTGGAAGGCAAACCTTTGATTAGGTGTTTGAGGAAAATCTGTATTTTTACTAACCCAAGAGGAAGGAAGGGGAGAAAAAGGTTGCTTCCTGATCTTGGGGCAGATTAAGACACAAGACACACAGTGCAGAGGTTTGGAACTGGGAGTACAGCTACCTTTACCTGCTGAGGAAAAATAAATGTGTACAGTCAGGGTTGCCAATATGTGGTGTGACAAAGCTCTGTCCTCATCTTTGTGGATCCTGTGTTTCCTGGCAGATTTTCACTAGCCTCAGAGGCTCACTGTGACCCTCCACGTGGCCCTTCTCTCTCTAGAGACAAGGTCACAGCCTATTGAGCCATTTTCATCATAAGCCAATGAGGAGAAGCTATCCTTCCTGGCACAGTCTCCGTTGTCTCCCAATCTCAGTGACTAATTAGGGGAAGCAGAAAGCGGGGAGCCTGGGCCTGCCCTCTACTCTGGGGTCCAGCCCAGGGACCCTAATAGTATCAGCTAAGATGGCTGACCTTTTAGTCACAAAACACAATACAATTCCTTGGGCTACTTCCCCACAGCAGTCTCCGCTTCTTCAAACTCCACTTCACCCTTACGTCAGGGCCTCCTTCCTTGCATATGATATGTTGTCTACCATTCAGTCTCACCAACAGCACAACTTCCTTCTACAGCTCCTGACATCCATCCCCACCTAACTAAGTGGGAGGTTTTTAACTGGTTTCAGCCAGTCCCTGATTGGCTTCAGGTGTCCCAATCAGGCTATCTGTTTCTGCTGCCTTCTAGAACCTTCTTAATTGGCCCCAGGTGTCTTGATTAACCTGAGCAACTGCCATTTGATTCCGAAGGTACCAGGGATTTATTTAGCCTGGAACTACCATATTTGTTCCTGAGCCCCTCCTGTAGCCATCTGGCCTTGCCCCATCACAGTGGAGTTTGAGTGATTCTGCAATCAGGAGGTTGCAGAAATTTGAAGACAGCAAGGAGTGCACAATGATTTGGGGACTGCTGGCTATAGGTTGATTTGGCTCGGTATGCAAATTGCAAGACATGGTATGTAAAAGTGCCTAAATGACAACTAACTGCTGCCTATAACATCTTTTCCTACTCAACAAACTCAGAAATTCAGTGGCAAAGACCTACAGTAATGCAGAGCTAAGGTTCTATGGCAAAATTCTATCCCCTGCCAGAAAGCTGAGTTAAGCAAAATTCAAATGTCTGAGATCCTGTGAAACCTGATTCCACCCTCCTTCGGCAGTACTTCAGTAGGCCCTGTTAATGCACAAACTTTTACTCTGCTAATACCATAGGAGCTTTCACTTTCTTTTACAGCTCATTCATTCTCACTCACAAGATTCCTTCAAAGCACTATTATAGGACAAAAACGGAGTAAGTGGAAGATTGTGCATGTTATCTTTTCTTTATCCCTTTTAAATAATGCCTCAATATGTGCATAGCAGATACACTGACCCTTAAGATTCAGGAGGTTCCAGATCCTGTTATACACTCTCTCACTGCCCAGACAAATACCACATGTCTGCAATTTACAAACCACTTGACAGCCTTTTATAGCTCCCTTGCGCTTATAAGGTACTATCTCAACCTACACTTTCACTTAACTATTCTTAAAGCATTAGAATTCTCTCATATTTTACTTCATGCTAATAATATCATATGTAATAAAAGAGTTAGGCAGTGCTACCAAGATAATCTACGCAATTCTGTATTGAAATGATGTATACTGCATTCTGAAGGTGCATGTGCGCCTCTTTATTTGCCTCAGCTCAATATTCTGAGAGAGGATGAAATACAACCAATCAACCCTAAGTCTGTATTAATATAGATTTTTGCCGTTGAATACATACTCGTGTGGATCATACAAACCCATCAAAAACAGTGATCTCTCCCTACGGTACTTCTCAGCATAGTCCTCCAGTGAGGTCTTAAAATTACTAATTCTTCATTCCTTTTACAAAATTCATTAAATAACACTTACCATTATACTCACAGTAGTATGTTTTTAAATCATTTCATGTAAACAACACTCGTGAAAAAAGTTAAGTACTGTTAGTAGTGCATTATTCTTGTTTGTTCATTTTGTTTTCTAATTTTCCAAATTTAGTGACTTGTAGTGGCTCTTCCAGTCATTCATGCAAATTCATAGGTTCTATTATATGTGTTAAATATATTATATCGGGGTAGGCAACTTATGGCATGTGTGTTGAAGGTGGCATGTGAGATGATTTTCAGTGGCACTCACACTGTCCAGGGCATGGCCACCGGTCTGGGGATTTCTGCATTTTAATTTAATATATTACTAAACTGCATATAAAGTAAATAGTAAAATGTTTAAGAAGCTTCATTTAAAATTGTAGACTTACAGAAAGAGACCTTCTAAAAATGTTAAAATGTATTACTGGCATGCAGAACCTTAAATTAGAGTGAATAAATGAAAACTCGGAACACCACTTCTGAAACGTTGCCAACCCTTGTATTATATGATACTTATAAAATGCATATGTACATTTTTAAAGCATCTGTATCTCTGAAATTTTGCAAATGAGTAATACAGTGGTTGAAGGTAGAAACATCAATTTGGCATTTACCTATTTCCTTGATGGCTAAGGAAAAAACGTTTAGACTGATTCATTTGAATAAATATAAAGCTATGAGAACTGACATTTGCACAGCTCATGGATGCACACTGGCATTTTGCTGTCTGTACTGTAACTTATTGTGTGAAAGGATGTATAAAAAATGTACTTTGTATTGTTTAACAAATCATTCCTAATGACAGAAGAAAAGACCATATGTGAAGTCTTACATAAAGAGGCAAAGTTGGAGCTGAGTTTTCAGCCTTAACATTACATTAAACCTAAGGGAGGTGTTTTATTAATTTTTTTTAATAATGATGTATGTAGAAAAGGAAAGAAAGGAAGCAAAGTTCCAGTTCTCCTAATCCTGCATAACTTCATTTCACCATGGCTACCATCCACACTTCAGATTCTGAATGCAACTTGACAGCTTGGAGAAACATAGAATTTTAATTTGTAAAGATCTGTTTGATTTTCCAGTTCATGATTCTAATAATGCAAAACTTTCTCAAGTGCTTTCTCAAACTTACATGTTGAATTATTCTAGTAATAAGAAACCTTCCATTTCCACTGGAGGGCTATCCTATATTTTAATTAATCTTATTTTTAGGAACTCCTTTGTGATGTCTAATCTCAGTTCTCCTTAAACTGTGGCCTACTTTTAATCATTTCTCCAAAGACAATCCTCTACCTCCCTTAATATGGATTCATTTTCAAAATTTATGGAGTACTATTCTTTCCCCCTTTAATATTCTTCTAGATAAGATATATATGCTTAGTTCTTTAAACGTTTCCTTATAGATGCATTTCTTATTATTTATATTATTGTTATCCAGTCAAGACTAGGGTTCTGTTATGCTTGGTGCAGTACAAACACATATAAAGACATCATCCTTATCCTAAAGTTGTTGATGATAGATGTTTGACTGTGTGTGTGCTTTGTGCATGCTGTTCTGACTCTGGCCAGATAGCCCGTACAGCAGGCTCCGATCAAACTGCCCAATAAATCCACAGACTCGGTTTGTAGCGAAGGCACTTAGTCAGATTTATTGTCAACAAATCATGGTCCTAATGTCCTGACTCAATGGTTACAAGTACACTAATACATGTATGTCTGTTTGAATGGACTAGCTCAGTTAATGGCAGGACTTTCCATTTCCCCTAGGCTAGCCAAAGAGACTTCCGCTGAGAAACTTCTTTATACACCAATACAAACAAGTTATGTATTGCTCCTCTGACGTGGCCAAGTGCCACCCTCTGACATATCCAGGGACCTCCCCTTGCCTCGTTGGTTCGATCAATGCATCTTTATCCATCATATCATCCTGACCATCTTTAAGATGGGGTGGCATGTCCCATTGTCTTTTGGGAATGTGTTTGGTATCAAGATGTTCTGGTACCACCCTTCTGGAATGTGTTTACGTGCATGCCTAACACTACTTAGGCATGTATATTTCTGCAATATCAGCCTTGTTCTTGCCAGATTCTGTGAGCAGGCCCTGCCTCTAGTTCATAATCCGACTTTGCTTTATGTTAGCAAAGCTTTGATGACTACTTTAACTCAGGCGTCTGATATATGGGCCTATGTCTCAGGGTCTCTTCCTACTACAGATGTTACAGTCTAAGAAGAAATGAATGCTTATAGGTCAAGAGTACTAAAAATGGGTGCCTACAGTTATGATCCTAAATCCATATTGAAGTGCCTAAATTAGAGGGTTGCATTTCCAAAATGTTGGATTGCTGGGCAAGCAGCTGCCAATGACTTGACATTAGTGGAAATTGTTATGTGACAAAGCTCACCTGTGTAAAATTTGCCCAATCTAGCCCATATAGTCTGATACCTGTCACATTTGTACATTCCTTTGCATAATTAGATTATGTTTAATCTGCAATGCAGAAGTCAAATCTCCACATGAAATCCATAGAGGGAAAGTGTATACAGTACAAGCTATTTTCTATCATCTCCTTTCTTCAGGGATTACATTCATCATAAGAATATGAATGTAAAAAAGGGTTGTGTCTCAGCAATATCTATTTATATTGCCATATGCTTAAAGCTTTACAAATATTTTAATTTGCACTTTCCAATAGCAGAGAGTGCATATAAGCTTAAAAGGACTAATATGATCTTATTTTTCACTGAGTTATATTCATTGTTTAAATGCTCATGAATGTTAAGAAAGAGGCTGAGAAAGAGGCCTGATGCTGCAGTCAGTCCCCACACAACATTCATTGATTTTAGAAAGAATCTCCCTAGAGGGCAGAATTGGGCCTTGTAAGGAGATGCAGTTCCAGCTCTGCTCTAGAGTAACCAGTCCAAATTGACTCCTTTGCTGTGGCATGGCTTTATTTGTTACCCAAACATTCACAAGACATAAATTTCTGAGCTTTCTCTTTTCTCCCTTAATATGCCCCTTCCCTTCCCCTCACAGTATGGTACATGCTACTATTGAATGCAATACTGATTGATTTTTGTTGTTATGCTAGAGAAGTTTTTATGTTTATTATAGCTTGAGTTTGTCAGAGGTAAAGTCATTAATATTCTCTCTGCCAGCTTTCTCTAATGGATGAACGGCCTTGGGAGATCTAGTAAGGCCAATGAGGGTAATAACTTGTTAACCTTTGAGACTGGCCTTAGCCTTAATAAAACTGAGGAAGATACTTGTTGCAGTATTACAAGTCACAAAGAAATCTGTGTTTATTAGTTTTTAAGGGTTCATTTTCCAATATGAGAGCCTCCTTAGCATTTTGAATAATTTCATAGTAGAACAGTTGTCTCTGTTTGCAACTCAGGGGATGTGCATAAGCTCCTTTTGATACGTGTAAATATACACATGGTACTTCCCACACAGAGAGAAGAGAACATGCTCATGTATATTTTAAAGTAATCTAAATGAAGAAAATTCTCACCAAAGCATTAGCAATGTCAGAAAGTTAAGTTCCCAAAGTAGAGTCAAGACAATTATTTAGTTATCTCTTATTAGGGATATAAGCGAAAATGATAAAAGTAGGACTCTGACAGACCAATGAGGATTTCAAGCTATTTAGATACCACAGTGGACTTTCAGGAGTTCGGACTTATTTTTTTCATTGTCATCCTTAAAATCAACTCTCTTAAGAAAGAGTGAGAAGCAGATTATTTTAATAATAAAATGCTATAGATCTTAAGAGCCTGTTTGTTCCTAAAATCTATGGATTATATATTAATAGCAATCATTAATAAAGCAATTCTTCAGTACCTCTGCCTGCAAAGTCTTCATGGGAAGAATTAAAAGCAAATCGTGTTTAAATACTTTTTGGTGAATTGGGACCTCATGCATTGTGCTTTCAATCTCGGGCTCTTGGGGATCTGCTTTCAATACACTTCTGTAGTGGAAGACTACCTGCATTTCAGGTTGAATGCAGACAGGACAGCCACACATTCCTACTTTTCAATTCATGCTACATCAAATTCCTAGCTGGAATAATGAGTTCAGCAGTGTTGTTCAACCAGGTTTCTGTAACACATGAACCAATGTAACGTTTGCAATAAAGAGGCTTTCACTGGAAGTAGACACAGTAGAATGCAGAAATGAACTAGCACAGAATATTTGTTTTAGAATATCTATTGTTGCCTCCAAAACATGGCTGAAAATACTCCACCTCCAAAGCAAAGCTGTTATGAAAATGTAGCCCTTAGTCCTATAAACAGAGTACCTAAAAAGGAGAACTCCCTCAAATACAAATACATAAAGAAAAGAAACAGTGTCAGATACTGACAGGCTGACACTGTTCTTAGCAGTATGCTTTCTTTAGGTATTTGTGGGGTGTGCAGTTGTGAGATTTGGGATTGGGGGGGCAGGGAAAGGTTGGCAATACTTTCTGGGACAATTTCCAGAAATAAGGGAAATATAATGGATCAAATGCATATTGAAATATCTATCCTAAATGCATAGTCTCCTACCTTCTCTCTTCATAGGCTCCTAAGCTTTGTACATGTGGTCTAGATCATCTCACCTTCACCTCATTTTTCCTTCCAAAAAAAGAAAGCAAGGATTATGAATACTGCAGAATTTGGACAGATTTAAATTTAGCCAGTGATTCCTCCCCACCCCTTACCTGATTATACTTGATTATATGGAGATATGGAATGAAAATGGAAATAAAAAATGAGTATCACTTTATTTTACAGCTCTCGAGACTGAGACAACTCTGCTTTTGACCTACCCCTTTGCCACTAAAACTAATAATGCAGGGATATAAAATAATCGCTATAATACAAATGTTCATTTATGAGGTCTATTTTTGAAGCATCTAAGCTTCTGTGCCAGCTTAGGCTTAACAGAGGATTAATTCTTTTGTTGTTTTTATTGTTTTCCACTAGTGATGTAGGCCAGGAATTGTTAGTCTGTCTCAGTAAATTTTTTAATGAATGCTGCATGGTGCTCAAAAGCTTAATAAGTCTGTCCTTTTTTACATGAAAGTTCCTTTTGTGGAAATTAGATTAGGAATCTAACCTTGACTTAATTTCCAGAATATAGTTCCAGACAGATGTAGCATGTCATGCACAGGGGCATTAGAGTTGTAATGTACTTTAATTTTGTAGTGTAGTTTTAAAATAATTGAAGGTGGCTGAATAGTAAGATAAGGTGTTTAGAATATGAATTGCTAATAGTAAATTACACTACATCACAGCATCATTCAGATATTAAAACAGTCATAATCAGGCTATTGTTGACACCCAAATCATTTCAGTTGGATGGGTGTAAACATTGGAAGTATAAGCTTAAACCCTTTCCTTGGTCTGTAACATAACACACTAACAAAAGGGAGTATAGTAAAATATTAAATCCTATGACAACACAATACTGGACAAATAAAGGATCTTAGCTTCCTTAAATGTCAGTCAAAAAACATAGAGGTACATTTTGAAAAGCATAAACACAACTCACTTTGAATGTGCTCATTATAGAATATAAATTGATATCACTTGTGAGAGGGGAGAAGAAGATAGTTTTATTTGTTTTTGAGGTTGTAAGTTTGGTTTTGAAAATAGCACTGGATTTCTGCTTGTATTGATCTACTGCACAAAAAAACAATAAAGAACAATTTAATAAAAACAATTGAAATATAGTGCTGGAAGTTTTTAATAGTTTAGGATTATTGAGGTGGCTAAGCATCTGAATTTTCACGATTGCACAGCTCAAACCAGTTGGTTGTGTGGTCATCCTTAAAAGCCAACTGTCCAGCTGATCAGATAGCTCTACTGATTGAGCACTCTGTTAACCTGTTTTTATTTCTTTTCCATAACGAGTTGTCTCATACAAAGCACCTTATATTGGAGTGATCCAGTGTCAATGGAAAGAACTTTTTTAAAAAAGATTTACAATGTTCAAAGAACCCTCTGTGCTGCAAACATACCAGTACACTTTTCATTTATGTCCAGAGATGTTGAAGCTGGGTTGTTCTTGTAAACTTAGCTCTGCTCTGACCACAGTATAGTCTTCCATTACATAGAATATCAGGGTTGGAAGGGACCTTATAAGATGATCTTGTTTAACCCCCTGCTCAAAGCAGGACCAATCTGCAACTAAATCATCCAACAGATTTTTGCCCCAGATCCCTAAATGGCCCCCCTCAAGGATTGAGCTCACAGCCCTGGGTTTAGCAGACCAATACTCAAACCACTGAGCTATTTCCACAGGTCCCTACCATGTTTAATGCATGTGGTAATTACAGTTAATGGTAATGGGGGTTACAAGTATTACTTCCCCCTGTGTTTATTGGCATATTCCCCTACTGGTTACTTCTCTGATGTCTGATGCTAAGGAAACTATAGTTATTGCTACCACTGAAGGGGAAAAAAATGACCTCTGTGTGTTTGACTTTACAAATCACATTTAAGTTCTTCACAGGCATCCAGAATGGTCTGTTTATCATCTCTATCACTGGAAATATATTCTTCCTTGAGGTCCAAGAGGGAAATCTGTTCCTAAAAGTTTGTCTCCTGCAGGATATTGTCTTCTGATACTCATAAGCATCCTCTTGATTTTAATCTACATCCAGAGAAGACTTTTAACAGCTATAAAATAGAGGATTAGAGTCCTCCTTAACTTCATTTACTCACATATATATTGCCAATAGTTACTTAGTCAACCTTTAAATTCATCCATGTGTGTGTGGAAATAATGAGGCCTGCCCACACAGTTTCCATTCAGAATTGCAAATGAGTGGCTAAACTCAGGGAGCAGAACTTGATCTTGAAGCACATTACCATACCATCCTTTTTTTTTTTTTTTTAGTGCATTTTGTCTCTTAACTTGCAATTGCTGTCTGCCTTCTAGGGCCTCTTCATCATGCACTCAGGGCACTGTTAAGCAAAATATCAAAATAATAATACAATGCCAGCAACTGGATTTTTTGAGAACAAGATACACCTGAGAATGTTAACTGCATTGGCCTGATTCCATAAATGAATACCTACAGGGCTACTCTCCATCTCCAAACAGGCTAACAATCATGGTAGTTATTACTCTATGTACTATGCTGGGCTGGGCAGAGCAGGGCCCAGGGAATCAATGGGAGTGTCTCTACTCAACCCTATTCCCTACCCTCAGTGCCTCATCCTCTTAACCATTCCTCCTGCCTTGTCCCCCAAGATTCTCTGGAAGAAGTTCTAGTGCAGCAAAATGGTGTCTGGATGGTGGAAAGGAAATATCTGATGCTGAGAAGAGGAACTGATGACTAGATTATAGAAGGTGCATTGAATAAGTCAGTTGCTTATTTCCTTTGTTTGTGGTTTGCCTGGGTAGGATACATAGTCTATGATTTTTTTAAAAATCTAGGAGCATCTTTTTCTTATAATCATCATATATGCAAACTTAAAAAAAGAGAACATAGTGCAGAACTGTGGATTTTTTCTACAAATATATTTTCACAGATTGTGTATTCTGCTGAAAAGAATATAGGGTGAGTGTCCAGCTGTAGGCTTATCAGCTCTCTACCTTCCCCTACAACCTTCCACCCATGATGATGTTGCCATTACCATGGCAAAACTAAGCCACTGTATGTCTTCTCTATCTCTCTTCCATTTTGTCTTCACCTACTACACCCAACATCTGCATTTCTGTGATGCTGCTACCATGGCAACAGATGACAGCAATCCACCTCTGTACCTCCTCTCTCTGTTTAGATGGAAGCCTAGACTAAACCAAAAACTCTATGGGCTCAGCTACTTGAGAAATAAAATAGTCACTAAATTATTGAATTCTATAATGAATTTACTGTGTTTTATGCATTAGAGATGTGACTGAACACCCAACATTTTCTTCTGTTTTGTTTTTGATAAGGGGAATATTTTTGAAGGTGGTGTGTACAGCAGTGCACACCAGCTTCTTCAGAAGGGTGATGCAGAACTCACAGCTTGTTGCTAAAAGGTTTTTGTTCCACTCCTTCATGTTTAAACTTGGACAGAATGCCAGACTGTTGCTCTCCTGGGCTTCATGGGTCTGGATGTGGATTCAGTGTTAAACTGAGAAATGTTTCATCTGGAGAGCTAGTGTGATAGGTGCACTCTGACTTATCAGTATATGGAATTATGCATGATGTACTAGGTGCAGCTTCTTTCTGAGATTCACTTGATGTTTCTTTTGCATTGAAATAGTGCTATAAAAATCATGTTAAGCATAAGATTGCTCATTGGAGCTAAATCTTGAAACTGGTTGTCTTTGAATTTGCTCACTCCACGATATTCATATTCACAAATCTGAGGTATATGGAATAAACCTGTATTAATGAATATTTGCATTTTCCCTTACCAAGGAAATCAGCAGTCAAGCCTAATAGATCTAAATGTTAATTTCTACTTTATCTGATGATGCAGAAAAAAGTAGCAGATTTTGTAGACGTTGCTGAGTCCATAAGAATTTCTGAGACTTGGTGTTTTAAAAAATAAATCGGTGTGCTTTTGGTATATATTTGTGTCCAATTTAAGATAAGCCAGGGCAGTTGAAAAAAATGTATTATTCTAGTTTGCTACAGGTAAGTTAAACAACACTATTTCTATGTAGGAAATGACCTTAAAGTTATTCCTGTGGTGGCAGGTTACACAATAAAAATACATATAATACAGAAAGAGTCACAATAAAGTGTTGTTCTCAAAGGAAATGTGGTGATAGATATGGCATTTCTGTGAGCTCATCCCACTCATTGGAAATAATATCTAAATTGATAGCTGCATATGAATGATATAGTATGTGCTTCATAATTGGAATGGTTATGAAAATGACTGCAGCTTGATCCAGAAAAAAGCTGAATGTTGCTCCAAACTGAACATTTATATCTGACTGTCTATTTCTATTAGTTCTACTTTTCTAGAATGTGTTTTTTTACCCTGTCCTTGCATTCCTGTTTGTATTTGAAGAACAAAATTGAAATGAAACAGAGAGCCATCCATATTGAATGGGGTGTGTGTGTGCATGAGCAACGTTTTTCTTTCATGCATGATTTTTTTCAGGCAACCCCTCTAAAATCATAGAAAGGTCAGGTTGGAATGGATCTTGAGAGCAGAACCAAGTATACCTAGACCCATCCCTGACAAGTATTTGCCTAACTTGTTTTTAAAAGCCTCTAATGGTAGGGATTCCATGACCTCCCTTGGAAGCGGATTACAGAGCTTAATTACCTTTATAGATAGAAAGATTTTTCTAATATTGAACCCAAATCTCCCTTGCTACAGGTTGTCCGTTATTGCCTAGTTTTTAACCTTTCCTCAGAAATCAGGGTTTCTAAACTTTTTTTTACAACTTCAGGAGAGCAACAGGAGTCTATGTGATTTATCCATATCATTCTTAAAGTATGGCATCCAGAAATGGACACCAGAATACTAGCCTTTTTCACAACTGCATCACTTTGTAGGCTCCAGGGCTGGCTCCAGGTGCCTGGGTGGCAAGCTGCTGGGGGTGGCCTCATGTTCCCCGTCAGGGCGGCAGTCAGGCTGTCTTTGGCGGCATGCCTTCAGGAGGTCTGTGGCAATCCGGGATTTGGTGGCATTTCAGTGGCGGGATTACAAGGCTGTGGGATCCGTGGACCTCCCACAGAACCACCGCCGAATCCGTGGTACACCAGACCACCCGCAGGCGTGTTGCGGAACTTCCGAGCCTGGGGCGGCAAAACCTGAGAGCCGCCCCTGGTAGACTCATATTCAATTTATGATCCTCTATAATTCCTAAATCCTTCTCAGCACTATAGCTGCCTAGCCACTCCATTATCCAAGATATTAATGGAAAATATTGAATAGTACTGGATCCAGGATGGATTCCATGACTCTCCTCCCCACCCCAATATGTCTTCCCAGTTTGACAGCAAAGCACTCTAGATCACATATCCCTAGTTTGCTTATGAGACTATCATGTGGGACTGGGTGAAAAGCCTTACTAAAATCAAGATATGTCACATCTACAGCTTCCCTCCCCAACCCCATCCACTAGCCCAGTAACCTTGTCAAAGAAGGAAATGAAGTTGACTTGGCATGATTTTTTTTCTTGACATATTGACATTGTTGGCTAGTGTTAATCCTCCCATTATCCTCTAGGTGCTTAATAATTTGTTCCAGTAATTTTACAGGTATAAAAGTTAGGCTGACTGGTCTATAAGTATTTGAAAATCAAGCTGTTGGTTGGTTTTACTTTGAGAAATAAATTATATGAGTTGTGTATTTTTCTTATTGGATGATCTTAGAGGGTTCTTTGTTTCTTATTAATTTCCAAATATTTTTGTTTACAAATTAAAAATATATATTTTCATAACTGCTAGCTCTGCAAACTCAGTTTGGACTCTGAGTAATGCTTAGTTTTCTTCCTTTTGCATCCTCTGTAATAAAGTTGCTCCAACCCAAATTATGTCCTTTGCTACATCTATTTAATCCCATTGTTTTCAGATGGTCTATGAAGCAGTAGCATAGCCGAGGGGATCTGGGGGAATGGCCACTCCCCTTGAGGCCAGATTCCCCAAAGTGGCGCCTTTTAAACCCACCGGGTGGCTGGAGCAGGGAGATCTCTTGGAGCTTTCTCTGAAATGCTGCAGCCGAAATGCCACCTCCAAACAAAGTGGGGAACCGCTTCCATCCTCCAAAATGCTGCCAAAAGTGCTCCACTTCTTTCGGAGGCATTTCAGCAGACATACCCGCTTCACTGCTTTGTCCTGTGGTGGCATTTTGGCTCCATCAGGTAACTTTCTACGTTCACAATTGGAAGTGGAAGTGGTGGTGCTTTTTCTTTTTTTTTTTTTGCTGGTGCCTTTTTTTTTTTTTTTTGGTATTCGCTCCCACTGCTGCTCAAACCTGGCTACACCCCTGCTATGAAAGTGATACATTTATAACCCATTGTTTTCAGTTTGTTGGTCAATGTGCAACTAATGGAATTTAAACATTTCTGTTTAATGTTGCAAAAAAGGAAATGACCCCAGTTCATTTCTTCAGCTATATTGGCTCTGCAGTGGAAACAAGAATAAAAAGCAGGAAACACTTATTTTAGCATGAAAATAGTCAGATGGGGCAGTGAATATATACAGCAAGTAAACATTTGTTGTATAAAAGTGTCATTTTAAAATAGAGTAGAACCACACTTTGACAGATGAGTGGTTTCATCTCTGATGCTGATTGTATTTTACCGTGAAGAATATGCGTGAAATCCTGAACCCACGGAAGGCAATGTCGAAACTCCCATTAACTTCACTGGGGTCGGGATTCCACCTAAAGATTCTCTCTACACTATGAGATAGGGGTATGATTCCCAGCTCAGCTCCTGTGAATATAAAGAGTAGTGTATCCATGGTGGCATGGGTAATAGCAGTGTGGCTAAGCCATGCCGAGTGAATATATAACCCACACACCTCCTGGGTATAGCGTTCTCTCCCATTTAGTGGCACCGAGACCACTTAGAGAGAGAGAGAGAGAGAGAGAGAGAGAAAATGAGTCTGCTCTACAGCCTTAGCTAATAGCCAGTTGCCTTTTAGCTCATGCACTGAGCTCCAGAGATCCCAGATTCAATACCGCCTGCCATGGACCAGGGTCTGTTGGTGTTACACATAGTCATGGGGTTCAGGCAGATTTATATTCTGCACAACTAAGCAGTGCTGTTGCTCATGCTACTGTGGCTATACCACTTATCAATGAGAGGTAGTATGAGTAAGTGTACATGAGCTAGGAATCACTTCCCTCGCTTGTAGTGTAGATGTAGTCAAAGAGAGTGTTTTGAAGGGGGAGACTTTTTCCATAATTTTGGTACCACTTTTCAATTCAGAACGATCAGCAATTTCATCAGCACTTGATGCTTTTTTGGTCAAGTTCATGAATTTGATAAAACACTGTTTTCTACATTAGTGCACTCAATAGTATGTAATGGCCTTATGATTCTAGCAATTTTTCTTCTGTTTCATGCAGCCATTAATGCAACGTATTGATAGGTACTTGATAGATAGGGTTTTAAGATGCTCCACTTACAGGAATTAAATGTAAGAATTACCACCCATGATCTAGCTAATCCAGTATCCTGTCTCCACCACGACCTATGTATGTGCTTGATGGAAGACATAAATTGCCTATAATGCACCTAAATAGTGCATTTAGTGAAATGTAAAATGCAGTTAGTGAAATTTTAATGCTTCTGGAGGCGATTGCTTCTTGGTGTTCATTGGACGTCAGGTTACATCTTGAAGCATTAGGGTTGACAACTCTATCACTTTTATTTTAGCAAATGTAATGCATAGGGTGTTCCTTATTCACGCAGTGCAACATGTTGATCTTGTGAAGCCCTTACACTCTATATGACAGCATTTCTTTGTCTATATGTAATGCAATAACTTTCTCCACCATATCTGAACAATTTCAAAATTTCAGTGACTGTTCTAGGCCAGAACAATATTGATTTTTGGAGTGGGGGGGGGAGAGGAAGAAGGGACCAAAGCCCCTGTCCTCTGATTAGTATAAAATAATAATTGGGTGGGGTAGGTGGGAATGGGGGAGGAGACACAGCCCCTGTCCTGGGGAGAATGTGACAACTCAAGAAGTGTTTACTCAAAATAGTTAAGTAATACTATCTTATGGAAAAAAGGCAGCAGTGGCATTCGAACAAAGATTATGAAATATTGTAGCAATATTATGTTGATGGAGAAAGGCTTGTTTAATCATTCTATCTATAGCATTGCTAAAGTAAAGCAAACCATTATCCAGATATGTTTTGATCATGACCTTTACTATATTGGCTTATTTGGTTCTGTCTCCTTTAGAAACAGTTTTAAAAAATAGGGGTCACCAATATATTATCTATTTAGGGTGACCATACGTCCCGTTTTCACCAGCACAGTCTCTTTTTTAAGCCCTGTCCCATTTTTTCTTGCCAACTTGATCAGTTGGCAAAAGCAAATGGGCCAAATGCCCACTTTTCTCAAAAAAATGGGGTATGGGGGGGGGGCGAGCAGGGAAACTGGTCCCATGCAGGGTGAAAGAGGGAGAAGACAGGGCTGAAGCAAGCAGTGATGCCATTGTCAGCCTTGTGCAGGAAGGGCAGGCAGGACTCGAGCAAGCAGTGATGCCAGGCTCATGTGGGGTGCAGGCAGGGATCGAATGTGCAGTGATGCCAGCCCTGCACTGGGAGGGGGGCTCGAGTGACCAGCTTGGGACAGCCCATGCGATGGTGTCTCATTTTGTCTTTGGGAAATATGGTCACCTTAACTCTATTGTACACGTCAACCTCAGCACCATCTCCAGAGATGAGAATACTCAACTCAGAAACTCAAGATGGAATCATCTCATAGTACACTGCTATTTGTTAATGTCATTTTTATAATGGAATATTGGCGCCATATTTATCTATGAATCATTGCCTGTTTGCATTTTATACTCCAAAAGTTCATGTTAGCATTCGTAGTGCATGTTGTCAATACTAATGTGAGTGTAAATAGCAATAACTTTTATGCTATCTGCAGGTTGACGAGGTTTTATTTTAAAAATTTAGTGGAGTTTGACTGATTTAAATAATCAGACTGTAGCAATCAGAGAGCTGATTAACTTCTAACTGTGTTAACAGGACATCAAAAGAAATCTTTTAAATTAAGCTTTAATTTATTTAGAGGAAACTTTTGGAAAATCAGTCATATTTAGAGGAGGGGTCAAATCCAAGTATTGCATAAAATAAAATTAAACTGTTATATTTTCTGTGACTGAGTTACAGTTCTATTTCAGGGTCTTTGTGATTACCCAAATTACTACTGTTACTATGCATATAGTGACATTAGCAGAATGATCTACATAACTCTCTAATTTACAGGTGTCTGCAGTTGCTCAACTTGCTAGCTGGGGTGAGGCTGTGATGTGGCTGAGAGCAGTACAGAGATCTGGGGCGATTGGGGAGAAATCTCAGAGTAGTTGAAGCAATGTTCTATGTGGCTCCTTTCCTTTCCCTTTTTTCTCTCCCTGTTTTCATACGTTTGCTCTCAGCATATGGGGGCTACAGGTCTTTCCCCTTCTTTTTTTTAAGCTGAAGAACATGGAATGGGGTGTCACATGCTGTATCTAGAACACAGGCTCTATGACCCGTCTTGCGCACTGCTGCTTACACCATCAGGAGGTGATGCTGGTGCTGGGGCAAGGTAATTGGTTCCCATTTGGTGGGGGTGCAGTCTGAAGGGAGCTGATGCAGTCTGCTGTTTAGGCCAGGTCGTCATTGCAGGCTCCTTGTTTCAGCACCACCCTTCCTCTGGTAATATCATGGGCAAGGCTGATTGCCAGTTTTTGGGTCTGGAACAGATTTTCCTACATGGCACGATGACAAACTGCTTTGAGTTTTTTTTTTCACCTACAATCCACCACCCAAAAGAGCTGGTTTTAGTGGGTTAAATTGTAAGTATTACAAATGCAGTGGGTTCCAAGGCAGTTGATGGGTTAGCAAGAGTCTGACTGAGGTCCCTGTAAACTAGTAGACTGCCTGGGTATTAGTTCTGAGCACTGCAATGCCTGCTGAGGGGACTGCTTCTATTTCTTGTGCAGCTTATGACTCCTCCATTTATCTTCTTTCTCCTACTTATGGTGTGGAGGAGGGGAGTGGGTGGGACTCTGGCAGGCCTGAGGATGATGTAAATAGGAGAGGTCATTCACAATCACCCCAGTTTATAGTTCACCAGGGCCATCAAAGCCCTTTTAGAATTGTATCTGGTTCCTGAAGTTCACAATGGCATCTCTTGTCAGAGAGAAACCACTGTTTCTCTTTCCACCCCCACCCCCCGAAACCTGAATATGCTAAGGCCTGGTCAGAATCATGGAGTGCAGGGATTTGCAGGGAGTGCAGGGATTTGAAGGGAGTGCAGGGATTTGAAGCTGGGTTTCCCACATGAGTGCCCTAAGCACTAGGCTAATGACTATTCAGGGGTAAGTGCGTCTTTTTTTTCCCCATGAAACTTTGAGAAGTCTTAGTTTTGTTCTGATATAGATCAAAACTGTGAAATTTTTAATGAAGTTAAATTCTAATTTTCTGCCATCCCTAAACAGTTGTATGTCTACATCAATCTATATCTTGATCTTTATTCCCTGTCTATTTTGTGGCTTTAACAATAACTACAAGTTACCATTCCCCATAACTAACTTATATTTGATTGCAACCAGGACATTGCCACTACAACTAATTTTAAAACTGCAAAGGTTTCATCAGCTACTCTAGCAGAACTTGTGTATGTTCAAGCAGCTACAGCCATGGATATCAATCTACTTACCTGATTGTTAGATTGTTTTAGTTAGTTTTAAGCTAATGTACCAAGATTCTATAAATATAACTTCCAAATTAAGTATAGAAATGTTAGTATTTGAAATACTCTGTTATACATTGAGCTTGATTACTAGCACAGCATTTGCCTGCTTTAATGTTATTCAAAGATAGTTAATATGAAAAAAATGCTGATTTTTGGGTATACTTTTTCTTGGTTATAAATAGAGTTCTTTTTTCTGACCCTGCTTTGCATTCAAAGCAGCATGTGCCTAGGAGTCATGTTTCAAGGCACATCCACTTAGGTTTGTGCTTTGTCTTTACATATTGCTGCACCCTGATCTTTGTTGTGCAAATGACAGGGGGAGGGTTTTTTAAGTTGCTCCCCCATTGCCAGGGGAGCTTGTGAAGCAATAGGCCACCTACGAAATGCTCCAGAGAGAATGAAGTGCTGGGAGCAGGATCCATAGTCCCTACTGCTTCAGTCCAAAGTGGGCTTTGGCTGCCAGCTAAAGATTATGAAGGAAGACGCTTTATTGGTGTATAACACTTGTGCTGCCTGTTCATTCTGCTTGCTTTTAAAAACCTCACCCCATTTTCTCACCAACTCTGCACGGGAGTGCAGAGGCTCAGGGCTTTCCCTAGGCTCTGTGGTGGGGCCAGAAATTAGGGGCTCACTGTGAAGGAGGGGGCTCTGGGCATAGACCAAAGGGGTTGGGGTGCAGGAGGAGATGCAGGGTCCAGGAGGAAGTTTGGATATGGGAGGGGAAACCTGTGGCAGAGGGTTGGGGTCGGAGTGCAGGGTCCGGGAGGGAGTTAAGGTGGCAGGAGGGGGTTCTGACATGGGATAGAGGGTTCAGCGTGTGGGCTTTGGCCGGGCATCATTTACCTCAGACAGCTCCTGGTTGGTGGCACAGTGGGGCTAAGGTTGTATCCTGCCTGCTCTGACTCCATGCTGCTCTCAGAAGTGGCCGCCATATCCAGCCCCTAGGCAGAGGGGCCAGGGCCTCTGCATGGTCCACAGGTCCCATTGGCCATGGCTCTCAGCCAATGGGAGCTGTGGAGCTGGCTCTAGGGATGGGGACAGCACATGGAGCTTCCCTGATCACCCTCTCATCTAGGAGCCGCAGAGGCCTTCCAGTAGCTGTGCAAAGCCCACCAGACTTCTAATGGCCTAGCGACCCTCCTCCCACAGTGGGGTGAGCTGAAGCTCCAGGTTTCCAGTCTGCGGCACAAAGACTTGCTGTGGGCCAGATGAAATGAAGCAGGGGGCCAGATCCAGCCTGCACGCTGGAGGTTCCCCACCCGTGGTCTAAACCATCCCTCATGGGTGACATGGCACAGGAAGGGCCAGATTAAGGCATAGGCAAACTAGACACATGCTGAGGGCCCAGTTGATGATGTTTTGGGAGTGGGGAGCAACCTGAGTGGTGTTGCAACCCCATGCCTCAGGTCACAAGGTCAGTCAATCAGATTTGTCCTAAGTACCCCATTACAGAGGGGCAGTGGGGGCAAACATGAAAGGGAAATGGGGCAGCCAGTGTTGCTGCGCTAATAGTTGCCAGGGGAACAGCTCCTACCTCAGAGCTTCCTCAGGATCCTGCCCAGCCTTTCTCCACTTCCAGCAGTCCATGTGTCCTCTGCTCTGCAGGACTTGTTGGGAGAGCATGGGGGAGCTAGCCACAACAGGGGAGCAGGGAGCCCTCGCAGGATGGACATAAAAGTGCTTGGCCCATGGATTGGTTAAATAGCTCTATTTAACAAACAGATCTATAGGAAAGCAGCTATAGTAAAGCAGAGACAGAGTAATTATAAGGATAATACTTTTCTCTTCACTAACCTAAAGTTCTTTGTTCAGTGTAAAGGAGAAGGTTACTGTGATTCTTTACAGTGTTATATGAACCCTCCTCTTCCGAAACAGGGAATCCTGAATACATCTGCCTCTAGAAACCATTTTTAGGGCAGGTGACCATGGACTGGACTACTAGATTTGTTTTTCCTGAATTCCCTGCACGTTTTTGGAAGAGGGGCATTCTGATTATATATGCTCCTCCTTCAGCCTTGCTTCTTACCTATGTATAGAATTCAGACTACAGGAATGGTGGCAAGGATACATCTGACCCTCTTCTCTCAACAAACTAGGGGATACTTATACACAGCTGTAAGAGAATGATTGATTGAGTCCTGATTTTAAATATTCATTATTTGTATTTGAAAAACAAATAAACTAAACTATTGTACTATGTAATCTAAATTGTTGGGGAAAGTAATGGTGAGAGCAAGTAAAAGGCAAAATGTCAAAAGCTACAGAAATATAATTTCAGAATAATGATTCTTAGTACTGATGTAGTGCCTTTCATCTATGGTTACCAGGTGTCAAGTTTTCAACCAGAATACCCCATTGAAAAGATACCCTGTCAGATCCGGTCAGCTCCACTGCCTCCACTTTTAAAAGTTTGGTTAGTGGCACAGCAGGCTGGCAAGCTCCTTGCCCAGCTCTGTGCAGCTCCTGGGAAGTGGCCGGCATGTCTCTCTAGCTTGGGAGGATAGCCATGAGAGTATTGTGTGCTGCTCCCACACTGAGTGCCATCTCCACAGGTCCCATTGGCTGGGAATCACAGCCAATGGAAGCTGCGGGGGTGGAGCCTGCAGGCACGGGCAGCATGTGGAGCATCCTAGCTGAACTTCCACCTAGGAGCCAGAGGAACATGTCGCCACTTCCCAGGAGCCAACTGAGGTCAGCACTGTCTGGAGCCCAAACCCCCACCCACATCCCACCCCCTGCCTCAGCCCTGAGCCTCCTCCCACACTCTCTGAACCTCTTGGCCCCAGCCCAGTTCCCCCTTCTGCATCCCAAACCCCTCATCCCTGGGCCTACTACAGAGCTCAAACCCCCAGACAGAACCCTCATCCCCTCCTACATACAGACCCCTGCCCCAGGCTGGAGCTCCCTCCTGCACCCTGAACCTCTTATTTTTGGCCCCAACCTGGAGACCATACTCCAGCCCAGAGCCCATACCCCACTTCCAGCCTCATCCCAGAGCCCCATCCTTCACAAATTTCATTTGTTTTAACTATTTATTTAATAGGTTGGCACATACATTACTACATTTATTTACTACTGTATTTGCTGTTCTCATTTACCATTTGAAAACTATTAGTAAAGGTATTTTTTATATTTTAATATAATAGTAATTGTATTTTTATATATTAAATCATAAGAATGTGGAGAATATCTGTAATACTCTAGTAATGCTATTTACTTTCAAATTGCAAATGTCTACTTTTTAAAGATAACCACTGCATGGTATGTAACATTACTAAAGGCTTTATTTCTTTGTCAGTAGACATTGTCTTGTAGACAAAAAGATGAATGAGTTTTGTGATCTTTTAAAATCTTACAGAATATTAAACATCTGGTTACCCTGTCAGACATTCACATTATCTGAATTCAAATGTAGCAAATGATGATGAAAATCCCCTAGAATACTAAGTGGACGTGTGAATTAACCACAATCTTCAAAGTACATTTGTGTATTCCTCAGCATACCACCCCTTACTAGCAGTGCCTGCAACCTTTTCAGCAGACATTTCAAGAATTATTTTGACACTTGACAAATTAAAAACAGGTGTTGGAAGCATTCAGGTTTTATGCTTGATTATTACTTTATCACACTGATTAATTACTTTGGTTAGAATTGAAGTTTGCTAATGTGTTAGCATTTTATTATGCTTATACAATTCAATTTACATTTTTAAGTTTTATTTTTATTAATATTTAAAACAATTAAAATTACCTGAAGAAGGTTACGTCAATGAACAACTTCTTTTACGTATCTTACATTGCAGTCATAGCAAAGAATCTCTGTATTTTAACAGATCAGCTTTACATGGGATTTAGAAAACTTGAATGCACAACTGTAACAACTCTTAATACATTAATTTGTGTATCGTTACTGTTAGATTAAAATATGCAATAATGTATATTAGTAAATACACACAAATTATCTGTATGGGGTATACAGGCCTCACACTGGCAAGAAAGGAGTTAATGAGGGCCTCTGAATTTGACTGGCCCCATGACACCTGTATTAGATGTCAAGAGTGCAGATGGGGTGTTAAAAGAAGGAGATCAGATCAGATTGGGGCTGACCAGGAAGAAAAGCAGAGCTCTGCTTCTCCCTTGGTGAGGGAAGCCTGGTTTCAGCCAAGAGTCTGAGAAGAGCTTGCTTCCTTGATGAGTTGCCCCATGGGTGGGATGACAAGGCTCAGGAAGACTGAGTAAAAAGTGTTGGCTGCATGAAGACAAACCTTGAAAGAAGGGTGGTCTCATGCCCATGACTCCTTGGATGATCGTGGGTTTCAGTTCACTGTATTCCTTGGTTTGGACTTCAATACCTTGAAAGGAGCGGGACTCAAATGTGGCTTAACTAGAGAGCAAAAAAACCACTGGAAATGTGAAAAGTGGCAATAGATTCAGACCCCATGACAGGTTGCACCAAGGGACAGCCCACAACACTATGTTAAGGTTGCAAAGTCAAGCCCTCCAGAGTTAAGATATGCCAAAATGTAATGTCTGTGTAACTTTAATTTCACCCTCTTGGGCATATACATTATGCTAGTACATGATTATGTAATTAAAGCTATTTTTCCCCCAAGAGCCCTGCCTTATTCAGTGTACAGAATTGAATGTGTTCTGGATATGACTCAGGGGTATGTAGTGAAGTAGGTGCTTGTTTCTGATCATGTAGCCAATGACCATATCATAATTAGGGCCCTCCCAAACTCATGGTCCGTTTTGGTCAAGACCATGATCATAGGATTTTAAAAATAGTAAATGTTCTGATTTCAGTTATTTAAATCTGAAATTTCACAGTGCTGTAATTGTAGGGGTCCTGACCCAAAGGATATGCTGGGAGTGGCAAGATTATTGTAGGGTGGATTGTAGGGCTTATTTCTGTGCTGCTGCCTTCAGAACTGGGCAGCCAGAGAGCAATGGTTACTAGCCAGGAGCCCATCTCTGAAAGGAGAGCTACTGCCAATGTTACACCAGTAGACTCTGCTTGTCAGTGGGTAGGATCAAACTGAGGACCTCGGGAGCTTAATGCATGAGCCTCTATCACACAAGCCAAAAGCCAACTGTCTCTTAGCTGAGGCTGTAGATCAAACTCATTCAACTCTAAGTAGTCTCAGTGCCACTAGATGGGACAGAACACCACACCCAGAAGGTGTGTAGGTTACACCAGCAGCAGAGCAGATGTAAGGAAGGCATGGTACGGTATTGCCACCCTTATGTCTGCGCTGCTGTCTGCAGAGCTGGGCCCTCAGTCATCAGCCACCACTCTCCAGCCACCCAGCTCGGAAGAGAGCAGCACAGAAGTACGGGTTGCATGGCAGGGTATTGCCACTCTTACTTCTGTGCTGCTGCTCGTGCAGTGCTGCTTCTAGAGCTGGACAGCCAGAGAGTGACATTAGGGTGGCCAGGAGCCCAGCACTGAAAGCATCAGCACAGAGGTAAAGGTAGCAATACTGTGACCCCCTCTAATATAAACTTGTGAGCCTTCTGCAACTCCTCTTTGAGACAGGACTCCCAATTTGAAAAAACCCTGGCCTCACCCATAAAATTTGTATAGTATAGGGTAAAAGCACACAAGACCAGATTTTACAGTCCATTATATATTTTTCATGGCCGTGAATATGATAGGGCCTTAATCATATTGCATACATAGATACCAGGAATCAAATTAATGTTACACATTTTCTAAATTTTGACTTTGCAAACTTAATGTGTTGGTCACACAGCTTTTGTGTGTGATTTCCTAGTTTTATTTTTTATTTTATTTTTTAAAGCAAACTAAAATAATAAATTCCATCCTCATGCCAATCTGTAATGAATGAAAGCATCAGTGAGCTGTGTCAGACTTATATTTTTATAGTAATAAAATATATCAATTCTCTGCCCTTTCATATAATCCCTGGTTTTATGATGTTACTAACTTATATGGCATCCTGATAGAATAAATTTGTTTAAAAACTGATGTGACCCACTAAAAGTGGAAACTATGTGTCTTAAATAAAAATGAAGGAAGGGAAAATAATCATCAGCCTATGTGTATTGTTCCTCTTTAACAAGTAGTACAATATGTTTGTAGCATCATATTTTCCCACAAAGACAGACTGATGTTTGTAGCTTGTGTTCTCAGGTATGTTGATATAATTGAGAATTTTATGACCTTTGCAGTATGATGTTTTCCTGTAAATAATTTGTGCTGAGTCCAGACCTCAATGAGTAGTATAGCTTCACCAGAAGCAGACTGAAGAAGGCCCTAGGCCGTTTACAGTAAACCCAGACTTACCAAGAGAATTTTGAAGATAATAGAAAATTGACCTCCATCTGTTGTTGGGCAGAATCAATTCACCTCAGGCTTACCATACGCCTTACAAGGCATTTAACAAATAACTTGAGCAGATGGACCTCTGCAGGTAATTTTGGTGAAGCAGTCCAAATAATCATTTGGACTACTTTCAGTCCTCCAGAGCAAATTCCTGGAAGATACGGTACAATTTCTTTAACCTTTGATCTTCTTGAGAGTTAATGCTTTTCTTAGTTTGCAATTCACAGGTCTGTTGTCTGGATTTTACAAGTGAGGCTCTGGATGTATAGTTGATCCTCTACGTTGACTGAATATTCTTATTTTGCATTGTGGGATTATTTTATTTCAATATTTTAACAATTTCTAATGTAAATTTCTATAGAAGATGCATATAGTTTGAAATTTCTAGGCATTCTTATAAGCTAGATATTACTGTGGATTCCTGAAAAAATTCAAACCCACTTTTAATCTTTTTGAAAAAGAAGAAATCTTAAAATGTTTGCAACATAGGGAGATGCATTAATTTAAGTAGTAAGTTATTCTTTGTAGATAAAGTGGTATTTCCTGTTTAAAAAGTGGTGTTTCCTGTTTAAAAAGCTGAAGCGTTAAAATACTACTTTATGGGTTGCTAAGAAGCGATGGCTTATCTTCAAGGGTCACTTTTACTCTAATTTTAGATGGGAATTGTATACAATAGATCTGTGAAAAATCTTTGGGCATAGTGGATCATAACATTGATATTATGGTTAGTTAAATTTCCTTTTGATAGTCATAATAGTCTGAAAACTAGAACAATAGTTTATTGAAAGAAAGCAAAATACATTTTATAATAAAAGAACTTTACACTTATTCATCAGATTGTTCAGAAGGGATTAATTCTGGGCCTTTCTTTTCATCATATATGTTAGCAACAGAAGTCAGGCAATTAATCAAGCACACAGTCTTTGCTGTGCTAATGATTCCATCCTTTAAACAGATGTAATAAATGTTAACATGTCAAAAATAAATTGCAGCCATTTTCTGCAGGAATTGAATAAGACCACATTCATTTAAAATTTCTATTGGGCTTAGAAAAAACAATGGTGAAAGTCTTCCTTCCAGAAAAGGCCATTAGTTCATTTTTAAGGCTGGCTCTTTGAAATGAGGAATTAAAAAGCTTGAATTCTTGTACCCTAAACCTTTCTTTACCTGTTCAGAACCACTTTTGGTACTAGTCTTGGAGCGTTAGCAATAACTTTGCTTTAGAAATTTTGATATTTACAGGACAAAAGAACAAAAACAGCACATTTTTTATCCCAGATTGCTTCCATGCTATCTATTTTCATGAATTCAGACAACAAAGCAATGACAGATTTTGCTTTATTTGGAGCTATCAGAAAAAGCATTTTGTCTGTTTTTAATTGCATCTTTTTATTACAACACAGATGTCATTGCCTAGAACAGCACTTCACTCAAATTTCTATTCTAGATAGAATGGATGTTTGAAAAACTATTGTTTTAAAGTAGTTCTCTTGGGTGACCTGTTCTTTGAGGGGGAAGTCTTTTAATCCTCTCTACAGATCTGTTCTTTACAGATTAAACCGGGGCCCAAAATAGCCTCAATGTCTGTCATTAACATGTTTTAATAAATAATACTAGTAATATGTAGCTCTTATATAAAGATTGTTTTTAACCCTGAAATGAAATCCATTTGACAGATTCTTCTGGCTATTTCAATAATTGAGGAAAGGCATTCAAACAAATACAACCAACTTATAACCCATTTCTAGGACTGCAATCAAACTGATTGTTTTTAGTTATTTTATTTTGAAATTAGTGCTGTGAAAAGGTCTTGAGGTTACAGCTCTGGTGCCTAAAAGTTATACTTTTACAGCTTAGGAACATCACATGCAGTGGCAATGCAACCATACCCCCGCCCAGCTTTGTCTTTGTTATGACTTGTCTACACATGAAATGCTACAGCAGCATAGCTGTGGCTCTTTAAGGTAGACACTACCTACGTGGATGGAAGGGGTTGTCCCATCAGAATAGGTAATCCACCTCTCTGAGAGGCAGCAGCTGGGTTGATGGAAGAATTTTTTTTGTCAACCTAGCATTGTCTAAAATGGGGTTAAGTTGACTTAATTATGTCTCTCCAGGGTGTGGATTTTTCATATCCTGAGCAACATAGGTCGGTTGACATAATTATTCAGTGTAAACCAAGCCTAAGAGAATAGTATTTTGTTTAACAGGCACGTATTTGGCACTTCTGGGTTCTAGATATGAGTGACAGCAGAATCTGAGGTGTCAAAAAACCCATTCCACTATTGTTTCATTTGTAACTGGGAGCTGTGCATGTTGCGACATAAGAAATTGAAAGAGCTTCAGACTTAAGTTTGGTGCTTATGTGCTGCGGGAAAAGTCAGACAAAAGCTGAAGGTTAAATGTCTGAAGCTCCATTTGTGTTACAGTAGCTTAGATTGTTCAATGAGGTGTAACCTTCAATTCCCACAAAAAGTGTGGGAGACAAGGAAATATAAATTGATACACTGAGTTTCAATCAAAGCTGTTCTTTCATCCTATTTTAATATGCTATTCACAGTTTGGCTGTTTATACAATTAGATTAATTAATCACAGTCCTCTGTTTAGTGAAATATACCATGATTGCTTCTGTAATTGAAAAATATCAGCATAAAATGGAAAGGTCAATTTAAATGGCATAAGACAAAGGAGAGAATATCTACTTGTTCCATCTTAAAGTTTTTGGTTTAAAATTACAGCCTGGCCGTACTTTTAGATTTGAAACAAATCATTCAGTCTTTTCCCTCTGCACCCTGTAAGCCCCTTTTCTCACTCTCTGCCACAAATGGAAGAGCTTTAATGCAGTCCTGGATTATTTTAATAGTCTCAATATTAAAGAAAAATCAGATCTCTTTCAGATATACATTGATATTTTGAATCACACATATCAGAAGAGACCTGTTAGATCATAAGTCCACCATTTCTAGTGTTTTGTCAGGTCTAATTTTAAATACTCTTAGCCAGGTATTAAACTTTAACACAAAGATCTTTCTAGGGTAGTAACACAATTTTTAGGTGATTAAGATAATCTGTCTTAAAAAAAAAAACCCTTTCAATTGTATGTCCATTTTAAAATCATTTTAGAGAGATTCCTTTCTAGGTCATACAATGTACAAGTACTTGGTTGAACTAGTGGTTTGTTAGTATCTGAGGTTATTTTAATGTAGATTTAAATCTTGGAGGCAACATCGAAGTTAGACTGAAAAGACCTATTATAGTAGGTAATTTAATCCATTTTGCCAGGGCATGATTATTACTGTTGGTACATTTTCTAGTTGAAAGATCTTTCCAGTAGACAGCCCAATACATTTTCCCTTGTTCTACTTCATCTATTTTGTACCTTGTTCTGCCCTAGCTCATGCACCTACCAAAATAATGCCTTTCCAAGTATGGGGTCACATCCATGGTTTACAGGCAGATTGAACAGTGTAAGAGTTAGTTAGTTGTGTTCACAGATGGCTTAAAGCTCACTGTAGCCGTGCATTAATTATGGTGATGCTCTGTGCATGCCATCCCTGTTACATCACTGTGAAAACTATCCTAATTTTTTGATAAACTGGGCTGGCCACAAGAGTCTGAGAACAGCTCAAAGACTGGCATGGTATAGGGCTGTCCCTCCCATCCTCCTTTTCCTGCTGACAGCAGGTAGGATGTATAGTGCAAGTGTCTCTGCACTGGTTCTGTGTCAAAAAGGATCGCCTTAGATTGGAGTGATCCTCCTTGGACCACTTTAGCCATTTTTGTAGTTGGATACACCTTTATGGTCAAAGATCTGGCAAATGGTCTTTACATCATACAGAATGCAGCACTGATACAAAATCCATTGGGATGCCCTAGGATAAGTGGGACTACCTCATCTGAAATGGAATCAGCTTTATTTTCATCAGAAGATAACAGTACATCTATGGAGACCTAGAGGAAGGAACCACTTGGAGAGCCTTACTGTTTCTTGATCCAATTCCATTAGTTTTAATCACCCCATTTAATCATCCTCGTGCATTACTCCTTTGAGGGACCATAGCTATGATGTTCAACAGGCCATTCTGTGTACTTACACACTATATATTGCATTATCTTTTTACAAGACCCTACATAAATTAATCACTTCTTCATTATCTCTATACTTAGAGGATTTCAAATAAATTTCTTAAATCCATTCCTGTTTAATGAAAAAATCTAAGTAATAGAATTTGTACTATAGGTAACTGTTATATTCTTGGGGGCAGTAGTTTTAGGAAGAAATCACTTGAGACACAGAGAGCTGAAAACCTTAAAAGCAGCCATTTGTTGCCACACACTGAACTAACCAAAAAAACAGCCAAAACTGGCTGGGCTATTCCCTAATAATCTAACGTTGTTGCTATGACAACAACAAGATTCTATTACCACGACAACCATGCTCCATTAACATCATATGAAGGGGAGGTAAAATTAGTTTTAGTCCACATGGTTTGCAAACCACTATATGGGCAGCATTAATGATCTCTGCATGTTCATCTCTCAGGAATGAATGTCTTGACATAAAATAGAGGACTGTTTCATGCTGGAACCTGTCAGCCAGAAATCCTCCTCATGCTTGATTGTCATGCCATCAGATTAAGAAAAATATGATTAATCTTTTCTCTTTTTTGACCTAATTTTCATTAGAAAAAGTTCAACATATAATATATATATATATATAATATATATATATATATATATGGTAACATGTAAACCTAAGAAGGTCAAACTAAGACACCAAACGTTTGATTGATTATCTGAAGCACTTGTTGGCTTACCTGAAATTTATGTTCCCCCTTCTCATTCTGTTTCCTCCCTCTTTCAAAGCAATATCATTATTTTTCCTTTCATCCAGTTCATCCTCTAATCCCTTATTTTGAGGAGGTATGTGTGTGAATATAACTGATAATGCAAAGTTTTTGGAAGTGATTGGATAAATATTGTGCTTTCTATAAATTGATTAGTTCTAAGTGATAAAATGTAACTGGCTTTCTTGATTGAAAAATGTAGGGTTTGTGTTAGGATATAAATTTTGAGATGAAGGAACATCAAAAGATTCAATATGTGGTTTGTTCAAATAATCAAAACTCATGTAGGACCTCACAGTACCACATTATTATCTATCGCAACACAAGTTCATTCTAACCCTATCTCTTAGAATTGTAACTTGCTCCTTTTATCCACCATCTTTCATGAATGGACTGGTCTCCTTTGGTGGGCTGCCGTGATAGGTCACTATCCTATTAAAATCTCTTTGGGGACAGCAGTATGAAACCACTCCAAACTGACTTTTATTAAATATGTCAGATGCAAGTCAGGAAATGCTGCCATTCCTTGTGACAAAATGAATCCAAATAGCTTTGATAATCTCATTGACCGCTGGAGCTACCCAGAAGACCAAAATGAAGACCACATGATTTGTGTCCAATCACAACCAATTGATCTTGCTCAAACTTTGAAAACATACTAAAAAGTTGTCAGAAAAGTGTGCAGTTAAATTGGGAGGAAAAATGGGTTGCACATATTTTCATAAGGGCTTCTGATTATTTTGATGTAACTTCTTCCATTGCACACCTCTAAAGTTTTGAACAAAGGCTTGTTAATAATTCAGCAAGGTCTAATGCAGACATTAAATAAAATCCTGATGCAACTGAAGTAAATGGCAAAACTCCAATTGACTTCAGTTTTCTGAATTTCACAATGTAGGAATGTACAAAATTTGACCAAAATCAGGTGTAAAAGAACATGTGATGGAAAAGCATAGCTGTGGCTGTCTTGTGCTTCGCAAGATATTACTGAGGAATAGATACTGCATTTCACACTGCTTGAACAATGAATTTGATCTTTGTTTGCTCTGTCTCTTTTGGTCACTTATAGTATCTCATGGCAACGTCTATGTAATTCAGTGATTCTGTCTAGGTTTGAATAAACAGTCACATTCCTTCATGGGTTTATATATCATGTTTTGATCCGGCTTATTGTTTTATCTGTTTACAGTAGTAAATGCAAATTACATAGCTATTGGTGATATGTAAAGAATGTGGTTTTTCCTTTTGGAACTGTGATGGCTGATTATCTTTTTTTTCCTTTTAATCTTTGAATCTTTTTCAATAAATTTAGGTTTATAATAAAAACATAATGTACAGGGAAACATTTCAGATATAAACTCTTCAAAGACAGCCTATCTTCCATTTGTGGGGAAGAAATAAAAACATTAACAAGTTTTATATACTGTGACAAAGTTCTCCTCTGCCTTGGTGGGGTCCTGTGCTTACTGGCGGATTTGCTTGCCTCAGAGATTCACAGCAGGCCTCAGTTTGGCCACTTTTGCCAGTGGCTCAAATCTGCCATTCACTCAGTTAACCTCATCACTGGCCAGCATGGAGAAAAAGAGGAGAACAATTCCTGCAGTTTCTGCTGACCTCACCTAGTGGATCGGGGAACACTTCCAATCTGATGGAACCCACAGTCCAGGTTATCTCCTGTGTCTGATCAGGAGTTAGGAGATGAGGGGAACCTGGGCACACCCTCTACTCCAGGTTCAAGCCCAGGGCCCTGTGGATTGCAGCTGTATACGGTGTCTCCTGTAACAGCTGCGTGACAGCTACAACTCTCTGGGCTACTTCCCCATGGCCTCCTCCCAAAACCTTCTTTATTCTCACCGCAGGACCTTCCTTCTTATATCTGATAACGCTTGTACTCCTCAGTCCTCCAGTAGTACAGCTTCTCACTCTCAGCTTCTTGCACACCTCTTGCTCCCAGCTCCTTGCACACACCTCACTAACTGAAGTGAGATCCTTTTTAGAACCAGATGCCCTGATTAGCCTGACTGTCCTAATTTCTTCTAGTAGCATCTTAATTGGCTCCAGGTGTCCTAATTAGCCTGCCTGCCTTAATTGCTTCCAGCAACTTCCTGATTGTTCTGGAACAGCCTACTATCTTACTGAAGGGAAAGGGACCTGCCTAATCTCGGGCTAATGTATCTACCGTTTGTCACTTTCTGGCCTGACCCTGTCACAATACACAGTGTTGTTCTGTACAGATTGTGAACCCCCATCTAAATGCCTTTAAATATATATTATGCAGAAAATATAAATACCTGATAAGGATAATCAAATTATTTTAATCAATTTAGTGTACAAGGCAAAGCACAAACTATTTTATTCCATATGGAGCCATTAAAAGCTTCAGATTGGCAATACTTACTTTCTACCAGGACCTCAATGTTCAAACAAATAAAATAATGTAAAAAGCAGCGTTCTTAACTGCATTGTAAAAAATGCCTCTGCTTAAAGCCATCTGATCTGACTCATGAATTTCTAAGTCCACTGGAGATCTCCAAGTAGTCAGTGTACATACCCAGCATTCCAAGAAAATTTGTATCATTTACTACCCATGTTTTTACCAGGGGAAGTCACAGAGGAGAGTTAATTTACTGGAGAAAGCTTTGTTTGGTACTGACATACAGTACAAACTATTCTCCCTCGTGAGTCCAACTGGGGTTTTTGGTGATGATGTATGTTCTTAATACCGTGATTCATCAGAGTACTTCCAGCAGTATTGTTGATTGACATGTTCCTGAGGTGAACTGGATAATTATTTTGCATTTAATAACAATTCGAGACCATCAAATAAAAGGCACAAATGGAATTATTTAATGAAAGGTTATCAAAGATTAATGCAGCACTATACTAAATATAGTATAGTATGTTATCAGTCTGTATGTTGAAGACTTGGCCTCTTTTTCCTCCCTCTGTACCTGGTGGAATGCTGACTCTCTCTTCATTCCCAAAACCTCTTTCCTTTTTATAATCTTTAAGACAGATTCCTTTTCAGTAGGAAAAGTTATTTTCCCATAATTAATTTCATTGTGTTTTTAGTTCCTCATTTTACCTCTTTATGGAGTTTACTATGGATCCTGCATTCATAGCTTTGCAAACTAAAGGAATGTCTAATTCAACTAAAAAACACCTGTTGTAATAAACACTTCCTAACAAGTTAAAAACATCTGGGAATGGATTATTTCATAAATCACAGAAAACATTTGATAACTATCTCTTTATCAGTTACAGAACATAATTAGATTGCAACCTCTCATCTATTGCCCAGTCTTGTTTATTATGACATACCTCAGTAGGGTCCCTTCATTAGTTTCAAGAGATCCCTTCCCTGGAGGTCTGGGCATTGTTAGTAAAATCAGGGTAAAAGATGATACGCATTTCATTGACTTCATTGTCCTTTCATCCACTAAGTTGAACTGAAGGACAAACATTTTCAGTGTCAGTATAAGGCACTGAATATATAGAAAACCAAAATCCTTTTTATGTTGTGTTATATATAAAAATTATGAGTTAACATACAGAAAAAAGGCTAATACTAACACTTCCACCTATCACCCTCAAAGCTTGTTTTGAAGGACGTCAAGTTACAGAGAATCCACCATTTATTTTTGTTCAAACCAGAAAATGGCCCATGCTTTACACTGCAGAGGAAGGCAAAAAAACGAAACAAAACCCCAGAATCACTGGTAATCTGACCTAAAGAAAAAATCCTTCCCAACTAAAAATATGGCAGTCAGTTAGACCCTGAGAATTTAGGTGAAGTGCGCCAGCAAGGCAGATGGGAAAATTCTCTGTAGTAATATAGAGCCTTCCCCATTTAGTGTACCATTTCTGGCCACTGGAGATACTTGGTAATAGCAGATATGGATGGGCCATGTCCATGTCCCATTGTAGGCAACCTCATATACCTTCTCCCCCCCACACCCCGATTAGTGTATCGATCTCAGTCTTGGAAGAAGTTGGATGCTTTGCTTTCACTACTATCCCTGTTCCAGAATTTCACTCCTTTTGTTGATTAGAAACTTTCATCTAATTTCAAGCCCAAATTTGTTGATGGCCAGTGAATATTCATTTGTTCTTCTTCCAACATTAGTCCTTAACTTAAATAACTCCTCTCCCTCCCTGGTGTTTATCTCTCAGCCCTCATTTCGTTAAACTAAACAATCAAAGCTCCTTAAGTATTCTCTCATAAGGCAGGTTCTCCATTCCTCTGATCATCCTAATACAGTACTGGGCAACCTGCAGCCCACAGGCCTCACGCAGCCCATCAGGGTAAACTGATTAGCTGTGAGACATTTTGCTGCAACCCTCTGCAGCTCCCAGTGGCCACGGTTTGCCATTCCCGGACAATGGGATCTGCAGCAACTTCTGGAACTTCTCTGGGTCTAACCCTGATCATGCTGGGATCAATGGCAAAACAACAATTGATTTCAGTGGTCCAAGATCAGGCCAGTAATCTCCTACTTTTGGAAATATCACAAAAATGCCTATTCAAAACACAACAGTTTGCATGCTAACATTTGCCGGTGAGCTTAGAAGAGGTCTTCTTATCAAGCCACTTTTTATCTGAGGCTTTAACAAGACTGAATTACAATGTAAACCTGCCAATTTAAGTTAATTTAACTTATTTTCTTCAGCACTCTAAGGTGTGTTAAGAGTCTATTAGTGAATGGAAACCGCTGCCTAATGCAAAGGCTGGAACAGAATACATTGAGAGATCTAGTAATGACACAAATTGGAACATTGGTAGCATGCTGAGCACAGTCAGCACTTAGGGGCTAGCAAGAGACTAGTTTGACTTAAGAACGACTATTTTAAGATGTAATTTAATATTTGTTGTTCAGAGATGAGATTTCAGGGTGGGTTTTTTTTTCAATTTTATTCCAATATAATGTAAGCCAGATGACTGCCACAGTCCCCAAAATTAAGTGCTGAAAATGCCAATTTTTGTCATTGAATTCCTATGCTTAGTTGGTGTTGCAGGAAGAAAGACATCTGATGGGAACAGTTCTGTGTCCAATTTTCTCCAGTGTAAAAGATTACTTTGTGGAATGGCTAATTTAGAGTGGCTAGTGGGCTAATTTGTCCGTTGCCAAATCAACACTCTGATACGCAGGAAAATATTCTAGTGCCATGCTTTCTTTGTAAATGTTTATTATTCTATTAAAGCCTCGGAGGTTTTGGCATTGCAGAAAGCAACTTTAGAATTCATTTGCATAATGTCCATGAATATGTAGCTCTATTGTATTCCATCACTAATCAAAAAAGTAGTCCAAAATACACTTTTAAATAGTCTGCTTCTTATTGTGTTGAAGTATTTATCAAAAAACTTGAAATATGATATTAAATGGAACACGGATATCATGTTTCACCATGGTGCATAGAGGACTTGACAGTATGGTAGAATGTATACAAAGATTTGGTGTTAAAGCTGACAAAAGCCTTTTTTAATGATCTATTGATTTCATTGTAAAAAATGAAAAGCTAATTTTCTGTTAGCACATGTATACCTACTGAGGGGCAAATTTAATTTCCATATGTGTCAGGAAATTAATTTATATAACATTGCTTTCATTTTTATTGGAAAAAACATAGATCATGGTCATATGTTCAAATTACTTTATACGTTCAAATCTGACTTCTCTGTTTTTATAAACTATAGTACTATGTAACATACAAAATGTTTGTCAGTATCCATGCAGAGTGTCTCTCAAGTTAAATCAAGTCCTTAATACTTATTTTTGATATAGTTTAATTATCATATTTAAAACTTTATGATATAGTGCTCTTACAATTCAAAGTAAGTGCTTCCTTCTTGCATCATTGCCAACTCCAAGCAGTCAGGACTTGCGTTGGACTTCGTATATTAAATTGGATTTCAAATATTTTAAATTAATACCATGAACTTTCTTTATTTGCCTTGTTTCATGAACATTTAAGGGTCACCTTCTCAAGCTTTTCTCCAAAAACATGAATGGTATAAAATTACTTATTTTCAGAAAGAAAAGCTGATATTCTCATGCAGTCACCTGACTCCAGAAGCTAGGGTGTTAAATAAAAGCATAAAATATTATTACGTTAAATACTTGCTACAAATTCTAGCACCAGGGTAGAGATGCCTGATTTCAACTACAAGCTTGAGGAGAAACTTGCTTGGTATGCCAAAGGTAATCTTGACTCCTATTTTGGTTTCCTCCTTTCTTTTGTTTTCTGTTTCATGCTTTTCTATATGTAAGCTATTTATTTGGCCCCAATCGCTATCCTCAAAGCACCTCACAATCTTGTGTGTTTTATCCTCATAACATTCCTGTGAAGTATGCTCATGTCCATTTTTATGGATGCAAAACTTGGGCAGAGATTCTAAGTTTGCTTAAAGTCACATAGGTTGTCTGCTATTGAACACTAAATTGAATCCTGGTCTCCCAAGTCCCAGGCTCCTTCTTTCCTATCTCCATCTTACTTCTCTGATCCCGCCAGGATTATATACATTTTAATTCTTATTTGGACACCTAAATAAGTGGCCTGATTTTCAAAATACCAAGCACATGAACTCTGCCAAATTGTATATTTACTGGGCTTGTCATAAATCATACTGCAGCCTGAATTTGAATTTTCATTCCTCTGTGATAAGAAAGTTTAATAAATTAATCACTTGCAGTTATCTGTAAAAATAAATGATACATTTTTTAAAATGTGTTTAAGAAAACACCATATGGAAATTCAAGTTGTTTCCATACTCTTCTAGTGTATTTAAACAATCAGTGATGTGAACTGCAGAGGTCCAGTGAGTATAATGCTTGTTCGTGGCTGTGTGCTTAGAGAATGTTTATGTCCTATGTTGAGAACTTTTTCAAGAGACAGGTGAAAGGCTGTCTTATATAAAACTGTTATATAAAATTTGTTATAGCAAGAAGAAAAAATAATATTCAGTCATCACCCATCACATAAACAACACATTACTCAGCCACAAGTCCAAGAATCACCCAGATTTTCATAAACACATTTTGATAACGTTCATCATGCATCTCAATAGCGAATGCTGAAAAGTGTTGAGGGGGAAAAACTTTGATATGTAAATATTCTCAGCACAGCTACTGTGAGAAATGGAACTTGCTGCCAATAAACACAACAGCAATAATGCCACTGAATTCCCCTCTAACCCTTCTCATATTTTTCAGCTTTAAAAATAATTACTGAGTCAACTAGCTGTTAACAACATCATGAAATATTAAAATAACATCAGAGATTCTATTCTAAACTTTACAAAGTTAGAAAATTCACTCTGGATTTTTCCTTAGCTCAGGCATTGTATCTATGCACTATCCACAAGTCCAAGAAAAGGCATGCACAATGTTATGGGACAATATAAAAAGCCTTAATTTATGTGCTCTCTAGTTCCTCTGGGTTTATTAGACAATCACAGAATATCAGGGTTGGAAGGGACCTCAAGAGGTCATCTAGTCCAACACCCTGCTCAAAGCAGGACCAACCAAAACTAAAGCATCCCAGCCAGGGCTTTGTCAAGCTTGATCTTAAAAACCTCCAAGGAAGGAGATTCTACCATCTCCCTCGGTAACCCATTTCAGTGCTTCACCATCCTCCTAGTGAATTTTTTTCCCTTAATATCCAACCTAAACCTCCCCAACTGCAACTTGAGACCATTACTCCTTGTTCTGTCATCTGCTACCACTGAGAACAGTCTAGATCCATCCTCTTTGGAACCCCAATTCAGGTAGTTAAAAACAGCTATCAACCTCCCCACCCCATTCTTCTCTTCTGCAGACTGAATAATCCCAGTTCCCTCAGCCTCGCCTCATAAGACATGTGCTCCAGACCCCAATAATTTTTGTTGCCCTCTGCTGGACTCTTTCCAATTTTTTCACATCCTTCTTGTAGTGTGAGGCCCAAAACTAGTCAAAGTACTCCAAATGAGGCCTTACCAAAGCAGAATAGAGGGGAATGATCATGTCCCTTGATCCAATGCTCCTACTTATACAGCCCAAAATGCTGTTAGCCTTCTTGGCAACAAGGGCACACTGTTGACTCATATCCAGCTTCTCATTCACTGTAACCCCTAGTAACAAAGAGTCCTGTGGCACCTTAAAGACTAACTAAAGTATTAGAGCTTAAGCTTTCGTGGGCTAATACCCACTTCGTCGAATGCATGCAGTGGAAGTATCCAGGGGCAGGTATAAATAGGTAGGCAAGAACCAGGTTGGAGATGACAGGGTTAGTCCAATGAGGCTGAACCAGCTTGTTATCTCTAATCAGGGAGGGTGAGGTATTCCTCTAGCAGCTGGACCCCTAGGTCATTTTCTGCAGAACTGCTGCCTCGCCACTCGGTCCCTAGTCTGTAGCAGTGCATGGGATTGTTCCATTCTAAGTGCACAACACTGCACTTGTCCTTGTCCTCGTTGAACCTCATCAGATTTCTTTCGGCTCAATCTGTTATTTTGCCTAGGTCTCTCTGAATCCTATCCCTGCCCTCCAGCGTATCTTCCACTCCTCCCAGTGTGGTGTCATCTGCAAACTTGCACAGGGTGTAATCCATGCCATCCTCCAGATTATTAATGAAGATATTGAACAAAACCGGGCCCAGGACTGACTCTTGGGACACTCCACTTGATACCAGCTGCCAAGGAGCCTGATAATCTAGCCAGTTTTCTATACTCCTTATAGTCCATTCATCCAATCCATACTTTTTTAACTTGCTGGCATGAATACTATGGGAGACCATGTCAAAAGCTTTTGTAAAGTCAAGATGTATGATGTCCACCACTTTTCCCCCTATTCAAAGAGCCAGTTATCTCTTCATAGAAGGCAACTAAGTTAGTCAGGGGTGACTTGCCCTTGGTGAATCTATGCTAACTGTTCCTGATCACTTTTGTCTCTTCTAAGGGCTTCAGAATTGATTCCTTGGGAACCTGCTCCATGATTTTTCCAGGGACTGAGGTGAGGCTAACTGGTCTGTAGTTCTCCAGATCCTCCTCTTTCCCTTTTTTAAAGATGGGCACTATATTTGTCTTTTTTCAATCATCCGGGACCTCCCTCAATTGCCATGAGTTTTCAAAGATAATGGCCAATGGCTCTGCAATCACATCTGCCAACTCCTTTAGCACGTTCAGATGCAGTGTCCCTCTGGCCCCATGGACTTCTGCTCATCCAGCTTTTCTAAATAGTCCTGAACCACTTCTTTCTCCACAGAGAGCTGGTCACCTCCACCCCATACTGTGCTGCCCAGTGCAGTAGACTGGGAGCTGACCTCGTTCATGAAGACAGAGGCAAAAAAAGCATTGAGTACATTAACTTTTTCCACATGCTCTGTCAGTAGGTTGCCTTCCCCATTCAGTAAGGGGCCCACACTTTCCTTCACCATCATCTTGTTGCTAACATACCTGTAGAAACCTTTCTTGTTACTCTTAACATCCCTTGCTAGTTGCAACTCCAATTGTGATTTGACCTTCCTGGTTTCACTCCTGCATGCCTGAGCAATATTTTTGTACTCCTCCCTGGTCACTTGTCCAAGCTTCCAGTTCTTGTGAGCTTCTTTTTTGTGTTTAAGATCAGCAAGGATTTCACGTTAAGCCAAGCTAGTCTGCCATTTTTACTATTCTTTCTACACATCAGGATGATTTGTTTCTGCAACATCAATAAGGATTCTTTAAAATACAGACAGCTCTCCTAGATTCCTTTCCCCGCCCCTCCCCCTTGTTATTCTCCCAGAGGATCCTGCTCATCAGCTCTCTGAGGGAGTCAGAGTCTGCTTTTCTGAAGTCCAGGGTCTGTATTCTGCTGCTCTCCTTTCTTCCTTGTGTCAGGATCCTGAACTTGACCATCTTATGGTCACTTCATCCCAGGTTCCCATCTACTTATGCTTCCCCTACTAATTCTTTCTTGTTTGTGAGCAGCAGGTCAAGAAGAGTTCTGCCCCTAGTTGGTTCCTCCAGCACTTATATCAGGAAATTGTCTCCTAGATTTTCAAAAAACATCCTGGATTTTTTGTGCACTGCTGTATTTGTATTTCTGCGTTAGCCAGCCTGCTTGCAAAGATGCCCTTCCCTTTCATTAAGTGGAGCCCATCTCTGACTAACAATTTTTCTTCTTGGAACACCATCCCATTGGTCAAAGAATCCAAAGCCTTCTTTCCGACACTGCCTGTTTAATCATTCATTGACTTCTACGATTCAGCATCTCTACCTGGGCCTTTGCCTTCCACAGGGAGAATGGACGAGAACATCACTTGCACCTCAAACTCCTTTATCCTTCTTCCCAGAGCCATATAGTCTTCAGTGATCGCTGCATTGCTGTTACATGGTTACTCCTCTTTCTTCTTCTGGAGGTCACATGCTGCCAATTTTCTTCATCATCCTTCTGTCCCCACTGCGCAGCTTGCTCTAATTCTTCAGAATGTTGTTCCTGAAGAAGCGTATCCTGATGTCTGTCCAGGAAATCTTCAATTTCTCTTATGCAACAGAGGGTTGATACTTATTTCTCCAGCCCTGGAAACTTCTCTTCCAATATGGAGACCAACTTGTACTTTGTACAGACAAAGTTGTTTCTGTCCTGTGGAAGAAAAGCAAACATGGCACATCCTGTGCAGGTCACAACAGTGGATTGCTCACCATCCATATTACCTTCCTTCTAAGAGATTGCTCAGCTCTTGCAGTTACTACCCCAGGCGAACTTCCAGGCAAACTCCCTCTATTAGCCTCTCTGCTGTTCGCCACTCAGCTGGTTCAGAAGTTATTTAAAAATAGCTTTGTGTTTAACTTCTTACTCTTTTCATTTGGATTTGTAAGAATAGATTTCTCTTCAGGCTTAGAAAGGCAGATCAATGGTGGAGCCAGGTTTTTTCAAACAGAAGTCAATGGATCATAGGTGGTGGGCAACTAAGCTCATCCTGCACTCCCTGAGTGGCAGCAGCTCCTGTCCTCTGGGGTTAGATCCAGATCACCACTGTGGCACACAAGGTCTCACCACATTCAGGTTTGGCTCTACCATGCTCCCCTCACCCCACCCCGTCATGACAGGGCTGAGTTCAGTCTTGCATGACAGGAGCCATTGCTGCCAGATGAGGGTAGAGAGGGCTCATGTGAAAGGCGCTACACATAGACCTGAAGGCTGTCAAGGAGGCACTTGTCCCCCCTCCCCTTCTGTTGGCTTCACTGCTGGACAGGTTGTTTTCAGTAAGGAGATGTAATACCGGAGTTGGAGACCTATACAGATGACAGAAGCAGGTGTGGGGAGCTTACTAATAAGGGCTTGTCTACATTACCCACTGGATTGATGGGTAGCAATCGATCCGGTGGGAGTCGATTTATCGTGTCTAGTCTAGAAGCGATAAATTGCCTGCCGAGCACTCTCCTGTTGACTCCGGGACTCCACCAGGGCAAGAGGCGCAAGCGGAGTGGTTGGGAGAGTGTCAACCATTGCTACGTTATTCATGTAGCTGAAGGTGTGTAACTTAGATCAATCTTCCCCACCGTGTAGACTAGGCCTTAGGTACAGCAGTCACGATACACTTCAATATTACTTCAGAAGAAGGATAGTCCAGTGGTTAGGGTGATAGCCTGGGACTCGAGCCCACTGTTGTGAAGATGAACACATTAAAGATACTGTGCTGGAGGTGGACGTCAAATATGTACGTTAGATATTGTCAGGATTGCCTCCCCACTCTGAACTCTAGGGTACAGATGTGGGGACCCGCATGAAAAAAGAAATACGCCCCCCCCAGCTTATTTTACCAGCTTAGGTTAAAATGTTTTTCCCCAGAACACAACTTTTTCTGTGTTTGGACTGGTACGCCGCCACCATCAAGTGAGAATGTCTCAAAAACTATTGGACATGGGCCACTTGAAGCCCCTCTTTCTCTTTCCACGAAACCCCCAAACTTATTCCCTCCCTGGGAAGCTTGAGAGAAAAGCCTCGCCTGATCCTGTGAGACGTGCCCGATCCAAAGCCAGGATTTTACACAATGAAAAACAAGCAGTCAAATTCTTAAAAAAAAGATTTTAATAAAAGAAATAAAAAAGGAATAAATCCCTTATAACCATTAATAGAACAGCATCTACAATAATCAACAAAAGAATCAAGAACCCAAACCTCTTCCCCGAGGCAACTTTCTCCCACTGTTGATATCTTTGCTGAATCTTACAATATCAAAAAGCACCCAGCCAACACTCACCCCTGAGAACTCTCCAAGTGATAAAAAAAAAGGTAACTTACTGACTACCTTACTTGCTAAAAAGCTATAGTTTACAGTGAAAAAAATAGGTGTGGTTAACATAGCCAAGTTAAACACAGAAAAAACCCAAAGAGAAACTAAAAGTCAAAATCCTTTGTCTCCTGAGGAATTTCTCATTGGTCAGTTGTCCACCTCTCAGGTTACCTTTAGCTTAACCCCTTACAGGTAAACAGTAATTCTAGGCTACTTTATACTTATAACAGATATAATTTTTAGACCTATGGCATGTGCTCGCTTTAGGTACCAGTCTGAGTGGGAGTAGGTGCACATGGAGGAGCCCTGATATTACTCTATCCTACTCCACAGCGCCCCCTTTCTGGCTCTGAACACTGCTGACTGCACCAGTCAACTCATCCTCAGCAACTGGAGAGCACAAAAATCAACTTCCAGGCTGCCTTCATATGCCCCCTTTCACTCCTGGCATGCGCACACAGAAGGTGGCAGGCCTTGTTTATATGACACTGTAATTGAAACTGCCACAGTTTTTTTCATTGAGCAGAGAATAGATCCTGTTACAATTTCAAAGGGAATATAAAACATTGCCAGAAGTATGTTGGAGATATTTTCAGCATGCATCAAAGGGTACCAAAGCTCAGCATTTTTCTTGATGCTCCTTGCCTTGCTCATGAAACCCTACAAGATGGAGTAAACAAAAGGTTCACAAATTCCTTTACCCAATAACTATAGCATCTTAGCCAAATAGATAGTACTACTCTGAATGTCAGTGCATGCTGAGAGCTCTTAATCCATGAATAATGGGACTTAAAAGACCATACCTGCACTAATGAATCTGTTAGTCGATTATGCCAGTGCATGCTAGTAGGGATCTTCTAAAAATTGACATGATGAATCATGAGTCTAATGTACAAACCCAGATTTAGGGAGCTTTAATTTATAGGTTACTGCAACATTAATTTGCTGTGTCAATGGGAAACATGTTTTTAAAATTCATCTTGTAATCTGCATACTATACTGAGTATGCAGAGCTATTGCATGTGCTAATACTCCTTACAAAGTGAAAAAGAAAGGCATCAGACTTCACTAATTCTTTCTGTGCCTCCATTTTTAAATTTGTAAAATGGAAATAATACTTTCCTGACAGGCGTATACAGGCTAAATGAACTGATTTTTATAAAGTGCTTTGAATGAGAGTTCATGAATACAATATTGTTATAATTGCACAGTAGATTTTTTTTAGTCTTCACTCTGCAGACTAAGTGCCTTTACTTTTATTCCCTATCCCAACCTAAAACTTTTTTCCTTGGGCCAAATCGTAAAGTTAATGGGAATCTGCTGGAGTTAAAACTCAAGAGTTCATCTCGTATCTTTTGTAAGGTGGCTACTAATTTTAAAAAAAATCCTTTCTCCTGGAGCGAATTGGGGAGGTATGAAGGATTGAGGGTTTAGCTTGTACAGTGTACCATAATCTGAGGAGGAAGAGACAATGTTTTTGTCTCCGCTGAACAGTGCCTAAATCAGAGCATGCTCTCAGGCTGCTCTTTCAATACTCAGCGAGGGAGAGAATCAGACCAGACCAAGAGCATGAGTGCAAGCGAAGCCTTAGTATAAAAGCACCACCAGTGCCCCAAATGGTGAGGCAGAAACTGAGGTAGAGGGAATGAGGAGTTTGGGTGGTTTGTGACTTCAAGGAGGCAGAAGATTGTGTCTTATTACTGGTAAGGAAAAACTAAACACTGACCGAGAGAGAGAGAAGTAGAAAGCGGATCTGCTGCAGTTGCTGGCTCTTCTTTAGGTGGAAGGGGTGGCTACTTGCTCACTTTCAAAGGAGTTAGGGAGAAGTGGTGGCAGCAGAAACTTATTTATTGTATGAGAGGGGAAGGGACTCAAACTGGTTAGCTGTTTGGCTGATTTTGTCTGAGAAGCTATTTTTGTTGTTGTCAGCATTGGTAATTTTGGGGCAGGGATGAGGGGGAATGTAATTGCCAGTCCCATCTCCTTCATTTATAATGGGTACCAAGACTACGAACTGGTACTAGTGTTACTAATTTCCTACATTCCTATAGATCTGTATCTTAGAAGTCTTTCCCCTCTTACCTCTTCTACTCATAAAATGATGATATCTTTCATTTATCCCCATTTAAAAACTAAGTGAAAACTTTATTACTGCTTAGTAAATAGTAGCCAAGTTAGGAAGAGATGATTGACCTGTGGTAGCTGGATCTATCCCAAATGGGATTGACCAGTTTTGGAAGAGTTACATTCCTCTGGAAGCTGCTGAGTAGATTTGGCTGACTCACTGCAGCAGATGTGGTTTGTTAAGTCCTCTACTGTTCAGGGAAACCTGGGGAGAGAAGGTACTGGAAGGAAGTTAGGAATTGGCTGGTTTGGGGAGAAAGCGTAGGCTGAAGGTTAAGATTTTTGAGTTACCAGGACAGCAAATCGCTAGGTAAGTTGTAAGTTTGACCTTATACAGCAGGGGTGAGCAAACTTTTTGGCCTGAGGGCCACATCTGGGTACGGAAATTGTATGGGAGGCTATGAATGCTCATGAAATTGGGGGGCTGGGGTGAGGGAGGGCGTGTGGGCCCTGGGTGGTGCCAGAAATGAACAGTTCAGGGTGCAGAGAGGGGGCTCTGGGCTGGGGGTTGGAGTGTGTGTGTGGGGGTGTAGGGATAAGGAGTTAGGGGTGGAGGAGGGTACTCCGGGTTGAGAAAGGGGTTCAGAAAGCAGCAGGAAGATCAGGGCTGGGACAGGAGGTTGTGATGTGGGAGGGTCTCAGGGGTGCAGGCTCCATGTAGCACTTACCTCAAAAAGCTCCCTGAAAGAGCGGCATTTCCACGCTTTTGGCTTGAATGCAGAGGCGCAGCCAGGCAGTTCTGCACACTGCCCTGTCCATAGGTGCCACCCCTGCAGCTCCCATTGGCTGTGGTTCCCAGACAATGGGAGCTGTGGGGGCTACGATTGGGGTGGGGACAGTGTGCGGAGCTCCCTGACTGCCCCTAGGCATAGGAGCTGGAGAGAGGAAATGTCACCACTTCCAGGAGCTGTGTGGAGCCATGACATGGTTGGAGTGCTGAAATGGGGCAATCCCCCGACCCCACTCCCCGGATGCAAACAACTGAAGGGCTGGATGTAGCCCCCCACCGTTATACACTGTGTAGGCTTCATTTGTGGGTAGGGTGGGGGTGCAAGTTATCCTCCTTTTCTCTCCTTCACACTAGCAGCAAAAAGTGATGGAAATAAGTGTTGTAAGGCATTAAGCTGTCTTAGGAAGGATGGGGAAGTGGTCTACAGATTTTCCTGTGTTGCATCAAAGCCATAATTGAGTTACAGGAGAACAGAATTGTATCTGCAACCACAAACTTTACGCTTGAATCTGGACAGAGAGAGCTTTCTGATTAAACTGTTTTGTCAAAACCAATGCATTTCTACATAACATTTTTGGTTTTAATAAAATAATATTCAATTCAAAAAAATCAAAATATTTTTGATCAGCTCTACAACATACCCTAAAATATAGTCTCTCAAAATGGTGCTGATCCAATATTCCGTTCTGGATAAGATGGAGCTCTCAGATATCTGGTTAAATTTGTTATGTGATTATAAAATACTTGACAAACTCTAATGTTCAGGAAACGTGCCAGTAATCTCAGAACACTAATGACCAAGTGTTAAGAAAAGGGAGTTGGAGAACAGTAATATATGGTTGAGGTTTATTAAAGAGGTGAGTTAAGGGAAAGAAGAGAGATTTGTTTGGGTGGAAAGTAAGGAGATGGTTTAGATAAGCTTTAGTTTAGTTAGTTGGTTGATTTGCTAGAAAAATGCCAGTGATGCATTTTAACATGCCAGTTCAATGTTCTGAGAGTCCTACTTAGCTGAATGCCTTCTTCCAACATGGTTAATAGTATTGATATGGCAGTAAGTTGTTTGAAAGTAAACACTAAAGTAAGGTTACAAACCAGTTCCTCTTTCTATAACCTTAGTTTTTGCATTTCCTGTTTTATGGGGATAACACAACTATATTTTTCACATGGTATTTTCAATTCCTGTGTTTTTCCTTGTTAATTATGTAAGTTGCTATATTACTGTTTATAATAAAATTTATACAGTGGAAACCACAGTATGGTTGAGTTAACATTGCTGCTGGAACCTTAACTTTTGCTTTTCTGACTTTAAAACAGTGTGACACTAGTGTTTCAGTTATAGGCCTAACATAATATATGTGTGTGTCTTTAGAAATCTTTACGGTAATGAAATGACCTGGAGCTTGATATTTCCCAAATTACTTTTAAAGGTTTTTCTTTTCATTTGCATTTGGTAACATGATGTTCCTGCAGTGGTGCCCATAATATCTGAAACCGAAAACACAGAAGTCATTGATCTAAGTGTTTGCAAAAATTAAATAAACTTGAGTCATTCTGATTTGAAATCAAATACTTCCTGGTTTTTTGTTTGTTTGTTTCTACTAACATAAATGTCAGTTCAATAAACAGTAACTTTATGTTGTAGCATAATGAATATATGGGACAGAAAATGTGGGGGATGTAGAAATTTGATATTAAATAAACTGACTACCAATAGTCAAGTATTGCATGTGTTTTGGCAATCTTTCATTTATTTCTTTTTACAGTGTTTTAAGTGTGTTTAAGAGGGACTATTTGATTTCAGTTTGCATTATTTTTATTTTCCAGATTACTTTTCTTTTCTAAGGTTCCAAAGATCAGTTCCCAAACTGCTGCCTACTGGTAATTGGTTGTGGTTATGAGCCTGATGTGTCGTCATTCTGAGCAACTCCTGCTTGTGTTTGAGTGTCCTCAATATCTATTTAAGCTAATAGGGAACTGTATCTAAATTTGAAGCAAATAGTATTTGCTTTCAGACAGGCAACTTTCTCACTCTTGATTGTGAACACATCTTGTGTTTGATGTGGATAGATACTATAGCAATGCCTGATGAATCAAGAACAAAGTCTTGATATCCTGAGGGGAAAGAGAACAGTCTTATGCTTACCATGCTGTGAATTAAAGATTTTTTTTTTATGCATTACTGTCACAAACTTCCTATTGTCCCCTGAAAAATTAGGTAACCTCCTATATGCTGTACAGTAATTCAAAGTGTTATTGAATGAAGTAATACTTGCTTTTGCTGGGTGACCAGAAATGCAAATGGGTTGGGGTGGTGGGGGGTAGTCACAAAATACATACCCTTCTAGACAGAAGGCTATTGGCCACTCACAATAATAACCTTGTATGCCAACTGTTTGAGATTTCAAAAAAGCCACTGATTAACATAACTTTAATCCAGCAGTGGCCTATATAGAAAATGTTGTGTGGATCCAGATCACTAAATCTAACACTTATGTATCTGTAGAGGGCCCATTTCCTAACAGATAGCTGCTAAACTCTTCTTGATCTAGTACTTAAGAAGAGAGATGGACCAGTCACTTAGATGACAATTCAGATATAACCTTTTGGTTCCATTTGTCAGGCTAAACTGAAGGACATTTAAGTAGCAATAAGCCTACCAGACAGTGTTTAGTGATCAGACACGAAGGGAGAGAGAGTGAGTGAGAGCATGCCAGTTAGGCTTCGTCTTTCTCTATAGATGCAGTTTTCTCATCCAGCACTTTCAGAAAGTACAATATGCTTCCTGTACATAATCATACTATAGTTCCATGAATGGCAAGCTATCTTGTCATAACAGATGGAGTTTGTATGTGGCACCATGCTTCAGTTTGGGGCTAGATTTCAAAATTAGATGTGATTGTGCTGACATTAAATGGAATGGTTTTGTGTGAGAATTCAGCCACAATATGCAGAAAGATAAGTTGATGTTAAGATAGCTTCCCCATCCTGATCAGTAGAACTTTGTGAAATTAATAGTTCCACTGTACTGTTGCAGGAATGCCATATCTGCACTGAAAAAGTAAAACAGACTTCTTACAATATTGGATTTGACCAGGAAGGGGAGCCAAGGATTTCAGTTCAACACTGAAACTGTCCAGAAATTTCAATGGATTGAATTTTAGGGGCAGGTTTTGAACTATCTTTAACTTGGTCTTTGGCTGCAATATGAATAAGAGCTATTGTGTATGTCTTAAAACTGAGCAAATAATTCATGTAATGAATTTCTTCTGTGTCCTTTCTTGTGGAATGCTCAGTTTTGAAATTTATTTTTACTCTTGGATTGATTATGAACAGGTAATTCTAAGCATTTGAAATTTTTAGCTCTGTTCTTTAGTTGTTGGACAATTGGACGTTTGTAACTCTCTTATAATTAGGAGGAAATCTTGAAGGCAATGGGGCTCTCAATCTCTCAATGAGAGGTAGCAGTTAAGAGAGAGAGTAGATAAATAAGATGAGGGGATTCTAGAAGAAGTTTAAATATTTTTTGAGCCACTCAAGATATAATTGCTAAAAAGAAAATTATTGTAAAACTTACTGACTGGGCACAGAGTTTAAATTTACAATTACTTCATATAAATGTGATAAAAGATTATTATGTGGACCTGCCTGTGAAAGGTAAAATCAGATCTTCATCTGACTCCTTTAATTGCTTCTGTGTCAGTGCTTTGGTAAGTGGTTTTGGGAAAATCTATTCTCTTTTGAGTCTGCTGTATCGACTAGTGTCCCATCTCATATAACTAAATACTCACATGAGTAATATTAGTTTCTTATCCATGATCATTGAGATGTTAATGTTAGACAAATGGCAAAGTGACAAAAGCACATTTAAAGCAAATTAATTTTCAGGCTGAACAAAGTCACTGAAAGCTTTGTAGCATTCACCCAGCTATGATAGGAATTCAAGCCTCTGTTTGCATTGGAGCTTAGTAAAATATCCTTTAAACGAGAATCAGATGGATCCTGAAAGCTTGATACGTGACTTTTTTTTAAGGAATTTGTATTTCCATTATATTATCCACTTTAGCCTAAGAAGTTCAATCTAATTGGGTACCTCCGTACAATGAAATTAAAAATGTTAGATTCTTCAAAGAAACAAAGCATGGTTTCTTCACCTGTGACATCAATAAAAAGATTCAGATTTTCTTAATTACACTCCTTTTTTTGGTTCATCATAGTCTCTAATTGAACCAGATGTTAAATCTTCTCCACAGGAGATGGATCATCTGAGTCCATATAGTGTTTTATCAGGCTGGCATCCCATAGGGGTTGAGGTTAATATCAAAATCAAATGGTTAGGTAGACACTGCATGTAATTCTGCTGTGTGTTGACAATTCTTCCTGGACCAAATCACTTAAAAATTTGCACTTTACAAATACCAACTAGGTGTAACAAACAGCTGGAGTATAAAATATTCTGGAATCTTTGACAGTCAGAAAAACAGGTTCACATGTAGAAAGAGATTTAGACCTTTTATTACAGTAGCAGCTTAATTTTAGGTACACTTTTTTTTCAAAATTTTGGCTGAAAAGATAATAGCCTAAGGCACCAGTCCTGCAAAGAATTATGCACGTTAACCTCTAAGCACATTCATAGCCCTATTGAAGTCAGTAGGACTATGAATGTATATGTGTGTGCCAGATCAGGTTTAAAATACTGATTTATAAGTACTTATGGCTCATAAATTTCACTACCGATAGGTAAAAACAAAACAAGCCTTATATCATTAATTCCCAAGCTAATACTCAGACTCATTAATAGCCAGGGTAGCTAGCAGGATCACACATTATTGACTCATAAAATAAGAACACCAACATAAAGAGCTGCATACAGACTTCAGAATGTGCAGAAAACATTCCTTGACTTGCTCATTAGAGTATTTCAGTTACACATGGACAGAGAATGCCACATTATTTTTGTACCTTTTGAGGAGTCAGTTATCAATTTAAGATGACTGCAGAGAAGACTCAACCCCTGGATGGAAGTTGGGTTTTTAGTTCTCATCTCATCTCAAAAGGACTTCCCTTCCAACTTCTCTACCTCCAAGTATGGGCTGTCTTCAGTGGGAATGCTGGATGCCAGTCAGCACTCTTGAAAATGAGGCCATTTACTTGGGTATCTAAGTATGGACTTAGCTTAATATTAGGCACTCATTTAAAACATACAAACCAAAAAACCAACTTCATCTCTGTGCCACAGATCTGGCTATCTGCTCCCTTTCAGACAGCCACCAAATTGCTGTGAGGGGAATCCAAGCCTCTTTTAAGCATGTAGAGCCTGAAAAGAGTCCAGCCACAGCCCCAGTCTCAGGGTCCCTAAACAATGGAAGTACAAACCTGGAGTTTAAGGGTATATGTACAGTTCAAACACTAGAGTGGCACTGCTGCAGCACTTCAGTATCGGGATTTAGATAGGGATTCTCCTATCTGTGTAGGTAATTCATTTCCTTGAGGGTAGTAGCTAGATTGACAGAAGAATTATTCCATTGACCCAGTCCTGTTTCTACTGGAATAGTAGCTTCTCTTACAAACTGGCTAATATTACATTGTGATATTTTTCAACTTTTGAATTAAGAATTAGAATTCCTGCCTGTAAAAGGCAAAGTGTATTGTTCATTCTCTGAAAAAGCTAGTAACATACACTACAGAAAAAAATGTATACTATTTTAAAGACTTGCTTGATTGTTAAATCATTTTTAAAAGGATTTTGTGTGTGTGTTGGGGGTGGGGGGATATCTGATCACTTTTAATCTAGGCTTCAAACTGGTTGGTGGTTAAAATTAACAGTTTGTTCTCACTCTCCATTTTTCTTCTATTTTGTGCTTTGTTGTGCTGTTTGTTTTTCTCTTATTCCAGTTTAGCTATTAACATATGGTTGAGATGTTGTGTTTCTCTTCAGCAGCAATACAAAATCACAGTTCCGTAGTAAGAATCAGTACACAAAAATCCCTGTGCTACTTCTGGGCAGGTGTCTTGCCCTACAGCGTTTAAAAGAACGTGTTACAGAAACTGGTGATGTTATTTATTTATTTGTTTGGCATCTGAAAAGGCCTCGTTGAAAAGGACAGAACGAAAAAGGAGACTGGCAAAGCATATAGCATTAACTTTTGAAATTCACTGATTCTTCTTTAGAACTGCTTATAGTATCACATTTGTGGTGCACAATTTTTTCCATCATTGGCACATATATATTTTCATAAGTCTCTTAAAATCTATGAATCTTTTCCCTAGGGAATGGGGAAGGACAAATGACTTCAAGCCATTTTGGGGTCTACTGAATCCTCAGAACGAGGTAGAGTACACTTACTTGGACTGCCCCATGGACTCCTAAGAATAGTGGGTAGCTGAGAATAGCCATATCCTAGACCCTCTTCCCAGCATTTGACCATTTCCCCACCACACTAGGGGCCACAAGTGTGTGAGTGAGAGAGAGAGAAGGGTATGGAGCCATTCTGTTAGCTCTCTGCCATGTGGGAGAACTTCATGCTGAACTCAGAGTTGAAAGTAAGTCGGTATGCCCTGATATGGCATACTGGCAAGAGCCCCGTTGCTGGAGTTCTGGGGAAGCATCAGCACAGCTCATGCGGTAACTTAAAGGACCCGGGGTCCAGCTGCCGCTACCACCCCGGGCCCCTTAAATTGCCACCTGAGCCCTGCCACCGCCTCCTAGGGCTCTGGCAGCAGGACTCCAGGGACAATTTAAAGATTCAGGGATGTCAGTTGCTGCCAGAGTCCTGGGGTAGTGGAGGTGGAGGTGGGGCTCCAGTGGTTATTTAAAGGGCCCGGGGCGGTAGTGGCAACTGCAGTCCCAGGCCCTTTAAATCGTCCCTGGAGCCCTGCTGCTGGAGCCCTGGGAAGGCGGTGGTAGGGCTCCAGCGGTGATTTAAAGGGCCAGGGGCTCCTGGCTGCCACTACTGCAGCAGAGCTCTGGGCTCTTTAAAGCTCTGCCAGAGCCTGGGACCCTGGGGTAGCGGCAGCAGCCGTGAGCCCTTGGGACTCTGATGGTGATTTAAAGTGCCCAGGGCTCCACTGCAGTAGTACACATACATTTCATTGTCTCTAATCCCCTAATGGCGTCTCATGTTCAGTCCCCTAACAGGTTTCATTGGAGAAATTATGCTGTCTGAATGCAACAGCTAGGAAATGGCTTGAAGATCACTGTATTTAATTTTCCTTTAGAATGAATGAAGGCATGTAAGATAAAGCCTAAAAAATTACCATGGTATCTTTCCCTCCACCCCCTTAACTTGATATAAGGGAGGTGAGGGATCTATACACACAGATTCCAATTATTTTTTGACAACATCAGCTATGTATATATATTGCGAGGTTTTGTTTGTTTTGTTTTCCTTTCCCGTTAGATATTTTTGAAGGGTCACCTAGGTGTATCAAAAATCCAGAAAAGGACTTCAGGTGGATATAGACTAACTACCATATTTACTCATGCATTAGATTAATGACCTGGAGCTCCATCTTGTTTGTTACATTGTGTTTGGATTTATATTTACCCTTTTTCTAAATTAATTTCAGTGAATGTACTTATTAAACTATGTTGTGGTTGAAAGAAAGAGCCATAGTTCATTAGAATTGTAAATGCTATCAAGTAAAGTAAATACAAATAATTAACAAGAGCATGTCTAAATGCAAGTTGGAGACCCCAGCAAACTAGCTATAGGCTGCAACACTCAAATGCTCTCAATGTGGTGTGATCTTATTTAAATCTTATTCATTGAGCAAAAATGACCCCAGGTGTAGGGCTTCACAGGAAGGTATGGTCACAAAGAGCAGAGTTGTACTTCCTTTTGTTAGGGTAATATATATCATGAACACCATGTTCTTTTGAAAATGAACTTTTAAATTCTTAGTTCAACATTGTTATGGACTATAAACTTTTCTGACCTCAGTAATACAGACTAGATTGCATTTCCAGTGATAGGTTTGTAAATTACTTGCCTCTACTGTAAGAATTAAGCAATGACCTATATTAGGTCATGTTAGAATTTAAAATAATCCTGACAGAAATGTGGATAAAGCAGTGAATTACTTTTGTGGCAGAGATTTTCCTTTCCCTCCTGGACTCAGTTTTCAATCTATTAATAGATACTCTTGGGGCAGTTGAAACTACTGCAGTATTTAGAGATGCTTGATACTCTCTGAATTGTATTGGTTTCCTGTCATCAGAAAATACAGTATTTCAAGCAATCAATGAAAATCAAATAAGAATGACTGATGCATTGAAATCTGATTGCCAAAATGTTTATGGACATTTCTGACTTAAAAACAAAGCAATCAAACATCACTGAATTAATACATGCAGTTGTCCTACTTTTTTTCCTTCCACCCACCTGTTACATGTAATAAGCTGGAGGTGCTTTAGTCTTGTATTGCAAAGCCATTGAGTACCACCCATTTTGGGACTGTCAGTAACTCTAAGTGTCTACATCATTAATGAAAGAGGGCCGAGTCCTGAGTTAATTCAGTTGATATACTTTAAACATATAAGACTGATGATCATTTTTAGTGCAATATAAGATGTTGGAATGGTTGCAGTGTTGTTCAGTGGAATGTTAATCAAATGTTGCTTCCCTAGGGTTGGCTTTCAAGCAGATCTTTGTTTATACTGATGCATACTTGAAAACATTTGTAAGATATATAAATATGAATATGCTTTCTATTTTGCATGTTTTTGGCTTGAAGTTGCAATTAACAGAACAGACCCACTTTTTACTTTTGATTTAAGTGGCAGTTAGCAGTAAAAATGTATAATATTCCACCTTGCTTGCATTGCCATGTCTACATAATTTCTGAGCCAGTTTTCTTAAAGTAAGGGTTTGAAAAAAATCTCGAGCGGCATTTGAAATTACCTTTTCAGTGCCATATAGTCTGTCATATTTGGATTTTTATTTGCTGTCTACTACTTTTATTTAATGATAATTTGTCATTTCATTTTCGAGAGCCTTTTCGAAAAGAAGAGTCACAGACAAAATCGTTTACTGTTGGAGGGAGATGAAATATACCATGGAAGTAGGGCTCAAAATTGGCTATTCATGCTGGCACCATTTATCTGTACTGCTTGCACACTTATTACCTGCAAGAGAGCCTTGACAAAGTAGCAGGGAATGTTGCTTGGGCTACTTTCCACATCAAGAGAAAATGTGCCGATTGGTGTTCTATTCTCTCTGACTGTATTTAGGCAAGAGCGTGAAAACTGTTTATTGTTCTGTTCCCTCAGGCAGAGGGGTATGGCTGAGCCTAAGGACCCCAGTAATCCGAGGGCAGGGGGTAAGGTGGAAACTTGGCTTCTCACTGAAAGTGGAAAGAGCCATATAGAAAGTCCAGCTCCATTATCCAAGGAAAAGAGGATGGGGAGTATGTTATGGTTCAATGGGTGGGAGATAGTATAGTGGACAGGGCAGTATGTTTCAGGGGTTAAGATGCAGGACAGTAATCTTATGACTAGATTTTACATAGTCACCAGGGAAATTGTCATGCATGGTATACCCATTTCCAATGAGACCGGTCTCTGGGGGCTTGTCGCCACTTAAAGAGGGATCGATGCATGTCGATCTATCCACTGGGGGGTCGACTTAGTGGGTTTAGTGAAGACCCGCTAAATCAATCTCCATTCACTCTCCCGTCAACTCTAGTAATCCACTGGAATGAGAAGTATAAGGTAAGTTGACAGGAGAGTTTCTCCCATCAACCCAGCACAGTGTAAACACTTCAGTAAGTCGACCTAAAGTATATCAACTCCAACTACATTATTCACATAGCTGGAATTGTGTAATTTAAATCGACTTAGCTCCATAGTGTAGACCTGCCCTTAGCTCCATAGTGTAGACCGGTGTCAGTTACAAGTCAGGCCCAGTGGGGGTACTCAAATCTTTTTCTGAAGATTTTGGAAGCATTTCCTGTCAGTTTACTGTGATCTCTTATGTTGCCGTTTGATCCTTAAAAGCAAAAAAAAAAAAAAAAAAAAAAAAAATTTGCTATGTGGGTAAAATAATATTTAGAACTGAAAAAAAGGGATCAAAGTTTGGTGTGCATGTGATTAAATGCAGTGGAAATGTCCTGATAACCATTGTAGACAAATTCTGCCCTTCAGCTGTGTGACCCTCTGAAATCAATAGGAATAACAAGTTTGTGTCCTGTGGTGATGACTTAACTCATAACTATTTCTCATGACCATAACTTGAAAGGTTATAGCATTTGCTATGGTTAAATGTATTGGCCCTGAAAATGGGGCTGATTAACTGTGCTTGGGCAGGGTCCTGAGGCAGTGAAGTAGGAGTAAAAGAGGCTTTATGCCACCTTTTTAGAAGCTTCACAATTCTGAGGCTGTCCAACTGACTTCCAACATAAACTAGAGAAAAGTAGCCGTACATTGTTCTAATTTATAATACAGCTATGGCCCCAAGGAACTGGCCTGACAGTCAAGAATAGCCATAGCAGAGAAATATCCTCTCCCAACAAACTGAGGGCTGGAATATGTAAGGCCAATATGCTAGCAGTACCTCTTGCCCCTCCTCTGGTTCCCACTATACCATGGCCAGATCAGCTGGCTTTAAAGGAATTTTACATTAGTGGAGCAGAGCAAAGGGGGTGAAATAGACCCAAGAATATGGTCCTTTTTATGCACCAATAGTTTGCATTTAAGAGCCCCATTGAGGTGTACTGAGCACTTACATCTCCCGTTGTGAACAATGATTAGTTAAAAAATTGCTGGGCAGCTCTTCAGTTTATGGGGTTTGGAGGTGTTTTGTGTGTCCTGGGTGTTTTGTAAACTGCTCACTTTCAGTGAATCATCTTTCTTCCCTCTACCATATCCTCTTGCTATGAAAAAATCCATGGGAGTGAGAAATACAAGGCTGAAGCAATGGTACAGTTTTATTGTTGTTGTGTGGCTATTAGTCATTTAGTCAAGAAAGAAATGGTGTAGCTTTCTTGATGAATTTTCAGGTCCAGCTAGACTTGATTTACTGCATGTGAGGCTAATACAAGACTGCATGCCTTGTATTAGCCAAATATCTTGCAGTCAAGAATGGCAGACTTAAAAATCAGTGCTACAAAATATTTAATCTTCTTTACAATTATATTGTTTTTTAATTTTGTACCAGGTAGAAACCAATTTTATATTAACTTTCAGTTGAAAGGATGCTGTAGTTCCTGTATTAGATCATAAATGCCTCTATGCTTTAATAATATAAATCATTCTCCTCCTTTTCTACAGACATTTCCACTGGACCTGGCATATGGACAGCTCTATACCTGGACAGATGGCTTGAAAAGAAAGGACTGGCATAACTATGAAAGTATTCAGAAAGATGCTATGCGTACAGGTATGGTGCTCAAAGTAAATGTAAATTTTTCACTCATATTTCCAGTGAGGCATTTTTCCATTGGAGTATTTGCTGATGCTGATGCTAGCTTTCTGATGTTTGCTCACAACTCACTGCACTATCTCATCAGGACATGAGATTTCAAGTTGAGATGTTTGACCAAAAAAAATGGAAATAATACCTTGATTGGCAGAATAACTAGGTGAAAAGAAAAAAAAAAGTTTTACTAGCCCTTATACAGTAGTTGCATCTTTATCATGCTAGCTATAGGTGAAAAGAATTTATTCTGTTCTTTTTTGAAACCAGTCTGGATATCGTAACTAAACAGACTAGAAGCCATGGTGTTTTTTTTTAAAAAAAGATGCTTTACATGAACGGTTCCAAAATCATCGTTGATGGAAGGCCAGTTCTCACCCAGTATCAAGAACCTCAAGGTTATGTTGGGCACAAAGGAGTCGAAAAAAGTTCTAAGCCTACTAATATGTTAGTAACAATAACCGTACTTGTGGTCTTAGTCTGTCTCATTTACTTTGGCCTTCAGATCACTAAAAGATCTAATAGTATGCATGATATCCCTTGTCATATGGTTAAATACCACAAATGGTTATTCCTTGAAGTGCTCCTGCCACTCATAAACTCAGGCATATGCTTTAATTTACCATTTTTTGTTGATTAATGTAATTTATATCTACCTTATATGAAAGGGATTAAATTAAAAGGAGTACTAGAATCACAGAAATTTAGGGCTGGACAGGTCCTTGAAGTCATGTCGAGCTCCCTGTGATAAAGCAGGACCAAGTAAACCTAGTCCATCTCCAACAGATATTTTGTCCAACCTGTTCTTAAAAACCTCCAAAGACAGGGATTGCACAGCCTCCCTTTAGAGGCTTATTCCAAAGCCTAACTACTCTTAATGTTAGAATTTTTTGTCCTAATAGCTTACCTAAATCTCCCTTGTTACAGATTAAGCAATTACTATTTCCCCTACTTTCAGTGAACATAGAATCATAGAATATCAGGGTTGAAAGGGACCTCAGGAGGTCATCTAGTCCAACCTCCCTGCTCAAAGCAGGACCAATCCCCAGCTAAAAACCTCGATGGAAGGAGATTCCACCACCTCCTTAGGTAACCCATTCTGCTGCTTCACCACCCTTCTAGTGAAACAGTTTTTCCTAATATTCATCCTAAGCCTCTCCAACTGCAACTTGAGACCATTACTCCTTGTTCTGTCATCTGCTACCACTGAAAGAGTCTAGATTCATCCTCTTTGGAACCTCCTTTCAGTAGTCGAAAGCAGCTATTAAATCCCCTCCTTATTCTTCTGTTCTGCAGACTGAATAATCTCAGTTCTCTTAGCCTCTCCTCATAAATCTTGTGATCCAGCCTCCTAATCATTTTTGTTGCCCTCTGCTGAACACCTTTTCAGTTTTTCCACATCCTTCTTGTAGGGCCCAAAACTGGACACAGTACTCCAGAGGAGGCCTGACCAATGCCAAACAGAGGGGAATGATCACATCCCTCAATCTGCTGGCAATGTTCCTACTTATACAGCCCAAAATGCCAATAGCCTTCTTGGCAACAAGGGCACACTGGAGTTTGGTTTATCGCCGTTCTGTTTATAAGAGCCCTTCACATTTTTTGGAGGCTGTTATCAAGTCTCACCACTTTTCTCAAGACTAAATATGCACATTTTTTTAATTTGATAAGCATTTTAATTAATTTGATAAGCATTTTATCCAAGTCATCAATGGAAGTATGTAATAGTACCAGATCCAGGACTGATCCCTATGGATCCCTATTGGATACACCATCCCAGTCTGAAAGTGAACCATTGATAATTAACTACTCTGAGTATGGGTCTGTCAACCAGGTGTGCACCCACCTTATAATAATTTCATCTAGGTAGCATTTCTCTAGTTGGTTTATAAGAATGTCATGTGGGACTGTGACAAAAACCTTATTAAAACTGAGATCTTTTCCACTGCTTCCCCTATATCCACTAGGTCAGTAACCCTGTCAAAAGGTGAAGAGCAATAGTCAAATTGTGCCCTTATCAGAACATTGGTTGAAAGTCAGTATGCTGTAGTAGTTTGGCTTCTGTGAAATGAGTTTTGTTGTCTGAATCAAGTTGCCAGTGTTCAGTGTCCACATCCCAGAAAGTACCATTACAGCTTACTCTAATTGATAATGCTGTTAGGCTCAGTAACTGATCTTGCAAGGTTCTGAGCACTCACACTGCAACCCAGTAAAGCATTTAAATGTGCGTAATTTTATAATCCCACATACTTTTTTTTATCGAGTGCAACACGGCTTCTAAAAAACTTATCCTCTAATCTCCTCATGTGTGTCTTAAGCGAAAGGATGGATCATGTAAAATTACTAGTTTGGACAAGTGTTCATTCTCATCCAGTATTCAATCTCTCTCTTACAGTGACAGTGACAGAGTACCAGATGCTTCAAAGGAAAGTGCAAAAACATCAATGGAATAAAAAATAAAAATACTTTTGTGTGTGTGGGGTTTTTTTGTTTTGTTTTGTTTTTCTGTTAGTAGGGCTATATCTTGTTGAGGAATGTCATATGTTTGCTAACTGAGGTGGAAAATTTTTTAACAAACCACTTGATATTTTGGCAGCATGTCACTGATCCGTTGGTGTATTATGACTAATTAGAATATTACCAATTTGTATCCAAGGAATTGGAGTTCTAAACAGTCTGTAAGGAGCCATGCACAACTGTGGCATTTCATGAATACTAACAACCATAATAGTCTGTAATATAATGTCAACTGAGAAATTAAGAGAGACTGTAATGTAATTGTACCATCCAAGAGTCATCATCCTAATCTTCATGTTTAACTCTAGGAGAATGTCAGTAGCAGTTAAATAAAATTCTAATATCTTTTCTTATTGTCAATAATAATTAATTAAAATATATTGATGTGTTTATGGCTTTAGCTTCTTTGCTGTAACAATCACTGCAAGATTGCTTAGACAGTCAACTTTGTCAGGCACTGTCTAAGCAGTATTCATTATTATTCATTAGATTAAAATTAACTTTTAATGAAATCTTTCCTTTGACAGTCACAATACAATAAAGCAGGTGAAAAGTTGGAGTGCAAAAGACTCTGCATGCACTCTATTGGGATGTACTGTATTATTTTTCTTCTTACTACCAGAACAAAATTTATCTGAAATCTACTTCTGGTTAAAATTATGTAGGGAATATTCCTCTCAATCTGAAGACATGAAAATAGCAGCAAAGAAAAGACTTCTCTTGAGATTTCAGAAATGTCAGTCACAGCTCACTACATTCAAAAATATAAATGAAGTCTTTTCAAAGTTCAGCTTCACTGTTTATCGCTAAAGCTCATAGTTTCCAAGGTACAGGGGATGTTAATTTCATAAATCTAATTACGGAGAGATGCTAATCTAGCTGTGATTAAGGTTATTGTTACAAGTTTTGTTCTAAAGCCAAATTTTGACCAACTTCACTGAAACAAAACCAGTGTGCCTATAATTATGCACGTGTAGTTCTCTGTCCAGAAGAAAACTGGGGCAATTTGGGGTTAAATAGTCAAGGCATTTGCAAGACATGGCAGATGTATATCAATTTATATAAAATATTTTAGCCCATCTTTTTGACATCATATTTTTTAAATGCCTTGGCCTGTGAATTCTGAATTTGGTTGGTTTCCTCAACAGGACTGCCCTTTTAAAATTGGGGGGCGGGGGCTCTTTGAGTTGTCTGGGTCCATTTGTGGTGTGCTCAGAGTCTCAGTGTCTCATAACCATATTCCAAACTCATATCTGTGAGCAGGGATAATATCCAAGAAGGGTGCAGGTGTGGGATGGCTCTGAGCTGGAGGAAAGAGACACAGGCTCTGATGTAATGAGGTCTTGATGTAGCAGAGGACTAAGGTGAGTACTGGGGTATATCTACCCAATCTAAGCCCAGATCAAATGGCTTAAACTGTATGTAAAATGTTTATTTTTTCATATTGCTTCCCAGGTGTTGGATATTCATGATTTTTTTAAAAAAAGCGTTTTTCTGTGTTCTTTTCCCATGATTAAGGCTACTGTTTAGTCCTGGGTATTTTTAATAAAAGTAATTGACAGGTCATCGGCAATAAATTCATGCCCCCATCATCTGTCCCTGTCTTGGAGCGCCTGCTGGGGCGGGAAGCCATTACTGCGGAGGGGCAGGGCCAGCAGCACTGGCCACTGCTGCTCGGGTGGTTCCTGGGGTCAGCTGTCCGGGGCTGCTCCAGCAGCTACCTGGGGTCACTCCAGCAGCGGCCAGTGCGACTGGCTGTAGGGCTGCCTGAGCATCTGGCTGCAGAGCTGCTCCAGCGGCAGCTGGTGTGGCTGTCCCCAGGGACACCTGAGCAAGCTGGCCTTGGGATCAGCCATATTGGCCACTGCAGAAGTCATGGAGGTCATAGAAAGTCACAGAATCCATTACTTCTGTGACTTCTGTGAGAAACATGGAGCCCTACCCATGATTTCTGGTGGCTCAGTGATATCTTTCTTGGGCATCTGGAAAGTAGGTTGCCACCTTTCCTTTCAGAGACAGACCTTACTGTATTATCTGTGCCTATTGTCAACTTGAGGTTAGATTACTACAGTGTATTCTATCATAGGCTGTCATCAAGCCATATGGAAGTTGGAGGCAGTGTAGAATATGATGTCCTGCTTATTAAGCGGGATTTCTTGCAGAGCACATAGTCTGTTCAGAACACTGATCAGATAAGCAATCAATCAACTTCCTGTTGAAGTTTAAGGTTTTGACTGTAACTTTTTAATGGTGTGGGTCCCAGCTGTTTCAGAGACCATCTTTCTCTGGCACTGCAGTGATTGTGGCATTTGAGGTCATGTAAAGCACTTAAACTAAAAGCATTTCCTGACACAATGAGATGGGCTCGTGGCAGGGCATTCTCAGCAAGTTTGGAACTGGCTTTCTTCCCTCATCTCTCAGAACCCATATTGTTGTCCAGAAGATAGCTCACCTATTCTCTTTGGGCATTTCCTGGCAAGTCTAGTTTATAGAAGACATGGTTGAAGAGGCGGTAGAGATGGGGTTGTGAGACAGTATTAGGAGATTTTCTTCTTTCCAAGATTGTTGGGTATGCCCTGGCTTATTTTTTTAATGGCTTCTTATTTTATTGTAAAGTATCATTGTAAATCTGTCTAATTCAGTTAGTTAAAGCAGAAAGTATACAGTTAATTGTTGCCCTTTTTTAAGAGATGTTGGGTTACATCATTTACATTCACTGGTTTAAATGATCTGAAGACAACTTCCCCCTCTGCAAAAAGCAGTGGCACGGAACTCCCTTTTATTTCCCAAGACGCAAGGAGTATGCCCCCCTGATCTCTCCTGCGTGTCTCTCAGATATCTGTTCCTCCCTGTTCCTCTGGAAAGGTGCAATACCACTTGCCAAAAATTGTGTTCTAATTCACCTGTAATGTTCACCTGTAGGAAGTAGGAGTGGAGCATGTAATGTGAATATATGACAACAGGAACTGTCAGATCATACTTATGTTCAGGGTAGACCATTACACTGCATTTGTACTAGCCCTCTGGCATACAAGGAATAAACCACTGTTGGCCATTAGTACCCTGCCCCAACCCTGGTCCCTAGAAAGAAACCCTTCTGCCTCTGCTACAGATGTTTCTCAAATCTCCAGGTAGTAAATAACTAGGCTTGTGTGGCAAGTGAAACACTATAGCTGGCTGACTTGCCTGCATAAAGTCCTGGCAGTTCATAGACTAGCTAAGGAGTGCACAGGAAGAATATTGATCCAGATAACTGGGAGGGATGAGTCTGCCATGGTTGTAGAAACACTTCTCCCTAATAATTTGTTGCTGCTAAAGACTATAAAAGAAACAGTGGCCTAGAGACATGAAACAGATTTCTGGGTTGTATATTTTTTGATTGTTGTACTGCAAGAGCCTAACAAAAAACAACATATACCAAAAAAACATGTACCAAAGACACTCAAAGAAAAAAATTAACAAGAGCCTCCTGTCTCTTACTGAAGAGGAAGGCTGTGTTTCGTTATGTTGCTCAGAGGTGAGAGAGCTCTCTAACTGTCCTCAGTGGTTGACTGATGCCATGAAGCTTGAGCATTTGTATCCCTTTATATTGATACAGAATGAAAACTGTCTTTTGTAACTGTAGCTATTCCTACAAATATCTAAAGCTAACTTCTTGGTCTCCATGATCTCCTTTTGTTGAATGAGTCTACAGGTAAAGTATGAGGTTTGTATGTGTGTTTTTCCCTTTCAGTTTCAACTTTGTTGTGTTATGTAAGGGTAAATGGGAACACCCGAACTTGTTTCTCTAGGCATTTCTTCATATGTCTAGAGCATAAGCTTTCGTGGGCTAATACCCACTTTGACGAAGTGGGTATTAGCCCATGAAAGCTTATGCTCTAATACTTTAGTTAGTCTTTAAGGTGCCACAGGACTCTTTGTCACTTCTGCAATTCCAGACTAACATGGCTACCCCTCTGATTCTTGACTTCATATGTCTCTAAGCAAAACCGTCCTAATCTTCTCAATCTCTTTTCAAATGGAGATCTGCCCATATTTCCCCACATTTTAGTTCTTGAACCATGCAGTGAGAGGAGCAAATTGGGAGAATATGCTGCTACTGGGGCAAAGGGAACAGCCAAGTAGCCAGTTATTGTTAGTGATCCAAGCCCAGGCTGTGCAAAGGATGGAAAGTAAAAAACAGTGTGTAAAAATGTTTTGAATAAAACATGGTGGCTATCAGAATACAGCCCTAGTGAAACAAGTGTCATTTCATCTAGTCATGCCAAGTACTTGTATTCAGAGAAAGGCATGGATCTCTGTTTTCGCACTTTAATGCCTATAATTGAAATACTAGTGAAGGGCATTGGAGGGTGTGTGTTCAGAGATGTCAGTTTTGCTGATAAACCTAACAAACCATAAATAGCTTTGATAGACATTTCAGCAGTTTCTAATTTTTTCTTGTCTAATTTTGTTGCCTTTTTGCTAAGCAGTTCAGCAAAGCAGTCAAAAGATTACAAATGCTGAAAAAGGTTAATCAGAGTAATTGTTTTTAGTGCAGCTGGTGTCATGACTTATTTCCGATAAGAAATCAGCATTAAGCCAAGAATAGTTCCTATTAATTTAAGCTCTTTTGGGAATTCAGCTAAGAAACAAATGACTCGTCTTGATGAGGAACCTGCTTAATTTACATTAAAAAAGCAAACAGTGAAAGGCACAAAATGTACAATGACATAGTTCTGTTCAGATGAGTACTAAGCAGAATGCCACATCAGCATTTCTGAGTCAAACTGAAAATATCACCCTCTAAGTAGGGATGTTAATCTTGCTGTTAGCAAACTTCATCTTGTTTTTGACACTGACCCCAATCCTGCAAGGTATCATATGCCTCCTGAAAGGGGCTGTGTATTCTTGATTCCCATTAAATGCAATGGTTGTTGCAATTGCTCAGTACTTTGCTGAACTAGACCTAATTTGCTTACCTAAATTCTCAGTTTGGCTCTGCCAAAAAAAAAAAGTTGATTTTTACTATTCAATTTAGTGGAGTGCAGGGGTGTGAAATTATATGGGGTGTATTATAGGTAGGGCAGGTATTGCCACCTATAATTAAGGTTGCCCCAACACTTCCCATTACAAGATCCTGTTTTCAGTTGCTTATAACATTGCCAAACACAAACTGAGCTTACATTTTCCATGCCAAATACCTCTTAGGTATATTGTTTTTGGAGCCTACACAACATAGAGGAGGAAGTTGTCTGATTCAAATGTAGAAGGGGAAAGAGCTGGATCAGGGTGGTGTGTGTGTGTGTGTTTGTGTGTAGCTGGATGTGGATTGAGGTAAGGAGTGGGAGGGAGAGATTAACAGGCTGAGCAAAGACCGTGAGACCAAGCAACAAGGAAAGGGAGGGGAGACTTGGAATTGGACAAAGAGCCCCAGGAGGGCAACTGGAAGCCATTGGGGATGAGGAAAACTGGAGAACAAAGGATGGAGAGAGATTGATTGGATGAGGAGCCAGGAAGGGGGAAAACTGGAACAAATATGAGACTCCTGATAAGTGGAGACCGGAACTGCTTAGTGGAGGTAGCAATCTGAGATTGGATAGAAACCAAGAAAGATGTCTGGGGCTGGACCGGATTGGTGGGAACAAGGCAGAAGAATCTGTAACCACTGGATCATGACCTCCTCCAGAGCCTGGAATGAAATTAAGTTTCTCTCTCTCACCATATCGGTCAGCAAATATTTGTGGAAGGCACTGGCCAAGTGTCCCATGCCTTTCTAGTACTGCTGCACATAATGGATGACAACATACTACCGTTATCAGTCACTCTATTAGCTCAAATGGTAGCGGTCTCTCTGATGCATCCAAAAGTTCCAACCCTGCAGATAACCCATGTGAGTGGCAACTTGAGTACATTAACATCAAAGAAATGTGCAATCTTAATTCAGCCCCTTTGTGCATATGCATTATGATATGTCTTTAATTGCATGATCGTATTTAATTTTTTTTCTGGAGGATCTCTCTCCCACTAATGGTGATCTTGGGATGAATTAGGCTTGTGTAGATTGTTGTCTTTAGGACCCTGGCCTCATTTGTTTCAGAAGTTGGAAAGCATTCAGTGAATGAAGCAGGGGGAAGGAGAGTCTCATTAACCGCCCTGTGCCCCACACTTTATAAAATCATGAGGCAAGCAAGCAAGGTGAGGAGGCAAACAGGGAGGCAAGTAGCAGACAGACAGGAGGATTATGGAACAAGGAGGATCCCCTCCTACCAGAAGCTCCTCCTCTCCCCAGGACCTCCTGCCCGCTGGCGGGCCCCACCAATCAGCACCTCCCCTTCCCTCTCAGTGCCTACCAGAGATCAAATGTTTCATGGCATCAGGAGGTGCTGGGGGGAGGAGAGAGAAGTGAGGATGCAGCTTGAGGGAGGGAGCGGAAGAGGGGTTGGGAAGAGGCATGGCAGGCGTGGAACCTCGGGTAAAAGAGTGGAGTGGAGTCAGGACCTGGGCGGAGCCAGAGGAAGCGCACAAAAACCAGCAGGTTAGAAACTCTGCCTCTGTCCCAGGCCCCTCACCCTCCTTAGGGACAGCTCCGATGGTCTCTAATTGTTTCTCATTTTCTGGTTGCCCTATTTGTGACACTGAGGTTTGGTTTGCAGGAGTGCTGAGTATTCAGATCTGCAACTGAAGTTGATGTGATGTGATTTGAACATAGGAAGTGCTATATAATGCAAAGAACTCCTGAAAAGTCAGTTAGTAGGTGTCAGTGTGGGCATACAACATTGGTGGATATTTTAACCTTAATCCTTCTGTGCTTTAGTTCCTTATCTCTGAAATGGGGATAATACCATCTCTTCACCTCACAGGGGTGGTGTTAGACTACAAATTGATGTTTTTGAAGTCGGCAGAAGTTAGAGCAGTAACTTCCTGTGGCCCATTAGGGTAATCCACTGGCGGGGCTGTGAGACATTTTCTTTGCATTGACTGTCCAGAGGCACAACTGCCCGCAGCTCCCAGTGTCTGCGGTTCGCCATGATTAATTGCAATTTTTTAAATTGTTTGTCAGACTAATATTTTACTCTTACTGTAAACTGACCTCTGAGTAGAGTTATTGTGTTATGATTTGAAATACATCCAAGGGTCACCCTCTCCCAAAACCACTGACCAAGATTTAATAATGGTCTGTCACAGTTGGGGTGTAATTTATGTTGCAGGTGAGAGCTGAGGAGGTGTTACACTCTGATAAAAGATTATTTAATGGTAGACAGAATAATACTAAGGGTTGTGGGGGAAAAACAGCAGAGGATTCCACATAACTACAGTAATGCTAAATATATGTAGAATATACCTAAAAAAGTGAATACAAACATACTAAACTTACTGCTACACATACTACAGTAAATATAGACTTTTTATTTAGAAAGTTATATCTACTTCTTCATACAGGGCTATTATGGGTTATTAGTTTAAGGCTCCCCTTTCCCTAAATATCTCAGTAGGTGCTGTTTAACACCAAAGTCAGTCTTTGAGCCTCGAGCATCTCATCTCTTCCAGAACAGATGGACTTGATTTCAGTGCTGCTGGCTGGGGCGGGATGGTGCACAGCAGACCAGATCCATAAGATCTGAAGGACTTTTGGTTCTGCATTCCAGATATCCAGAATAACATGGGTTGAGTGGTGGGAGATGAGCAAATCTGAGGCTCAGGAACATACTATCACACATGGACTGACCTGACCGGCCAGTTTTAAACCAAAGGGACCTTCTCCTGTCTGTCTCTGTCCTGCTCTGCCTCAGCCTCTCCACTTGCTCTGTTTCTCTGTCCTGGTTCCCCTCCATCCCTCTGGCTGCCCCCTCCTCTCCAATCCCGTTTCTCTGTTTGCTCACAGACTGTGTTTCTCTCCATCTCTCTCTCAAGCTCCCATCACCTTCTCTTTTCCCCCAACTATCACTCCCCTTCCCACTGAAGGGAAGAGCTTTCTCTTCTCCAGAGAACAATGACAGCGCATTCACCATGCATCCACCCTAAATCATACGTGAATCCACCCTAAATCATAAATCATAGGATTGAGTTGCTTTATCATATTTACATTAACTTTCATCTCTGAAACATTTGAACCTTTTTTGGCTTAAGTAAAAAAAATGCAGTCTGAGGCAGATACCTGGCATGGCAAATTACAGACCAAATGTTTAAAGTTTGCCACAGTTAGAAGCAACTAAAAAGATGGCTGCTGGCATATTCTGTACATTACAAATTCCAATTAGAGTCCATCAGGTGCTCTAGGCTATACAGGCTCTAGATCTCGGTGGGCTACTAAAAATGCAAACAGATTCCAAGTAATGTCTGTGCCACAGAATTAGTGATTCAAATGTGAGAGAGCCATTTCTGATTGCCAAGCTTTCTGCATTGTGAAATACTGGGGGACTAAGGGACAGGAAAATTGATGAATTTTTCCATTCAAGCAGAACTAGTGGAAATAAAAAATCAAGCCTTTTAAAAATGTACCCAGTCCTTTTTGCTCTGATTTAGAGCTGTCCCCTTAAAAGTAAAGGCAATTGAAGTGACTTTGGAAAACTCTCACTCTGAAGTTTCACTGAAGCCTTTGTCTTTTACAAATATATGAATATTGGTATTGAATGAATATTTTGAGGCAATTTTATTTAAATATTCTTTGTTCTTTGTCTCATAATTTTGAAGATGCATATTTTACTGGGCTTTTTACTGTCCCCATTTGTGTTCTTAAATGGCTGTCACAGAAAATTCAGTATAATGGAAAGATAGTTAATTTGTGGAAAAAGGATGCTAACTGCTAAACATCTGTGCTACAGCATTGAACATAATTTAAAGACAGATTTAGCTTTCAGAGGAGGTTGCTTAAAACTCAAGTGATTTTAAAATGCCTTTTTCAAAGACAGTTTGTGTTTGAAAATTAAGTCTTTTGCTCTTGTGTACAAATATGTTCCCTGAGGAAGAGATATTTAAAACATATTCAATATCCCAGTTGTTAACTTGGCAGCTGTTCTACCATTCTCTGTTTCTTTGGCTGTGAGAGCTATTATGGTGAACGCTTTTATTTTTTTTAAAGGGAATGTAAAAAGGGTCAGTAGGTCTGCCAAGCCGCTGTGGGGCGCTGGGGAGCTTCTGCCTCTTTGAACAGACTTGGTTGCACCTCCCCGTTACTGGGGAATTAGGGTCGGGAGGTGTGCTGTCCACAGTCCAGGTCACACCCCTCAGGCAGGGGAGCGCTGGCAAGTGTCTGTAGCGTGCCCCTCAGGCAGGGGAGTGCCAGCAAGAGTCTGTAGCGCCCCTCAGGCAGGGGAGCGCCAGCTAGGGTCTGGGGTGCACCTCACAGGTGAGGGGGCACCAGCAGGAATCAGGGTTGTCTGCTGCGGGCAGCTCCGGTTCCCCCTCGGTGTCCGCCTCCATCAGCCACAGGTCTCTGCTGGGCTCCGGCGGTTCCTCAAGGTACTCGGCCGCCGGCAGCTCCGGTTCCCTTGCAGCATCCGCCTCCATCAGCCACGGGTCACCGCTGGGCTCCGGCAGTTCCTCAGGGTACTCAGTGGCAGGCAGGTCTGGAAACCCCAGTCTTTCACCTAGATCAGGGTTCCCTAGGGCCAGGGCCTCCCCTAGCTTGTCAGCGGGGTGGGTAGAGAGCAGGCAGCGGTCTGTGTCTGTCTCCTTCCCTGGTGCTGCCCTGACTGAGCTAGGGGCCCCGCTCTTTATACTTCCTGATCCATCCTTTCCCTTCCTGGGGGCGGGGCCCGATCGCTCTGGCCTGCCCACTCCGGTTGAGATAGTGATTCTTTAGCCTCTGGCTTGAAGGGAGGCCACCAAGGCTCCCTACAGGGAAGTAGATGTTGGAAGGGAGGAAGGAATTAAAACTCTGCTTCTCCTATGTATTCAGGCCAATGCTGGAGAAAAAAAAGCATATCTTAAAATTCTGAAGCAGTACACAAGCAATCCTGACTGATGGTGTTAGTATAATTGTGAGATGTGCCCCTTTCCCCTCACCCTCCCTGCCCCTGTACATCTCATGATCACCTCTTAAATACAAATTATTTATTTGACTCTAGCAGTGGCGTTGGAACAATTTTTGCAGTGTGGATGCTGAAAGCCATTGAACAAAACTGTAAACCCTGGATATAATGGAAACCACTTCAAGCCTGGGGGTGCTGCTGCACCCTAGCACCCCTAGTTCCAGCACCCCTGTGCTCTAGTGACTATCATATTCTAGTTACTGTAATGAGGCTAAATGTGCTGGGGCTGGATTTTTAAAGCTATTTAGCCACCAAATATTGTTAAGTACCTAGTGGAGTTTTCAAAAGTACATAGGCACCTTTAAAAATCCAATTAGACACATATCTGCATCTTAAGGGCCTAATTTTCAAAGGTAGTTTAGTGTTCAGGTGACACGAATTGTTAATTATTAATCGTTAAAATTCACAAAAGGAGTTTAGGAAAGATCAAGACTTTGTGTACAAATCTTATTCCGATCTCTGTGTCAGTTACTTTTGTAATTGCAGATTAGTAATGAAGTAGTACCTGTTTTTTATGCCTTTTTATATGAATTGCTAGGAAACAAAATCCAAACACAGAGATCATTATTTTCAGGAAAAAAAAAATTAGGATGGCCATTTTCATTTTAAAAAGGAAGCCATAAACATTTACAATGACATTGTTGAAGAAAACAAAGGACAAATTCAAAACAGGCAGTGGGCTGAATGGGGAGCAGTATCCTTTTCCTCTGGACAGTACTGCCAGTTCCAATGTAGATGCCAAAGAATCATGAGGAAGTCCTAAAGGTCAAAAATTTAATATTTTTAGGGGATCCCTTTTCCTTGCCTTACAGTTTTTGAGCCTTTAACATTTGTAGTCACCTTCATGGAACTTCAAGGAAGCAGCACAGATTGCCGGAGGGAGCAAACAGGAAGTTGGTCTGTTCATATAACTGGGCTTTCAGCTGCAGCATCTCAGTAAAATAGTTCTCTTAATAAAGAGACATTTTAGTTTTAGACATACGGAATTGTGACTGACCCCAGACTGGGCTAACGGGATGACCAATCACTGTGCACTATAGACTGAGCGTTTGTTCTGCCCCACCCCCAGGGCTACGGATTGCCCTGCCTTTCCCAGAGAGTCAAAGCCCTCAGCAGCTTTTGTTTGCCCCAGCCAGGTGGCTTGGGAAGCAATAGACCTGAAAGTTTTTTCTGGCATGGCCCAGTGGCTACGGACTTCGTGGTTCCTCAGTCCCATCCAGGGTCCTGAGTTTCCTAATTGCAATCATTTGACTTAGCAGGGAATCCCAGCGACCGTGTTGGGGTGTATCAGCCCCACACTGGACCAACGGGGGTTACCATGCTCAACACACCAAGCCCTCAGGATACAAATCCTATGTTATCTATGGTGCAATACATGAAAGAAGGTTCAGGGTTTCCAAGTTTTTCTCTGCAACCATGAGGATTGCAAATGTCTCTTTCAAACTAAAGTTAAGATTCTTATGTCACTACGATTCCAGAAGGTGAACTTTAAACAACAAAAACAAAACAACCCCAAATATCACAAGATTTGAGATAATATCCAGGAGTTCAACACTATCATTGTTCAGATTACAGACTTAAAACATGCCAGGATCATTCATGTACAGCTCTGACTAAACTAGAGTGCACAAGAATTTGACCTGTTTGACCTACTTTCTGTTCTTCTGAGGGGATTCATCAGCACTCCCACAGAGTGTTTTAGAGTGAAGAGCAATAGAAGCATTCCCTCAAAAGTCTTTGGTTAATCTTTTTTGTTTTTAAATGATGCCTGTTTACAAATGTGGAGGAACTTTGCCAAAGCAAAGCTTAGTATTAAAATGCCTCTAGAAGCATTACAGTGCTGCACCAGTGAGATAGCAGAGTTAAATGTAATTCCCCTAACAAGGCTGTAGTGAGAACAGAGGCCTCCATTGTCTATTGAAGTTGATGATGCTGAACTACCCAAACAAGGGATTAGATTGAGAGAATCATCTTGAAGGAAATGAGGACTGAGAACCCTAAACTTGTGTTGCAAAGGGGACATATGAAGAGACTAATTCTTGGACAGTTGAAGAATTAGAAAACTGGTGGAAGTATCAACTTGCTTATTGCTAAAATAATAATAATAAAAAAAAACCACAGCAAACAGAACTGAGGTGTGGAACTTCTTCCCCCAATCCTTTTGGAAGTTCCTCAGAACTCTGAAACAAAAGCTTTGTTACTTAAATGCAGTTCAGATACAGTATCACAGTGAGGCCCGACTACTATACAGAGGCTGTTTGTGCTATAGCAGTACAAATCATAAGCTCTGTCAACAAGTTGACTGGTGAAATATAATAGACTACAATAATCAGATTTTAACTTCTTTTCAAAATCAATTACTTGGAAGTTGCATTGTCCAAAATATTTTAAAGTGACTATCACTATCTCTGTCAATACATCTGAATATATTTAATAACTTAAATGAGGTTAAACCACCCTTACAAAATAAATTAGATTCTTTTTAAAAAAAGTTTCCTAACATCATTTAAAGTCACTAAAGCAAATTTAACTCTTTGAACAAGTAATACTGTTTTGCATAGATAACTCCCAAGTTATTGCTTTTACCAAATTATTGTAGAATGCATATAAAACACTTTTATTTTCAAACATTCTTTACACTATTATCCCAGAGGTGAAATGTGACCTGGGGGGAAGCCCTCATATGCCAGAATAGTGAGGATTGGTTTCCAGGATAGTGGATAGTGGTGACTCTCCCAGCTCAGCAGCAGCCTTCAGAGGGCACAGAGACATGATGAGCACACCACTGTTTGGAGAAAATGTTTGTAAATAGGTATGCTTGCACTCTCTGCAACTCACAGTTGCAGAGTAGTTTTTTTTAAGAAACTTGTTTTAATAACACTGAAGTCCTACAAATGATCTTGTTATTAAACACTTCTAACAGCTTAATATACCACTGTATGAAATCACCATTTGTCTGTATGCTACAAACTATAGACTAGAACTGGTTTATCTTCTCCCACATCCAACCACTTCCCCATCCCTTTGTCCTCTTGGAATGAATTTGGTCCTAAAAGTGTTTTAAAGAACTATCTGAAGTCAGGGGGGAGGGTGTTAGCACAGCTCTTCTAACTCACATTTACCGTGACCTGCAAGGCCACCTGCTGATTTAGTCCTGGGTCCCCCACTGAGGGAAAGGGCTAATTCTTCTATGGAATATTATAAAATTATTGTACATTTTAAAAAATATTTTCCAGTAGCGAGCTTGGTGACTGTGCTGAAGTAAAATAGTCTAAGCATCTGCTTGAAATTACAAGTGATCTTGCTTCGAGTGTGCTCAGACCTTTTGTCATCACTTTCCACAACAATCTTGATTGTGTTTTAATTGCACAGCTGCAGATGCAAAACAAAATTTAAGCTTACCTGCTGTAATACTCATGGTACAGTATGAAAGTTGTACATGCAAACATTCTCATGACACATGCAATGTTTGTATGTGGGATGGGACACTACTTAACAAAATATGTAGATGAGATTACCAACAATACCTCTTGAGAGAGCCTTGGAACAGTAGCAATTTATCAAGGCAGACAAGGATCTAGACTTAATTGTTGGGAACAACTAAACAGACTTGTGTAAATAAGATGATAGGTGATTTAACTACCTTATACAGCCAATAAACCTGAATTTATTTTCTTGAATAGATGCCTCAGATGAACCCTGTAAATCCAAAAGATTTAAAATCATATAAAATTCCCCAATCTTTGGTTTATGCAGGAATTACTGGGTGAAATTCTATGGCCTGCATCAGGAAGGAGAGCAGAATAGATTATTACAATGCCTTCTAGTGGCCTGGAATTCTATCTCTCTGAACAGTTTACTGTCCTTTTCCTAGGAGATTCAGAGCATTAATGCTGCCTTTAAAATTGCTTCCTTAGCATAAAAGTTATGCTCTTCCAATCATAAAACAAATTCAACACTATATGACGTAGGTGTGACTGTCACATACCACAGCTTTCATTTTAAATATTATATTATCAAATATTTTCAGCATGCTTGTTAATGATCAGTTTGTAGACTTTACTCAATTTTTGGTGAGCTTTTTATTTTTAATTTTAAATAATGAATAAATTAGGAGTGTGATCTGTTCAGAGACATAATCCCCCCAAAAGACTATGTTCATTGAGTAAAATATTTTGTAAATTATCTGCACAAGTCTAATCATTCAAGATTCAGAGACTTTCACTTGGTACTCAAAACCTAGCATAGGTTATATTTCTTCATTGTAGAATGCTAGCGTCTTACATCTTTGTCTTCCCTCCTGTTAATCATTGCCTATTTTACATACCTCCACTGTCTTAAATTTCTAAACTGAAGGTAGTGGTTTGTAATTATGAGCCTGGTTTTCCTTGCACCTGCCAATCTCCAAAATTGTACTGACTTTGCCAATTTTCTCTCCTTCCCCTATGGGAAATTTGAATAGTTTCATCTAATGTAGCTAGTAGTAACTGATTAAATGAAACACTTGAACTAATAGCATGAACTATTAGCCATTTCATGCTCCTTAGCATATTAGATGTTGACCAAAACACACTTTTACTGCCGGGCCATGTGGATAATAAATCCTGATTTGAAGAGAAATGACACTACAGAGAGAGCCACTGGATTCTATCTCAAAGACTAAGAACTATGGTATTTATATTGGTTTTTTTTCCCCAATTTGATTCTTTTCTCTCTCTCCCTCATTCAACAAGGTTGTGTCGGTACCTTGCAGTTTCTTCCTTCACAACCTCTCTGTTTTCAATCATCCACTTGTAATCCATGCATTGTTCATCGTCCATCTCAGTTACTTCATCTCTTCCATGTTGATCCAAACATCACTCCATCCAGTCCATTCAAAGTGCAGCTGTTGAAACTGAACTTCTTATCCTTTGGTGTTGCCATATCACGACTCCTCCTTAGAATCTCTCCAGTGCCCTTGTCTCAACTACCTCAAGTTAAAACTTTTTGTCCTTTCCTGAAGGCTTTGTTATTCTGTCTAGACCTAATGTGTTGCCCCACACCATCAAGATGTGCACATGCCCAAACTGTCACCTAAAGATCATATTCTTTGAAGTATTGTCCTTCTTTACCCCTCCTTTCCACTATTAACCTTCATTCATCATGATTTATCGATGAACAGCCCATGAATAACTAATGAACAGATTTTCATATCTAAGTAATTTGGTGCACATTTAAAATTCTCAGTAATGAGGGTCAATTAAAGATCATTTTGTGAACAAAAAATCTAAATTCATTGGTTAACTGATTCATAGAGAAATATATGCACTGTTTTTGGCTTCTTAGCAAAACTGAAAGTTGGGTTAATATTTTTTTTAAACAGATTTTTTTGTAGTCAGCAAAAAGTGTATTTAAAGTACCTTCCAGAAAGAATGAAGGCATAATTTTGATGTACGTATCCCAAGAGCAACAAGTACTATCGTCTCATGTGAGTCTCCTGAACTATATTACTCATTCTTCCAGCCACCAAACTTACTTACTTTCAAATATGTAGTCCAGCCTAAAAGAACATTTAAGTATCTAACATATAAAATGGCCTAATTTTTTATTCAGTATTTTAAGGTTGGGAACAGAGAAGAGCCCCTGGCACCAGGCTGCTTTCTTTATGTAAATGAAGAGGGTTTTTTTAAAGAGGGGAAAAATAAATGTTCTCCCATAGTAATGAGTTGTATCTGTCCAATGCTAATTAGGAATTAGCGTCAGTGGTTCAATTCTGTATAGATGTATTTCTATCTCAGCAGCATTAGAAATGGTGCCAAAGCACTAAATTGATTTAGTACTACTTTTGAAAATTGATGGGCAGTCCTCAAAAGACCACTTTCTTTTCACTTAAGTCTATATTACATTTTTATCATAATACTTTGTGGAGACTTTATATTTTGTCTGTTAATATTTCCACCGGAGACGAGGTGATTTGATCTTGTTTGACTCACTAATACTCTATATACTGTGTTAGGGTACTGGCCTGACATACAGGAGACCCCAGTTCAAGTTCCTCAGCTGCCTTCTCAAACTAGTTCAATTGTGTTTAATCTCGTTTATGGAGCAGTCCCAATTTTCACTTCTACACACACTTAAAGTACTTTTCAAAGAACTAAATCCACTGTTTCTCTGGAAGTACTGAATTGAGCCATCGAGCCTTTCACAGTCTGGAAACTTTCATTGAAACCAATCTATTTTTGCCTGAATTATAACAACAATATTAGATGTAGTGGGGGTTTTGAGAGGAAGGCGATAAGTACTTTCAAAAATAGATAGGAAACCATATTAACAGACTACTTGGAGCCATTTCAAACTACTTATATTATGTGGTCTGAAGCACAGTTCAAACCATAGTCCTAAATCATGCTTAACTCCTGTTTCAAGTTTAGGGTCACAAATATCTCACCGTGCTTTTACAATACTTAACAGGTATACTAATTTTTTTAGGAAAAAGTTAGGAAATACTGTCATTTCATCCAAAAGCAGTGTCTCATGAATGTAGAGATGACTTAAGGGAAAAAGTGATCAGGGCTGGCCTTACCATGAGGCGAACTGAGGCAGCCGCCTCAAGTGCCAGACTGTGGAGCTGGAGGCACCAGGACCCGGAGTGTAGAAAATTGTGTCTGCTGCTGGTGCATGTGTGTTCTCTCTGCTCTAGATGCACAGAGATGGTGGAGGGCTGTGCTGGGGAAAGGAGGGCACAAGAAACGTAACAGGCTGGCAGGAGAAAAGGTGAGAGGAAATAACAGAATAATCTCTCTAGCACCTCAGGAGCCTGGACTGATTAACACCAGCTTGTCAGGGAACTTCCTGTTTCCTGCTGCTTCCCTGAACCCACTTGAGGAGAACAGGCAGCCAAGTGAAGGAGTAGGAGCCAATTAGGCCCTTAAGACACTGATATCTTCCCTCACTCAGGCCCTGCTACCGGCCTGCTTATTTGTCCCCTTCAGCTGAGTGTTGAGAGTCATTGTAGCTGGCACAGAACATCAGTCCTGAGTGAAAGAAGAAAACGCCCCTCTGGGGCAGCATTCAGAAAAAGAAAGAAAGCAAAGGAAGCTTTTCTATCTAAGCAAGAAGGAGCTCTCCTGAGATGCATAGACATAAATATTCACGGTGAGCCTTCCAGTCCCAGTGAGAATATGAGTGGTGAGGAGATGCCTGATCTTCCAGTTAGTCCGAGTGCAGATGACCTAGCAGCTACTGCAGCATCCATATTTCCATCTCAAATGGATGTAACACATTCACATGTGCACATTCCTGAAGAAAAGTGTAGATCAGAACAGTGTGGTGGAGGTGCAAGAAACAGCTGCTCCTGAGTTTAGTTCCTTAATCTAGATGATCCAGGATTGTGGGCCCACTTGAGCAGTAGCCTGAGGAACTTCCTTTTATTGCATGGGCCACAGCAAGTGAAAAACTTCATGTTCCGCAAATAGAAGTTTCAAGCCAACACATTACTGGCTTAAAATCCCAATTGGTGACAAAGTGGAGAGGCCATGGCTTATGTACTCAAAAACCCAGAATGCTACACACAGTTTTTGTTGCAAACTCTTCCAGTCTAATGTTTCAGCCACATTGGGTTCTATAAGAACAAAGGACTGGAATAATCTTGCTAGGAATCTGGCATGCCATGAGAAGGTAGCAAATCACCAAAGAGCATTCCATAGGTGGAAAGAGTTTGAGATGAGGCTAAGATTAAAGGCCACCATAGATTATCAGCATCAAGAGATTACATCAGAATGTCTTTACTGGTAAAATGTTCTTAAAAGGCTCATTGCCATTGTGAGAGTGCTTGCTACCCAAAACCCAGCACCGCGTGGCATTTCAGATCAGGTTGTATGTGCCAAACAATGGAAACTTCCTTAAAATTGTGGAGCTGATGGCTGAGTTTAATGCTGTACTCCAGGAGCATCTAAAAAGAGTCACCACCCAAGAAATGCACACACATCACTACCTTTGAAAAACAATTCAAAATGAGATCATACAATTACTGGCAACAAAAGTCAAATAGAAGATTGTGGCAGATCTAAAGTCAGCAAGATATTATTCTGTTATTCTGGACCGCACACCTGACATTGATGATACCACAGTACCATGAGAGGAGTAGAACAGGAAGAAGGCAGAATTGAAACCTTTCTAAGTTTTGGCCCAAGCAATGGGGGTATGGGGGCATCATTTTGAGCTCCCTGCCTCAGGTGCCAAAAGGTTGTGGGCCGGCCCTGAAAATAATCCTTATTTACCAAAAATGCATTGGGCATGCCACTCTCTTTCTTTCTCTTCCTCCTTGTGTTTCCAAGTGCCTCACACCTTGTTAAATAATTTCAGGAAACTCTTTGAAGTGTAGGGCACGGATTAAAGAATCTTCAGCCTTCTCCTTGTAGTCATGGAGGTAGGGGCTGCTTTCTTACTCACTGACAAGTCTCAACTTGCCTTTTCATGGAGTTCCCTTTACAGAGAAAAGATAAAGGATTCAGCCTGGTCTCGCTCTCTTTTAGGGAAGTCTTATTGAGAACTTATGGGATATGTAATTGCAGCGTGCATCTGTGTATGGGAACATGATGTATTCAGGCTTCTCAGAGTTAAATGCAGCAGTTTCCTGAATATATTGCTACATGCATGTCAGGGCATAAGTTTCTGCAGAGATTTGGGCTCTAGCACAGCTGTTAGTCACTTGCTGTAGGTTCTGAATTCCGCTCTTGATACAAAGTATATTTTATAAAGTCGGTGGCAAACTGTTCAGTATATGATGGTAGAGAGTGATTCATGAGTCTGCAAGATCTGCCCCTGCTTAACTTTCTTACCAGCAAGACTGAATTTAAGTGTTGCCCCATGTGAAGTGAAAATAGTTATGCAATGGTTAGACTTCACGTAGTCAGAAAAAGGTGAAATAATAGAAGAAAAGTTTGGCATTGGAATCAGCAGTTGTGTGTGTTCATGGTAGTTCAATCAGTATGTTTTGCTGTTTCCACAACAGGACAGAGACAGTGAGTGCACAGAGCATATTTACTAAACTCAAGTGTAAGATTTTTTTCAGATAAAGAATTTGTTTTCAATAACAAACAGCAAATGAGGTAGGAAAACACTGATGACTGATGCAATAATAGTAATTTGTGAGAAGATGGGAAAAGAAATTATTGAAAGTTCTGATTTGCTAATAGTACTGTGCACATGCCATTAGCAGAGGGAGTAATGACTTAGAAGAAAATGTAAAAAACAAGGAGCCATGGGAAAATAACATTGTGATTTAGTGTTACACTCTGGGTATAGGGAAGAATCTAATGTCTTCAAAAACCATTTTAATCGTAAATGTATGGTTATTGAATATCATTACAGTGCTGAGTTAAGTGTTTAGGTGCCATAAATGTGTATCACCATATCTTAAAATGTTGAGAATTTTTTTCAAATCTTAACTCTGAATGCCTCTGGTTTATAATGATTGATTTTTGAGCATAATTACATCATCTCTGTATTTTGTTCTCTAGATTAATTATATGTACCCCCAACTTTAACTCCATATTAATGTATTTTTGTTTACTAAAGCCTAAAATACATTCCAATGTATTTTTATTGTGCTATAAATATGCTCGGTGATAAATGGACAATGAAATTAATACATGCTATGCAGAAGAATTTACTAGCTAAGGCTCTGTCTGTAAATTCCTGTCATTTGAGTATTCCTCACATAAGTACTCCTGTTGACTTCACTGTGGGAGGAAGGTTGGCCTTGTGGCTAAGGCACTTGGGTGGGAATCAGGATATGTAGGTTCTTCTCCTTGTTCTGCTGAAGACTTACTACGTGGCTTTGGAAAAGTCACTTAATCTCTCCATATTGTGGCTTTCTCATCTGTAAAGTGGGAATAGATTTCTTACTATGGGTCTTATGAGTCTAAACCCATTAGGGCTAGATTGTGCCAAGAGGAGCAACTGCCTTTCCTGGTGTGCATGGAAGAGTTCATGCACTGCTATGCCCCTCTTAAGGATGTAGCATACTCTTCTCCATGTGGCCAGCCAGCTCATACACAGGTGATGCCTTGAATCCCTCCTGCTCTGCTCCTCCCCAGTACAGAGAGGGCAGAAGATTTCTGCATTTTTTTCCTTTCATTGGCGTTTTATTTGGACCCTGATCCTCAGAAGGGGAAGGACAGAAGTTTTGACTGGAGAGCTGAACCCCCAAATCATTTATCCATGGGAAACACTTTGGACCACCACTTGGAAAAGGGGAAACTGGGGCAGCATGCCAGAGAGATGTATGCTGCTGTTACAGCAATAGTTTCTTTAGAGGGAAGGATTCAGGTGTGTAGACTTCATGGTAGTGTAAAAATATCCAAAAGTTAAGAAACTTACAACCTCATTGCTCCACTGTATATCTTATATATGTGTTATGGTATGCAATTTAAAATATAAAACACTCTGAACAAGAGAGACAGGAATAAAAGAAAGAAAAAACAATAATCCTGGCTAAATTAACTTCAAGTGTAGGAATCCTAACTTTTGCATTTCCTGACATCTTTAAATTATAACTCTGAAATTGTAATACTGCATTAAAATAGGGTTTTAAACATTTAATTATATACAATATTGGTGACAGTCTAGTTCGAGCACTTCAAAGAGATCAGGTTGGAAGAACACATTAGTTACAGTAGAAACACTGTTATTAAAGAGAATATTAGAATGCTACTTGCGAACCAACTTTTGTGAATTCATTTATTTAAGCTGAAACATTTTTCCCTCCTCACTCTGTTAGTTGAAATTCTTCAGATGATCTAGGTCCATATTGGGTCCCTTTTATTCATGTAGGTCAGCCAGTGATTGAACCAAATTGCAAAGCCTTTATGGTTGAAATAAGTGGTATTTTTCACATGCTTGCTCACTCACTGTTTACAATGCTTGGCTCTGCATAATGGTCTACTGCTAGTCTGTTCTAACGTTAAATGAAAAGAAAAAAAAAACAAACACATTCTGCTGCTTGTGGCACTTGGTACTAAGTAGCTGGACTAAATAAAAGATGTACTGTGCACCCCCTGCCTACAAAGTTGTGATCAGTGTTAGCTCAGACTGTAGTGTGCTACTAGGGACACAGCTTGTCCAGTATGCTGACACCTCCTGTGTTTTGCTCATTATCATGCATCATACACTATGGTATTTCAAATACACTGGACATACTGTATAGTAGATGTTTTGAAATCTAGGCTTCTGATGGTAGCTAAGGATCTAGATTTCAGTATTTCTTTTCCTTGTAATTCCTTTGTACTAGTTGGAGTGATTGTTCCAAGCCCTCAAGTTTTGGGTTTTATGAAATTTTCATATAAGTTTTCAAATATGAGCATATAGTACTAATTTATTGTAATACATGTGTCCTGTGTACTGAAATAAAATCTGGAAAAATACAAGTTATATTCCATTGTACACTATAAAACAGTGAAGGCACTCGCTGTCTCTCTCTCTTTCTCTCCATCCTTTTGTGTACTGGGGAAGGTCTCATGCTTTAATTGTAATGCTAATAGGCCAGGGGTGGGAAAACTACTCCGGTGGGCTGGATCTGGCCTGTCAGGGCTTTGGATCCGGCCTGTGGGATTGCCATCCCCATGGTGCTGCAAGCCTCCTGCTGCTCTCAGAAACGACCAACACCATGTCCCTGAGGCCCTTGCGGGGCAGATTAGAGGGCTCTGTATGCTGCCCTTGTCTGCAGGCACCACTCCCCACAGTTCCCAATGGCCAGAAATGGGGAACTGCAGCCAATGGGAGCTTAGTGGGAGGCACCCATAGGCAAGGTCAGCATGAGGAGCCCTCTGACGCTCCCCCAAGCTTCCGGGAGCGGCATGGGGTGGGGCCAGGGCAGGCAAGAAGCCAGCCTTAGCCCCACTGCTTTCTGCTGCCACCTTACCACTGCAGGGTTGGCCTTACCATGAGATGAACTGCGGCGACTGCCTCAGGTGCCAGACTGTGAGGGGTGCCAGTAGGACTAAGAATGTAGAAAATTCTGTCTGCTGCTGGTGCATCTGTATTCTCTCTGCTCTAGATGCACAGAGATAGCAGAGTGCTGTGCTGGAGGAAGACAGGCACAAGAGACCTGTCAAAGTTTTGGCCCAAGCGAGGGGGCATGAGGGCATCATTTGAGCCTCAGGTGCCAAAATGTTGTGTGCCGGCCATGCACCCCAGAGCTGCTCCAGTTAAGCAGTGCCGGTCCAGAGCCCACACCCTGAATTCCTCCTCCTGCACCTCCACCCCACCCCCCTGCCGCATACCACACCTCTCCTGCACCCCAGCCCCCTGCCCTGAGCCCCCTCCCACACCCTGCACTCCTTCCTGCACTCCAACCCTCTGCCCCAGCCCTACATTCGTGGCCCTGAATGCAATTTCCCCACCTAGATGTGGCCCTCAGGCCAAAAGGTTTGCCCCCCCCCACACACACACTATAGGCCCTACCCAGCCCAAATGAGCACCTGTGGCTGCTTACAGACTGTAACTAGACTGAAAACTGCACATGCACAGAAGATGCTCCCACCTCTTAATCAGTAGCTGTGGATTGAAATAACTGCTGGTGAGAAAACAGACTGTCTGAATTATTTGGTTTTGAAACGCAACTTGGTGATGGGGAAATTCATTTGCACAGGAATGCATCCCACCAGGTAACTAGAGTGAATTTCTTGTTGTTTTGACTTCTGCAGCAGAACAAATTGGTCAAGGCCATTTAGATACAAAGTCCGCAATTGTAACTTTGTAGGGCATATAGTCCAGGAGGCCGCTGGGGCACTCCGCTTGATACCAGCTGCTAATTAGACATTGAGCTGTTGATCACAACCCATTGAGCCTGACAATCTAGCCAGCTTTCTATCCACCTTATAGTCCTTTCATCCAATCCATAGTTTTTAAACTTGCTGGCAAGAATACTGTGGGAGACCATATCAAAAGCTTTGCTAAAGTCAAGATATATGATATCCACGGAGCCAGTTCTCTCATCATAGAAGGAAAGGTTGGTCAGGCATGACTTGCCCTTAGTGAAAGGGACACATACATATGGTGAAGTGCTTCTGTGAATCAAAGCCTGGGTTTGGTGTGCAGTTAACTGGATATACAGTGTGAGTGAATATAGTAGCAGTGGATAAACAATGAAATTTGTATGCAGTCTCCATGGAGATTGAGTGGATTATATCCTTTATCCACTTCACTTCCACTAACCTATGTGCTAGAATACTAAGTTTGCAGTTGATGAACCTTGGTTATTTTCAATCGTAAAGCCAATGTTTTTCTGCTGTGTCTGTGGGAACATGGGCGAGAGAGTCCTGTGGCACCTTATAGACTAACAGATGTATTAGAGCATAAGCTTTCATGGGTCAAGTGGATATTTACCCACGAAAGCTTATGCTCTAATACATCTGTTAGTCTGTAAGGTGCCACAGGATTCTTTGTCGCTGTTGCAGATCCAGACTAACATGGCTACCCCTCTGATATGGAAACACAAATAACATGAAATTTAAAATACAGAACCTGTCAGTGCTTTTTTAATCAACAGGACTTTTATTCAGAGAACATTAAAGTTGCACAGTACTGCTGCTTTTTTAAGTGTACAATTTGATTTGCTTTTGTTCTCTTAATTATTGGCATATCTGGCAACTGTGCCATTCTGGCTGATAGAGTGCCATTTTTACAGTGTTGTGCATTTGTACTTACTGCAGAGAATAATGTTCCTTTTCTTGTCTCACACAATCCCCTATCATGCTGTCTACTGTGCAAGAAAGCCTTCCCTCTCTCTCCTGTATCTGACATCATCATATGCAGGAGATGCTTTGGTTCATGTACTTTTGGCTACCAGCATCACAAACTGAGCGTAAGAGCTCAAACCCCTTGAGTACATGTCCATTCCAAGGAGACATCGGAACTGTTCCAGGGGGACTGAAGAAGCCCTATTGTATGTGTGTCACTCTGACAAAAGCAGTGACTTCTAAAGAATTTCTGAAACCTTACACCTTCTCTTTTACAATCAGCTTAACTGAGGGTTTTGGTGGCTTTTAGAAAGTGTCTATTATTCTGATTCCATGTGCATTTATATACTTACAGTAGCATTCTTCTAAGTAGCATAGAAGTGCCAAATTAAAAAAGAAATACACCATTTTAGGAAATATGAAATGCCTGTGTGATAGGCAATAAGAAAAATCTGTTTTCAGATTGTTTATACCTGAGTTGTGAATTGAGAAGTCTGATCTAAAAAGTAAAAATTAAAAACATTTGAGTTTTATATCTGGGCTGTGTCCTAGAAATATGTCAAGATTACAGTCTTGAACCACTTTTTGTTCCAGGCAGTGATAGGGTTTATTAATTACTCTCTTCTTGATCAGTAGCCATCATTTCTGCTGCAACTAATTTATGGAATAAAATGATAGAATTTCAGTATTAGTGGAGATGGCCATGAATAATTGTTCTGAATCTGAACATCCCCAAACTTTTGATAAAATGGCATTGAGATACATGGTAATCCAAACTTTGTGGTATGAACAAACCCCATCTCTCAATATGAGAGTTTTTTTCCTCCTAAGAAAAGTGAAAAGTGAAAGTGTTGTGGATCCTTGTGTGGATATATAGTTGCATTGAAAGTGTTAATATATCTGTCTTCAAAGTTGTGTTTGGGAGTAGAAATATGACTCTGACTTGTGTGACCAATAACATATGACATTATGAATAATGAATATTTGAAGTTGTAGTCATGGCAAATGTTTTGTAAGCAATTCTTTTACTGCAATAAGTTTCTAGCTCTGATGGTGGCAGAGGAAATATTGAAAATGTGAACTCTAAAGGTTCGAAAACTAGAAAACAAATACAACCCCCCCCCCCCCCCAAAAAAAAAACTTGTTTCTAACAGCTCATGATTTTCAAGCCAATTTGAGTTTTGTAGATCTGATTCATGACTTTGAAAATGTGGGGTTGACAATGCTGATTTAGGATGCCCAGCTAAACTGATTTCTTTGTATTGTTCTAGTGCCCCAAAATCACCACAAACTAAATGGGGATCAGAAGTTGTTTTGTGACTGGTCTTTCAGGAAAGGTACAATGTCTTGTGAACAGTGTCTCTCTCCTAGTTAGAGGAAAACTTCAGAGCAAATAGTCTCCTTTTAAAAAAAACACCTGGCTTGAAAGAGAGCAAACAGCAGGATTATAAAAGAGATTAATTAGTGAAAAGGATGTGTGAGCAACAGGCTAGTTTAATTATACAAGCTGTCTGTTCTGGGATTTCCTCAGTAGTACTATTCAAATCATGAATTATTTCAACCAAATAAAAACTGCTTAGGGTCTGCTTAGGATATATGCTGAGAGATTTATACAAATTAACCTCTATATAATGCCTTGTTGGACTGAAATATGACAGAATATAGCTATTTTTTTATCATTCAGATCTAACACACATCCCCTGGTAGACTTTGACTAGTGCTCTGTATTAAAGCTGGGTACTGTAATCAATAAATGAGCAGCTTTTGTTATGATTACTCATCTCACAGCTATTTAGTGTGAATTTAACGAAGATTCACATAGAATCATAATTCCAGGGATTGTGTGTCCATATTTGTTTTAGGTACTTTGATATTTCTCTTTTATAGAATAATTTTCCTTTTGAATAGAAATAATAAGTTAACTGTGAATAACAAAACCTTAAAATGCATACTTCATTAAATGTCAATAATCTCCAAACCTGAAATAATCATTTATATGCACGATTACAAATGAAGCCAGACTAAATAATGAAAATACTTAGGACACCTCACATTTTTACTTGCAAAGTTAAGTATTTGGTGCCAATGCAAAAAGTTTGAGCTGGCAACATTAATTGCTGTTACAATACTACATATATTTCACCTTTAAAGGTTCAAAAATTTCCCCTCTTAAAAAATGGTTGCAGCCTGTAAGTATCAGGAATGAGTGAGAAGTGGGAGATGTAGAGAAAGCTATGTGTCTCAGAAAGAGTAATTAGCATTGGTTCTCCCACCCCTGGGCCTGATTCAACATCAACAAGCCCACTGAAGTTAATGGAAAGAGTCCAGGTCCATGTACATACACACACAACCAAAAAAAACACCACCACCACAACATTAGCAGGGTCAACTGACTTGGAGACACTATGGAGCTGAAAATAAATGTGGATGTTGCTGCCCAGGTGGGAGCCCAGGCTCTATAACCTGGTGAGGGGGAAGGGTCTCAGAGAGAGTGAGTGCGGGGTAGATGTCAAAAGGGTTGAGATGGACATAATAGAAAAGTGGTGGTGTACAATTCAATACAGAAGGCCCCTGTCCTGCAAAAAATTATGCTTATGTTCATACTACTAGTGTAAACTTGGGACACAGCAAGGGAGACCTAGGCCAGCCCACCTTGGCCAGCTCTGAGCAAAGACCCAGCAGCTGCCCTCTCCACTCCTAACCTTGCCGGAAACAGAAATGCAGGACAGCTGCACAGGAGGTAACAGGCTGGGGAGCTGTTGCCTGAGTCATGGAGCTGTGAGCTAGGAGGAGAGGCCCCAGCACTTCCCCGACCCCATTGTCCTGGGAAGCCCAGATTCTGGGGCTTTCCGTAGGAAGCAGAAGTGCTGGGGGTTCATTGGGCTGCACAGTACCTCTCACTGTGATTTTCATGCTGAAGCTTCGTTGCCATTCAGAGCCCTGTCTTGGCACATTCCGGCACTTTCTTCCCTGAATGCAGCCCTGCAAACCTGCCTGTGATAGGCTCTGCCCTCTGCAAGCCATGTGCCCAGCTAAGCTGTGCCCAGAGGTCACTCTGTGCTCTACTGTCATTATCCCAGGACAAGTGCCCTACTGCAGATGGCTCCTCTCCACAGGTCCCCTCCTTAGAAAAAAATTGGTTTAACCCTGGTGTAAAGTTAAGCATATGCAGACGTGTTTACAAGATTGAGTCTAAAATTTAGAATCATTGGCACTGGATTTAAGGAATATTTTAAAGAAAAGTTTGGTGATTTTACTGTGTGAAGAAGTTCTTACTGCAGTATATTTGAAGGCTATTTTCACATTGTTAGAAAATCTAGCTCTTACTCACATGAAAACAGGGGCCGCTCTCTAGAATTATGGATATTAATACTAGAATTCTGTGGAACTGAAGGGAACTTTTCATGCATTTAGCCAACAGATGCTTCTCTGCCATTTTATCCTTTGTTCAACAACTTGTCTTTTGCCTCCCACTAGACTTTTCATCCTTATGTCCATTTCAAGCAATCTATCTTGGTATGAAATCTACTCTTCTGAGGTGACTTTACAGTCTCTCCTGTTTGTTTAAATCTCTTCCCATTGTTAGGAAATAATTGATCTAGGACTTATTGCTACCGCTCTTTAAATATACTCCTCCCTCTAGCCAAAGTCCATATTGGCAACAATGAAACCATGGGCTCTGGCTAATGCTAAGATATCCTCATCGGCTTCATTTCTGGTTCCATAGCTTTGTCCTCTCTGACAATCATCGTAGACCTCATTGTAGACTTGTATTTTCCCACGTCTATGAGATCTGCTCCTATAATAAAGTGCTGAACTTGTGGCACTTTACTAATCATTTTCCCAATGCTATCTGGAATTCTTCATTCTCCTCTCTTTTACAGTAAGCTCATGGTGTTTAGCTACATACAACATTAAATATTTGTTTTCTGGTCAGTGCTATTCTTTCATCAGCCAGTCTCACTTCCTTTAGATGCTGCTACCTTATTCTTTAATATTCTGCTATGATTATTCCTGTTCCATTCCTCCTTACTATATTCTTGTCTACTGTACCAAATTTTAACCTTCTCTGTGATGTCAAATAATAGAGACTTGTAACTGTTTCATTTTGTTACAGGGAAAGGTGAGCATGGAAAACCATATCCTCTAACAGAGGAAGACTGTGATGATTCTGCTTATAGAGAGAATGGCTTCAACATACTTGTTAGTAACAATATAGCCCTGGAACGATCATTACCAGACATTCGACATCCAAAGTAAGTAAACTATATTTGATCAAATATTTCACTCTAGGTATTCACCTGCTGTACCTTTCTGGTGAAGTACCTCCCAGCCTAACAGGAAATGTGACAATGCAGCCATGGTGCTGTGTGATTAAGGTATTTTGTCCAAGATGGACAAAAGTGTGTGTGTGTGTATATATTGTGGCAAAGCTCTGTCCTTATCTTCGTGGATCCTGCGTTTCCTGGCGGATTTTTACTAGCCTCAGCGGCTCACTGTGACCCTCCAAGGAGCCCTTCTCTCTCTGGAGACAAGGTCACAGCCTATTGAGCCATTTTCATCACAAACCAGTGAGGGGAAGCTATCCTTCCTGACACAGTCTCTATTGTCTCCCAATCTCAGAGACTAATTAGGGGAGGCAGAAATGGGGGAGCCCAGGCCCGCCCTCTACTCTGGGCTCCAGCCCAGGGACCCTAATAGTATCAGCTAAGATGGCTGACCTTTTAGGCACAAAACACAATACAATTCCCTGGGCTACTTCCCCACAGCAGTCCCCACTTCTTCAAACTCCACTTCACCCTTACCTCAGGGCCTCCTTCCTTCTGTACAATATGTTGTCCACCACTCAGTCTCACCAACAGCATAACTTCCTTCCACAGCTTCTGACACCCACAGCCCACCTGACTAACTGGGAGGTTTTTATCTGGATTCAGCCAGTCCCTGATTGGCTTCAGGTGTCCCAATTAGGCTAGCTGTTTCTACTCCTTTCTAGAAGGTTCTTAATTGGCCTCAGGTGTCTTGATTGGCCTGGAGTAGCCTTTGTTTGGCTATCCAGGGAACAAGGACCTGCACATCCTGAGACTAATATACCTGCCTTCCAGCACTCTCCTATATCCTTCTGGTCTGATTCCGTCACTATATATATATATATATATATATGTAATATAACTATTTGCTGGAGTTAAATGTGCAAGCAGTACAGTAGCCTTATGTTGCGGGGTTTGTGGTTTTTATGGGGTTTTGTTTGAATTTGATCTGATCTCACAATAAATACTGCAAGCTGGATCTGGATGAATCCTTCAAACAATTTTAGTAAATATTAACTTGTATTTTTAAACACATTTTCACTGTGTTTGTGCCCCTATCCCATTTCTCTGAATATTCCATTTGTGTTCTATGGCAGAAATGTATATAGAAACTATGAATTTTAAGTGAGTAGTGAATATTCTGAATATTCAGCAACTTATGAGTTTGTTTGATTATGTTCACTAGGAACCCAATTCTAATAGTTCTATTCTGTACATTTTTAAGCAAATAATGAAGACTATTCAGAGAGTGAAATTTGAATTCATACACACATTTAATTGTTGTAGAATCCTGCTTCTAATTGTTCCAGTCATCTAGCCAGGGAACAGAAAAATACTCATGTAACCAATCCAAATTAATCAAGACAATTCAAATTTCAAATGCTGATTCTTCACAACAAATGGTTTACAATCTACACTAGAATATATTTTTGAAGAAAATAGTGAATCATTTAGAAAAATCAATAAACTTGAAATCAAAATCCACTGATGATAATTTCTGGTCAGAAAGAAGCAAGAATTGTAAAATATATTTTTCAATTTATCTATTGCTCTAAGATAAATTTGCATATCTTCAAAAAAATGCATCTGTATATTTTTTTTAATGATTCTCCAGGATTTCATTTTTGCTCAGAATGATCTTCCATTTACAGAATGATTTCCCCCTGAGTTATCAGTCAGTATTTTATTAGACAGAGATAAATGTCATAGTATCATAGAAACCTCTTGCTGCTATTGTTAAATGAGAGTTTGAAGAATCTCAGCAAATCTTTAGTGGGGAAGGATGACAAGTCATGTTGCTTCTGGTATATGGTATTTAGCAGCTGACTTTTTTTTAGAGAAGTTTTATTTATGAAAAAACTTTAGTCTTTGAAAAGGGTCTCCTGACTTCCCAATAGCAGAAAGTAATGATAGACTACAGCAGGAAAAAGTTGATGCAACCAGCAACAGTTCAGGATACTCTATAGGCTGGGGCAAAGAGTTATGTCTGGGGCTCTACCATGATTCTGGGTAGAGCAACAAGCAGTCTTAGCTCTGAGCCTCCTGTCTAGGGCTGACAGCAATGAACAGTCTGGGCTCTAGCTTTAGCCTTAGCCAGGAGACTCTAGGCTTATAATACAGACCTTTAAGCATCACAGCTATTCCAGCTGGAGGGGGCTCTCCCAACAGCATAATTATGCCACCCTCAACGAGCAGCAGTAGTTGTGTTGGCAAAGGATATGCTCCACACTAGCACTTATGTCAGTCAGAGGTATATGTGTTTTTTTTCATACCCCTGACCAACAAAACACAGACAGCAATCTACAGTCTAGGTCTCTGGCCCTTTGGATGGGGCAGAGAAATAAACAGTCTTTAGACTTGCGCCTCCTGGCTCCGGAAAACAGCAGTCAACAGTCTAGAGCCCACAGCCTCCGGGCCAGGGCAACTAACCATCAGGGTACAGGCTTTAGGGTCAAGGATGAGTGTGCTGCCAGTCCTCAAGTGTGGAGTAGCAGCAAAGGGGATAGGGAGACCTGGGTCCAGCTTACTCCACCAGATCCCAGACCAGACCACTGGTGGGTGATCCTGCCACTGCATCAGCAGGGAAACTGAAATCTGCTCCCTGGTTTCTCAGCAGCACAACCTGAAAGTCTTGTTCCCTGGTCTACTTCATACCTCACTTAGGCCTTGTCTACACTACAAGCTAATGTTGACTTTCTTGAGTTCGAATTAAGAAAGCCGATGGTATACATTCAATTGTTTGTGTCCCCAGTAAGTGGGTTAATTCGGCGGATTGCCTTCATGGTTCCGTGGCTAGCGTTGACTCTTAGAGCGGTGCACTGTGGTAGGTATCTCACAGTGCCCACAGTCTCTGCGGCCCCTTGGAATTCTGGGTGAAGTCAGCATTGCATGATAGGTCCAAAAACAATCTCGCGGGTTTTTCATTCGTGCTTCCCGTCACTCGCCCCTCCCTCCATGCAAGGTGTGGCAGACAGTTGTTTCGCGCCTTTCAGGCCTGCAGACACCATACTGCTTTCATCAGACAGAGTGGAGGTCAGCCAGCCACTGCTCCTGCTAGAACTCTGCTCTCAAGTGGCCTGCTATTCTACTGTACTCCAGGCAATCCTGAAACTATGTCAAGTCGGCTGCTTTCCTATTGTACTCCAGGCAATCCTGAAAGTAGTTAAATAGCCTGCTATCCTTCCTTGCTCCAGGTACTCGTGAAAAGGACGTCAAGTAGCCTGCTATTCTTCCATGCTCCAGGCACTCGTGAAAAGTATGTGAAATCTGATGGCTGAGTGGCATCTCTTCTCTTCTGTTGTCTTTCTCCTATCTTCTTTATTTGAATGCTTTTACTGCCAGCTCTGCCCTCTTCCATGGATTGCCTGGAGGAGTCTGCCTCGAAGGTCCTCTCGTTGTTTGGCTGGAATATCTATTCCAGTGGCATCAGCATAACTTGTCCTGCGGCTACTATCCTGCTATGCTCCAGGCACTCGTAAAAAGTACGTTAATTGTGGTGGCTTCTGCAGCTCCTGCTAAGTGGCATCTCTTCTCCCGCCAAGTGGCATCTCTTTTGTTGTCTTTCTCCTTTCTTCCTTAGTCAAATGGTTCCACTGCCAGCTCTGCCTTCACTGCCTTTTCCCTGGACTGCCCATGCAGATTCCATAGTAGTGGAGGCAAGGAGCCCGCTCATGTTATTGCAGCAATTATGGACATTGTAAACAGCTCACGAATTATTGTGCAATATATGCAGAAAGGGAAAGCCCGTGTGAGAACGTGAAGGCAGGACAGTCATGAGAGTGAGGAGGACATAGACACAGGCTTTCCCAAATGCAGTGCCACCAGCAGCTTAGGGATCCTGGTGGCAATGGGGCAGGCACATGCAATGGAATGGCGATTCTTGGCCCAGGAAACTAGTATGGACTGGTGGGACCACATTATGCTGCAGGTCTGGGATGATTCCTAGTAGCTCAGAAATTTTCGCATGCGTAAGGGCACTTTTATGGAACTGTGTCACATGCTTTCCCCTGTCCTGAACCACCAAAATACCAAGATGCAATTAGCCCTTACAATTCAAAAGTGAGTGGCGATAACCCTCTGGAAACTTGCCACGCCAGCTACCGGTCAGTTGGCAATCAGTTCGGAGTGGGTAAATCTACAGTGGGCCCGGGAAACTAGCGTGTTCCCGGGGCTGCAGTGATGCAAGTGGCCAACGCAATCATTGAACTGATGCTGTCAAAGGTAGTGATTCTGGGAAATGTGTAGGCCCTAATGGATGGCTTTGTAGCAATGGGGTTCCCTAACTGTGGCGGGGCTATAGATGGAACACATATCCCTATCCTGGCACCGGACCACCAGCGCTGTGAGTATATAAACCGCAAGGGATACTTTTCCATGATCCTGCAAGCGCTGGTTGATCACAGGGGATGTATCACCAACATCAACGTGGGTTGCTGTGCAGGGTTCGTGATGCTCATGTCTTTAAGAACTCTAGCCTTTTTAAACAGGTGCAGGAAGGGACTTTTTCCCAGACCAGAAAATTACTGTTTGTTATCCTTGGGGACCCAGCCTACCCATTAATGCCCTGCCTCATGAAGCCATACACAGGTGCCCTGGATAGTAGTAAGGAGCTGTTCAACTACAGACTGAGCAAATGCAGAATGGTGGTACAGTGTGCATTTGGTCGTCTCAAGGGATGCTGGTGCAGCTTACTGACCCATTCAGATCTCAGCGCCAGAAATATTCCCATTTTTAACGCAGTTTGTGCGTGCTCCACAATCCCTGTGAGAGCAACGGAGAGACATTTATGGCAGGGTGGGATTTAAAGACCCTTTTAGGTAGATCTAAATGGCATCATGGTGAGGACAGCAAAGTGGAAGGATTGATTTAATGTGGATAAATTTTATTTTACTGTGTAGTGTAGACCAGACCTTAGTCAGTGTTGCTCCTTTGATCTGGGACTTTGTCTCATTGCCTCACCATTGGGTAATGGCAACTTCAGCCACTCTTTGGGGTCCTCTGGGGGTCCTTCATCCACTCTTTGGGGTCCTCTGGGGTCTTCAGGGGGAGGGTAGTGGTTCCTCGCTCTCAAGTCCAGAGAGAAGTCACTCTGCCTCACTACAACCCCTAAAAGGTTCTGTTCCCACGTTTTTGCAATCATTTACCTCTGGCAGATTATGGGCTCACTTTTGGCTGGGTGGAAAGAAAATATCAGAAAAGTAAATAACTGTTTCCTTTTCTTTAGAAAGTTTATCACTTATAACTCACTATTAGGACTATAACTCACTATTTCTCACATTTTACACAGAACTATCTCTGTTAAAATAAATCTTTAAACTGACCTCTCCTATACATTCATGCATCACCTCTGACAGCTGCCAGTACATAATATATCATTTGTGCCTGATTGGTTTTGCATGTGTCTGAAAGATCGTAAGCAGCTTGTACCAGGGAACCTATCTCATTTAATTTCAAAGAATCAAACGCATCAATGGTGACAAATAAAATTAGATAGAGTAGAAACTTTCAAATTCTGATTTATTTATTTTTTTTGGCAAAAAGGGGCACATTTTTCAACCAGCTCTAATAATATTTACAAGTATTGTGGAGGCAACCCCAAAAACCTACAATGTGTATGATAGTTTTCCCATGTTGTCTTCCACTCACAATTGCTAAAAAATTGCCCCTTCATCCCTGCTGGACAGCAGCCTCAGACTCTCCCTCTGTTTTTCCTTTCTCCATCAGCTACCTCTTCAACATGGCATCATTTCTGGTCTTCGTGCTAGGAAGTCTTTACTTCAATCTATTACTTTCCTTTCCCTCTACTTTTCTTTAGTAACTCTTACACCCAGGCCGGGGGAAAGAGAAGGGTTCCCTGCCGGACAGACTAGCTCTGTCCAGTAGCATTGATTTTGCCCTTGCTTCACCACCTCATGTTGCATCAAACCCAAGGAAAACAGTTGGTCTTGAAAGTGTATAAAGTCCTCAGGTTTGGTGTGCATCATATGAGGTAATCATCTGTTTTGAAATGTTCAGAGAACTAAATGGAATTAATAACGCTGAATGAAAAATGGTGGGGATGGGAGGTGAGGGGAAATTACAAAAACTGAGACTTTTTTGTAATAACCTTGAAATTCAGAAACAAAGGCACAGACTATATAAATGCCAGCATAATCAGGTAAATAACGAATTTCAAAATGTATGGAGAAGGAATTAATCCAAAGAAAATCCCCCAAAGAATGTATTTTATTGTTGTTTTTCTATCTAAATACCATATTGTATGTATTTATTTTAAAAAGCAAACAGTGTCCTTCTAGGACTGTATATTAATTTCAATATCCCAATGTTGATTGGCATAGGATTAATGCAAAGAACAAACCCTTTTTTCCTAAACTGTATGTTTTAAATATTTTGTTTATGCCTTGTGGCTGGCAAAATTATCCCCAGGTTGCCTGAAATTATCTTTAGCAATTCCCACTGGCCAAGAATGTTTCCAGTAAAATGGAATTTTAATACATAATTGCACAGCATCAAAGTTCCATTACACTGCATTGTTGGCATGATAAATATGCTTGTAAAGGAACCTGCTCTCCCCAGTGGAATATCTTAATTTGCGTTGGTGTTCAAAAGAGTGTGAATGGAAACAATGCAGAAAATCATTAGAGACAAAAGGAAGTTAAAGTGTCCATTTCCCTGTTTTTGCCAGTCTATCTACTAGTAATTTGTTTTTCACCCACTACTAGTCACATGGGGCACGGCATTTCTCAGAATCTCCCCAGAAGCAAGGCATTGTCAGCAGTGACTTATTAGGAACCAGTCAACACTACAGTGACTGCTTTTTCTTTTTCTTATAAGTGACTTTCACCCCAGCTGCCTCGTTTGGAAAACCACAATCCTCAGGCGCCCGAATTATTCTCCTGTTCTGATTCAGCCAGATTCTTATACTATTCAATGTAGCCCTATACAATTGATTAGGCTTGGTAGTATCTGTATGAATTGATTTGAAAAAGCAAACAAGGCTTAACTCTGCCAGCCTTATTCATGTTATATAGTACCTTACTACACAGATAGTCCATTGGAAAACTGACTGCCTCAAATAGCTTAGTCTAAAGGAGAGAAATGATTTCCTGTGAAACTATTTGTACAGTAAGGTAAATGAGAATTGGGGTTGCAGAATCAGAAGGTCTAATGTCCACTGCTCAGGCTTTGAAGGTCTGGTCCAAAGCTCACTGTAATCAATGGGAAGTCTTCCATTGACTTCAATGGATCTTGAAGCAATCCCTTTATGAATTGTCTTCCCTTGTGCTTTTAGATAATAAACAGGAAAGGAACTTCATAACTGGTACCAACCTGTTGTTGTACAGCATGTTTATAGCACTAATACATAATTAATAAAATAGAAGTTTTTAACATAGAATGAGCTTGTCTTCTAGAAATTTGAAAACTGTATTTCATCCCCATTGCCATTTGAGGATAGTAAGTAATATGCTTGTTTACAAATAGATTTATTTTTGTAAACTGAAACTCTATGCCAAGGAAACAGTGCTTATACCCATTAATAAATTACATGCTACAATTTGAGAGCAATTATCTGAAAATATATATACCATGTTGGCCTGTTTTGTCAGCTCTCACAAATTAAGCAGGTTTGGGTGTGGTCATCCAGGGACTGGGAGATTAATGGAAGGCTTGACAGAACTATAGTAATATATTTAAGATTAGCAGCCATGTTAGTCTGTATCTGTAAATAAGGCGAGGAAGACTTTGTAGCACCTTAGAGACTAACCAGTTTATTTCAGCATAAGCTTTCATGGGCTATAGCCCCCTTCATCGGATACGTAGAATGGAAGAGAAGTAAGATGCATTTATACACACAGAAAGCAAAAATAATGGTATGCTAATGTACAACCTTTTTTTTGCTTTCTGTGTGTATAAATGCATCTTACTTCTGTTCCATGCTATGCATCCAATGAAGTGGGCTATAGCCCACGAAAGCTTATGATGAAATAAACTGGTTAGTCTCTAAGGTGCTACAAAGTCTTCCTCGTCTTATTTATAGTAATATAATTATACCTCTATAGTTATAACTGTGCACTCCCGTTTCCTTGAGAGTAGCTGCTGTGCCAGTGACCCACTTTGTGCACGGAGGCACTGGGTTCTCTTCAGAGCTATGAAAGCAACATCCTTGTGGAAATTCCTGAAGATTTCATTAGACTATGGCATATGTTCTCTAGAGTTTTTATCAGGAATACCAACAGTAAACTCACAGACTCATTGCTCTACTCCAAAGCCTAGCTGACAACTAGAAACTATTCAGCAAAAATACTACAAAAATGTCTAATATTCACACTGTATAGGCATCTTAATCCCTGAAATATCAGACAGCTCTTTCCAGTGTCTGGCTCTTCTTTTCTCTACGTGGGCTAGAACTTCAGTTCCAATCCAATTTTGTTCTCACCTCAGTTTGAAAAGGCCTATCATCTTTGTGTTTTTGGAGGGGGTCAATATGGTTTTCACCTCATTCTGAAAAGACTCATTATCATTGTATTTGCAAGTGGTGAGGGAAGGGTCAGTTTATATCAGTGTAACAGCCATGGTGGAATGGTCTTCACTTCTGTGCTTTTGGCAGAGATACTTCAAGAAGTACACGTAAAAATTGATCCTTTATTATTGCATTAATGGGTAATGAACACTACAATTAAAGCTGAGAAATGTTTTTTGATTTTTCACATTATCTCCAAAATGTTCCTTTCAACCTGGTAATTTCCATCCTTGATCTCAGCCCAGAGATGATTTTTTCCTTCCTTAAAGATTAAGGTAAATTGTTCCACTATTTGTGAGGTATGCAAAGATGTCAAAACCCAAGCCCATTTTCCTACTCTAAATTCTTTCCTTTCTCTGTCTCTTATGACTCAGATAAAGCTATAGCAATTCAGCTCAAACTTGGCAAGGTCTTGTTCTTTTTTGAAGAAAAATCAAAATAAGCTTGAAGCACAATAGCTCAGTGTTCGTTATAAAAGCTTGAAAATCTGAACTCTCCTGAAAAAAAGTAGATCTGTATTGTTTGAAGAGACTGTGCACATATACACATGAAGTGGAATGTATGTGCTCCCAATGCACTCAAGTCAGAGGCCTTTGCCACTAGGCTGCCTACTTCTACCTCCAGTCTCGTCATGAGGTGAGCTAAGGACATAAAAAGAGTGACTGCTGCCTCCTTCTCAGTTTCCTATTGCTTCCAATGGTCAGAGTTGGAGCTCCCTGTAGCTTTTCCTTCAGTTAACCAACCTTAAACCTTTAGTATATGTAGTTCGCATAATTAGGTAGCATTAGTAGAATTAGTGATATTTTTAGCTAGTCAGTCTGGATTTTGTCATGAAAAAATACCCTTAAGCAGTGTGCCACTTGGAGGACTGTTATCCCTCTCATGCAATATTATGAGAGTTCATGTTCACTTACTTATCCACTATAATCCTTACATTTCTTTCAGAGTCACTGCTTTCCAAAATACAGTTTGTCATCCTGTGACCCTCATTCTTTGTTCCTAAATTTATTACTTTACATTTGGCACTGACAAATATACACATGAATCTTAACAAAATAATGCAGATGTTTCAAGCTTCACACTACATATGGAAGCGTGTTTTAGAGTTAATGATCATTTTTAACCTATTATGCCTAAGTGAAAGTTTCTTTTTCAGCAGAAACTAATAAATAATGTTCTTTTATAGAGAGTACCTTAAACTGAAAATGAGAAGTGGTGGTCATTTTGAAAGAGTGTATAAGCCTGTGTCCTCAGTCCCCCTGAGAACATAGCCATTTTAAAATAGGACAATTCTTTGAGTTCTTCTGAAGATGTAGTTTTTATGCACTGACCTTTGTTGGACAGTTAAACTTTCCATTATGAAAATAACAGCAAAAAGGACCATTAATCATAAACAAATTTTCAAAAGCTATGTGTTGCACTAAATCTACTCAACATGCAGAATATGATGTACAGAAAAATATGGACTGTAGGATGGAAGGCCAAACTAGGACGTGTGAATCTAGGGAAATGTATGTAGGTGCAAGAAGCAGGGAGAACTTGGAGCACAGGAGAGAGAAGACCTACCTGAGCGTGTACATGCCAGCAATTTTCAACTATTCTGGCAAAACAGTGGCAGTAAGCAGAGTTTAGCTAGCTAGTATATTATGGATGCTTCGCTTTGCACCAGAGTGGCAAAAAGCAGCCACAGCGTACTGATGAATCTGGTCATAAGTTTCAATTTTTAAAAATGATTTGAGGTTGATACCTCAAATCACTAGAAATGCTGCTAAATAATTGTTTCCTTCAGAGTAAATTCCCACAGAAATCTGTGATTAATTCGTTTCAAGGCCAGAAGGGAACATTGTGATCATCTAGTCTGACGACCTGTATAACACAGGCCCTAGAACTTCCCCCCAAATAATTTCTAGAACATACCTTTTAGAAAACATTCATTCTTGATTTAATTCAGTGATGAAGAATTTACCAAGACCTTTAGTAAGTTATTCCAATGGTTAATTATTCCAAATTGAAATTTATGCCTGATTCCCAGTCTGAATTTGTCTAGTTAAAACTTCCAGCCATTGGACTTTGTTATACCTCTCTCTGCTAGACTGAAGAGTCTGTTAGTCAATATTTGTTCCCCATATAGGTACTTGTAGACTGCAATCAAGTTACCCCTTAATCTTCTCTTTAAGATAAATAGATTGTGCTCCTTGAGTCTCACTTGACTTACTGACAATCTAGGTCTACATACCTCATGGCAGATTAGTGCTAGAACTCCAAGATACTTAAGAGAAAATAAATTTGCCTAATATACATGTGCTAAATTTAACTATATTTAATGAGACTCTTGGATATAATGAATTTTTAAAGTAGATTTCTTTTTCAATTACATTTTGATATGAAGATAAAAGCAACTTAGAATAAATTCTTAGGCTATTTAGTTCTTGTTTATTTTCTTTTCATGTGCATTTTCTGTGCATGTTTGTATGTTCAAATTTTAGAAATTGGATAAGAAAACTGCATCTACCACTCCTTCAAAAGAGAAAAAAATCAATTATAATTTCCATTTTTAGTATAACAGCTAAACAAAGCTGGAAAAATCAGTAATGGGCCAAAACCAGAGTTCCTTGCCTCCTCCCTCTACCCACCACCCCTCCATTTTTATTCTGTTCCTTTCTCACGCAAAACTTCTATTAGGGTCAATCAGGGAGTTGAAGCCAAGCTTTAAAAAGAGTTTGTGCAGTTACATTAGGGTGACCAGACATCTCAATATTAGTGGCTTTGTCTTATGTATGCAACAATTACTGCTCTCCTCTCCCCGCAAAAAAATATTGTCCCAATTTTTCACTCTTGCTATCTGATCACAGTGACATTAGCCAGCACAGGCTGGTTAGGTAGCTTGGGAATTAGAGCCACTAATGTACATGATTTTTGTATGGTTCTGGTAGCTTAAGTAAAACAATTCCTTTGAAATTCACTGCAAATGAGACCTGTTTCTCCTCTGTCATGAGACACTCAGGTGTTTAGTCACTAGCTTTTGTAGGGCCAGATTCATGACCTGAATATTTAAGGTGTCTTTTTTGTTAAAAAAAGGTGGTAGAGTAGAGGAAAGGATATTGTCAGGAAACTAGGCCTGGTCTACACTAGCAGGGAGGGTCGACCTAAGATACTCAACTTCAGCTATGTGAATACGCATCTTAGGTCGACTTACCTGCCATCCTCATGGCAACAGCAGTCAAAAGTGGGCTCCCCCGTCAACTCTGTCTTGCATCTTTTGGGGCTGGTCTTCACTAGGCAGGGGGATCGACTGCAGATACACAACTTCAGCTATGTGAATGATGTAGCTGAAGTTGGCGTATCTGCAGCCGACTTATCTGCCATCCTCACGGCTGCGGCGGTCGGCGGCGTGCTCCCCCGTCGACTCCAGCTTGCGGCTTTTGGTGAGCTGGAGTTCCGGAGTCAACAGGGGCGCCAGTGACGATCGATTTATCGCGTTCTGACGAGACGCGGTAAATCGCCAAAAGACCAATTGCTACCGTGCGTAGTGAAGACAAGCCCTTGGTGAGCTGAAGTTCCAGAGTTGACGAGAGTGCCTCTGGAGATCGATTTGTTGTGTCCTAACGAGACACGATAAATCACTCCCCAATAGATTCATCTGTGTCTGTCGATCCAGCTGGTAGTGTAGACAAGGCCCTAGTCAGGTTCTTTTAAACTTGCAATATCTAATTTAAAAAATATAATCTTTTAGCCCCCAATAGAGGTTTTGCTTGAGTAAGGACTGAAGCAATATTGTGTAACATCCTCAAAATAATAGGGAACAATTTTTCACTGTGTGAGGTTTCAGTGTTGTTCATGATGGAGAATGAGACAAGATCTGCTGTGGTGAATGCAGCTCTTTATTGAAATATTGGCTATTAAGAGATGCCTATAATGATCCCAGATTAGCTAAACGCCTCAAGCAAAATTTAAGTAGTCATGGAAAGGATTGCTGACTGCACTACAAAATACAACAAGCACTAGGAAGAAGCTCATGATTATTACTTCACTGTGCAATTGACTGACAAAGTTGACACTGTGTCATGCCCCCTGGAAGTATAGTTTCATGGATGGGTATTTCTTGGAATGATAAAATTTGTTTGGGATGTGCATGAGCATCAGTTTCTAGGTAAGCAGAAAGAAAATCAACTCTATTTCTCCCCTCAAGTGCAATTCAGTCTGATGTGAATCCAGGCAATAATGTCCACAACAAGAGAGTAGAGATTAAATTATTCTAGACCACTTTTAGGTATGGAGAGGGTAGGGTGTGGTGAGTCATACTAAGAGCCGGTTGAAATACGTGTGAATAATTTATTTTACAAACCCATACAGATAATCTTTTCTGTTTTCAAATTATCTGCAAATAGGTTTTTTTCCTTCAAAAATTGACATTATTACTGAAATAATTAACTATGAGCAAACTGTAGCCTATGGTTAATTCAAAAACAGGTCACTCTGAATAGCTGACATTCCTTATTTATTCTCTGGTCATCTAAAGCACAAGGGGTAAAATCTTGGCCCTACTGAAAGTTAATGACAAATTTCCATAGTGTGCTTCTGGTTGGATGACATAATGTTTATTAATGGGGGAGGGTCTTTTACTGTTTGCAAATAGTCTGTAATTATTTCAGTCTATTGGAAAACTAATAAAAAAGCTTTACAAAATGGTCACCAGAATATTCAGATACAAATATGTATTGCTTTCTGTGAAAATTCTGGTGGAGGGGATGAGACAGATGTCTCCCTCATTTGAAAGTTTATAAATATATACTTTAAAGCAATATATTATAAATTTCTAGGTTTTAGTTGCAAGAGTAGACAAATAATTTTACTGTGTTCACCCAGTTCTACTCCAGATACACCTCACCACAGTTACACCATTTGGTATAGAGACAAATGGGGATTTATTTTGTAACAGTTGATATGTAATTGGAAATAATTATAATTACATTTTTAACTACTTATATGGCCCCCCATCTCTGTAGTACCAGATTCCTTCCAAGTATTTAAAAATAGGAATCATTGCTGTCTGTATCTGGCTTTCTGTTTTCCCTGCCGGTAAGAGAAATAGGATGATTGGTTTATAGGTTGTTTGTTTGCTTGCTCGTGATTGTGAGAATGGGTGAGTGTGTTGGTATAAAGACTGTTGAGGAAATGAGTCTTATATTTATTTCTGAAAGAGCTCAGTTCCGTGGTGGTCATTAACTCTTGTATGAGTGAGTTTCGTAGTTTCACTCCTCTGAAAAACTTGTGTCTCGTACTCACAAGCCTTCTGCTATTGGCTCACAATGTCAAAGTTTCAGTGGAATATAGCCAGCATAGAATGGCATGTTTGCAGAGGAAGAGGCATTTTTTCAAGTAATTAGGGACAGCCTCACAGGTTTGAATATTGGGACACAGACTTGAACAGGATGCTATAATCAGTAGGGAGCTAATGCAGAGAAACATGAAGATGATGTTTTTGCATTGACTTTGGGGTTAGACAGCAAGAACATGCTGCGTTTTGTACTACTGGGAACTTTTTTAGGCTTTTCTAGATTTCCTAGGTTGCAATAATCAAACCTGAAATCAGAACTGGATTGATATCTATGATTAGGTTTGTGTCTGATAGGCTAGGGCACACATTTTTGGATAATCACCACTGAAAATAGAAATTTTTTTGCTGCCATAGCTATTTTGGTTTTCAAGAACCACTGAAGCTTGACTGGTAATTGGAGGGAAAAGGCCAACTGATTTTGAGGTATTGTTAGAAACACTTTCTTATTGACATTACCTTAGTCTTGCCTAGATTCAGCAAATCGCTCTTCATCCAGGTCTTGCATTGGACTAGGCACTGAGAAAGCTGGGGAGATAATGGTGAGTAAATTTGATGTAAAGGAAATGTAGGCCCAGATGTCATCCTTGCACAGCTGGCACTTACGCCCAAATGTTCTTACTGGCTTTTCCAACTGCATTATGAAGCTGCTGAATAATATTATGGAGAACACTGACTTTGTAGAACTCTAAGTGAAGGATTTGGAAACGGAGATGTTGTCTAAAATGTTTCTATGAGTTTCATCTGATACTAAGGAACAGAGAGACAAAGTGGATATGGTGATGTCTTACTGGATATTTCAACCATTTTAAGTCACTTCCATTCAATCTGCAACTTCTTGGAAAGGACCAGAGATATTTTGTAAATAGTAATAGTCTTGTTGCTGTTGCCAAACAAAGATGGTGAGAGAGGAACCCTCAGTTTTATCCATACCAACAAAGTATTTAATCTAATAAACAATCTGAAACAATGCATTGTTGTTGTAACTGCGTTTGGTCCCAGGATATTAGAGCTCCTCCGTGTTCTAGTTGCTTTAACTTTGATTGTATGGCAACAGCATCTGATATATGGTCAAAGACCCAGTTGTACAACCCCTTGTTCATTATAACTTAGATGCTAGGGAACAGGCCACAGACATTTGTAATGAGTTACACAGGTCAAAGCCAAGTCTGTTGTTACTCTAATAATTCTGTGAAGGTTATTTAAACAAAAAAGGGCTGACCCTCACTGGTATATAAGCGGTTAAAGCAACCCTGAGGAGGCTGCATGGGAGGCAGTCAATAAGGAAGAGGCTTGTAATGCCAGCCAATTAGGGAAAGACTTTTTGGAGGAGTCAGTCAGGGACAGACTGGCACATATAAGAAGGGGCTGCTGAGCAAAGCAGAGGTAATCACTCGCTGGACTTTGAGGAGGGAGCACTGGCTGCCTTGAAGGTGGGAGACAAGACAGCACCATGGTCCGAGTAGTGCTGGGCAGGGCCAGGAGAGAGTGTGTGAGCTCCCAGCTGACCGCTGCCAGACTGAGACCCTGATACAAGGGCAGAGAAGGTGCTAGGGCTGTGGACAAGTGGCCCAGTGAAACCAATGGCAGAGATTGGAGGTGACCCAGTTGCTACTGATGCAGATGGCTAGACCCTGGACTGCAGCCTGCCACTGACGCAAATGGCTGGACAGAGGACTGCCACCGCCACCCCTTGGAAGAGGGAGAGAGAACTAAGTGGGGCACAGCTGGACGTCTGTGTCCAGAAGAGGACACAGCAGTCCTGGGAGTGACACAGGTCCTGATTGCAGAAGCTATGGCGGTGAGACACCACTAGATGAAGGTACTCCAGCAAACCTGAGCTAATTCCCAAGACTGCCAGCAGAAGGCACTGTAGTGGTGAGTGACACACTCCATTACATATGGTGGAGAATGCAGACATATGGTCACCCCGATACACAGGGATGATAAAGAATGGTGGGGACTGTTGCCTGGTATAGACATTTGAGAGACTAAGGTGGAGAAATTGGAGTCAGAGGCCTTCCTTGTCGAGGGCTCTGGGGCTTTCCTGAATTGGACTCCAAAGTCAGTGCCCCTGCAGAAAGCGGCGAACAAGCAGCAAGGGCAGCTTCAGATCCTGCTAGAGAAGGTGCTCTCAGCCCAGCAGAGATAATGGGAGGCAGAGGAATATCTAAAGATCTGTTTTTCTGAACTACAAAAGCAGCAGCTTTACCTGTTTAAGTCACTGTGGGGTGGGGGTGGGGGTCTGTAATAATCGCAGGAAGCAAGAGGGGAATTCAGGTCCCAGGGCTGGGAGGCCGGGAGAATGTATCGCCTGTGGCAGGGACACTTTAAGAGGGAGTGCCCCTACGGGAACAAGGAACAGAGGCCTCATCTAGAGAACAGGAAAGCAAAGGAGCCCAAGAAAGACCCCTTGTGAGGAGAATAGGGAGGCACCGTGCATGTTGGATCTGTGGGCAACAGGGACCTGTAATACAGCATAAATATAATATGCAAATATTATATTTATGGAGGCAGTTCCCTCTGGATTGTAGGGATAAGGTTAACTCAGGGTAAGGGGCCAAGCAAAGGGAGGAGGAGGATAAGAGGCCATGTCCAACAGGAGACAAGGGATGTGCTTCCAGTACCATGAGAAGGACCATATAAAAAGGTATTGTCCCTAGAGGAGAAGTGGGGGATGCCTGAATGCCAGGCTCAGTCAGAGACTGCTCAGAGCAAGGCAGCAGTGAGGACCAAGACCCTGATAGAGAGTCATCTTCCACCCCAGCAGGGGGAGGTAGGGAGGTGATGGGTAGGATGAGTGAGGTAGAGAGGACCCAGAGAAACAGTGGGGCTCATGTGGGAGTAAGACAAGCTACTGTGGGGATCCAGACAGACAGGGAAACCCACACAGAAGCAGGATACACTATGATGGGAATCCAGACCCTGGAAGAGAAAGACAGGCTGCTCCTCTTGGTGGAGAGCCTGAGGCAGAAGAGAGACACCCTGTGGGCCCAGCTGTGATGGAAGCAGGGAAGATAGGGAAAAAAAAACACCTCCACCTCCCCCCTGTGTGTTTTGGTCTCAAGGGAGAGATTGTGTGATGGGGTAGCTGACCCTGACTTGTATATATAGGGTTAAAGCAACCCTGGGGAGGCTGCATGGGAGGTAGCCAATAAGCAGAAGACTTGTAGTGCCTGCCAATTAGAGGAATGTTTATTGGAGGAGCCCATTAGGGACAGGATGGCCCATATAAGAAGGGGAGCAAAGCAGAGGTGGACACTCCCGGGAGTTTGAGGAGAAAGGACTGGCTGCCCTGAAAGAGGAAGAAGAGACAGTACCATGGTCTGAGTAGTGCTGGGTGGGATCAGGGAAGCATGAGTAAGCTCCCAGCTGACCACTGCCAGACTGTGGCCCTCACAGAAGGGCGGAGAAGGTGTTAGGGCTGTAGGGAAATGGCCCAGGGAAACAGATGGTGGGGAGTGGCGGTGACAGAGCACATCACTGCCGGTCTCCCCTTCCTTTGGCCCCAGTTGCCACTGATGCAGGTGGCTAGAACCTGTACTGCAAACTGCCACTGAGGCAAGTGGCTGGACAGAGGACTGCTGCCCTCTCCCGCCCCACACCTGAGTGGGGCACAGCCAGAGGCTGTGTCCAGAAGAGGACACCATGGTCCTGAGAGCAACCCGGGTCCCGATGGCAGAAGCGATGATGGTGACACACCACTAGATGAAGGCGCACCCGCGAACCAGAGCTAATTCCCAAGATGGCTAGCAGGAGGTACCATGGTGGTGAGTGACTTGCCCAATTACAGATTAATAAAAGGTAATTAAGGAACTTCTGTGAATCAAGGAAGAGAAAAATATATAGAACAGTTGTGAGATTATTAAAAATATAACTAATTTGCATATGATATTTATGCTGTATTAGTGCCTAGAACACCATTGTGCTATAGGCTTTAGGCACATGTGAAGTATGAACCCAGTCAGGGTATGAGTCTGAATTTATAGTATTTTAATAACAAATATGCTGACCTCACTGGGCATTTATGTTTTACAGTCCAGTATCCATTTAGAAAATGACCGTAAAGCTCTGAATGAGGATTTCAATTTAGTAGCATGTTGGCAGAAGTTTCTGAAGTTCAGTCAGGTTTCACTCACTAATACTTGCTTACTTCCAGCTGAGAGCTACAGTGAAAATAATAATAAAAAAAAATCTTCCCCTTCCCCACTTCCCTCTGCTTGCATACAAAGTAACTTTCCAGACTTGTCAAATGGAAATAGATATTACCACTTATCATTACTTTATCAAGACCAACTGACAAGGCTAGACAGAAACACAATATAATTGAAGCTCGCCCCTGTAAATTGAATACTTTAACAGTCTGAGGAAGTTGTTATGTAAATCATCACTAGAAAAATGTTTATGCAAGATTTTTTTTTTTGTTTTGGGGTTTTTGTTTGTTTTGTTTTGTTTGTTGTGGGCTTGTCGTTAGCCCGATGCCAGGTGGGCACTGAATTCTCTGAGATGTGATTTCAGCTAAGAAAGAATATGTGGACAAAAACGCAAAGGAAAATTGAAACTATTTTTCTTCTTTGCTGTGACTTAGTCTGGCATGCTTTTATAAGAATTAAAAGAGAGAATATTGTGGGTAGTCTACTTTTATGATCTCTTAGCTGCTATATCAGGTTCATTCCTAAAATGTTTTGCAGACAACCTTTGCTGCACTTAACTTTTTCTATGCTATTATCCATCAGAAAGGGCAGTTTTACAAGGCAATTGATAAGTCTAGAAGGCGTAAAACCTGGTAGCTGGCCAATGTACTGCCAATGGTTTCCTTTAATGTGTATAAAATGTTGTTGTTGTTATAACCACAGGGTCAACCAAATTGCAGCTTTTATGAATTGACTTTTTCTATAAACTGACTGAAATGGTGCCCTCACTGCCCACCTTTCTCATCATTTTAGAAGCTCTTTTTCGTTCAGTGCTTTTCTGCAGAGCTTTGTTAGGTCTCTTAGAGATACTAACGGTCATAGTTTTGAAGTTGCCCATCTTCAAAGATTTTTTTTACACATGGAGATTTTATTAATGATCATTTTACCTCATTAATATTTGTATGAAATATGATCCTGTGGTCAGGAAAGGCAGGAGAATGAAACACAAACATGGGAATGGATTTTAAAACAGAAGTTAACTTGTAACTTTAAGGGGAGAGGATTAACTTCTTTCTCCCCAGCCCCCAAAATACTGAGCATTTATTAGGATCCCATATAGTGTTAAATATCCTCCATGCCAAATAAATAATATTCAGAATTGGCCCCATTCAGCCTAATCCCAATTCTGAATCCTCTTCCTCACTCTCCCCATACCTGTCAGCCAATAAAGGGTCCACATGAAAGCTAAGTCAGCCTGCAAAGATTTAAGACTCCTCTTTTTCCTCCAGGCCTAATAGAGCCACGGATTATCTCCCAGGTCCCATCATAACTCTGGGAATAGCCTCTTTTGATTCTCTCTCCTACACTAGATACCAGAACAGTGAGCTCTAATATTACAGACTCCACTTACAAACATACAGCTTCTTAAATTCCTGTCCTTATTCTTTATTAATCTAGAGACAGGCCTATAGAATACTGTGAGGAAGGTGTCAAAAAAAAAACCCACCAGGCACCTTCAGCAGTTTTGCCCTGAGGGAAAAATTCCTTTTTGATTCTCAAGACTAGTAATTGGTCAGAACTGCAGCATCTTGGAAACCAGTTCAAAGTGTATGTCCAGTACAGGTCAGAGAGGGTGGGATATCAACCAGGGCAGAATGATTGTTGGATGCTCTGAGGGCTTCTGATACAGCAAAGAGGGGATTACAAGAAACAATCAACCCTTCCCTTTTCCTTCTATATATCAACCAATGGCAGCAGGGAAAGGCAGTGGAACCTGTCCTCCTATCTCTGCCCATCTTGGCATGATTTCTATATGCATATGGGGAGGGGAGCAGGAGGAAGGCTCCTGGGCAGCTGAGCTCCCCGCTTCTTTCAGGACTTCTGTCTGAGAGAGGAGACATTTTTCTATTTTAAATTGCTAAAAAGTTTTGTGGAGACTATTTTTTAGAATTAATGTTTTCCTCGTGTGGTGCATGGGCAGGAATATCCCACCCTGTCTCTGCAACTGTTGAGTTTCTTAGGTCAGCTAACTTGATTTCAAAAGATTCTATTATAAACAAACTCCTTGATTCTCAATCCTCAGTCAAACATAGGAAATAAACTTATTTAGAATGAACGGTTAACCCATGGTGTTAAGTATCCTAGGGAGTTTAGGTAAGGATATGATGTCTTTGAATGAAAGCACCCCTATATTCATAATCTACACGTTATTGTAATAATCTTTGTGCAAGATGTGCCTTGTGAGGTATCCTTTAAAACAAGTTACACAAGAATATTCATGATCAGTGTTATGGATGTAAAAATGCATATTAAGAGTTATGAACAAAAGCTGAAATTATTACTACAATATGTATACCAGACAAGTCTGGGGATGGGGTAAACCGGTTTCTCAAAGACAAAGGAAAAACTAATGCCTCAAAGTTAATTGGCAATCACCAGACAAGTGGCCATTTTTGGGCAGTGAAAGGGGGCAAGAACAGATTGATCTGCATTTTAGCAAACAGCATAAAACCTCTTTCACCACGAGACTCCATATCTCTGTCCTCCCAACTGGAATGAACTTTACCTAGGGGTAACCCTCAGGGAAATGCATTTTAAAGGGTGACTGGACTATATAAAAGTGAAGGACAAAATACCTCAAAAGTGTGGGCGCTCACGCTCTCACCCACTTTAGAGAACAAATGAACCAGCCCTTTGACTCTGGGGACAGAGCGTGAGCTGAGGATTTGGTCATCCATGTTGCGGGGAACCTGTGGTAAGGATTTTATCGTGAATCAAGATTAAACCACTTGAAAACAAATTCATAGACATTTCCCAGTCTTATGAAATCAATAACGTTCTCAAAACAAAAATCTAATCTTTTTTGTGCCTCTCCAATATAGAACAGTTTGATATAGCCAAAGTTTCCAAAAGCACTTTATAAACTACACTTTGTTTGCATATGAGATCACTGAAATGCGGCCACATCTGAAATAACAGGATCATAACTGATTGGTGCTCAACACTTTGCATACTAATCATTGAAAAAGAAATTTTGACTAAGGATACCATGGAAGAATCTTACTGCTATGAAAATTGCTATGAAATGTCTAGTTCTCATGAAAGACAGACAGGACCTCTGTTTCCAAAGTCTTATCTTAAAGTCCCCTTACTCCCTCCCCCCACATTAATGGTGTGGACCTCAATGAATCTATCACAGACAACTGAAAAAATTATTCAATCCTTACAAAATTTTGAAACAGTGATTTGGGGGAGTCTTGCTGTCTCGAATTCTCTGCTTAGACAAGAAAACTACACCAATTCATCAGCCAAATACTCAGCTAGTGTCAATGGAACTATGTTGATTTACAACAGTTGAAGATCTTGTCCTAGATTTTCTTTTGTCAATAAATAGGGCTATATTTAACACAGGAAACTGCTACTAATATTTTATGTTCTGTTAAAACTGGTGCAAAGTATAGTGTGCAGGCAAGATGCAGAATGCATCTTGTTATACTTGTACTCTTTACCTTCCCCTTTTCTGCTATACAAGGCTTACTTACTTTTTTACTAAGTTATGTATATGAACTATCCAATAATTCCTGACTATTATGGTATGTTATAATTGGTGTTCTTGCCTATCTCCTCCTCTAGTGTCTCTACCAAGGCATTTTATATTCCAGTTATATCACCATAAAAATAACAAAGCAAAGTTTACTTTGAGTTTATATTTAATCAATAAGTTTAACAGAATGTATTAAAATTTTCACTAAGAAATTGACATTCTGTTAACCTTAACCAGTGAACCTATTATTCAACATTGTAAAGATGCAGGCAATGCAACTGCAAAATTGATCAATGATTTTATCACATATTTTAGATTTATATGTACAAAAGAATTGCATTTAAATACAATGAGAGATTTCTGAACATTTGGAATAAAGTAACTGACTATTTGAATTAATTAGTATTAAGCAGAAGACTTCCATAAAGTAGGATTGATTAATACAGCCTCATTTTACGTAAGTTGAGATTTTATTTTATTAATGCTTTATATTAGAAATCTCTTCATGCCTATTATGTCATTTGTATTATCTTTTAAAATCAATAAGGATGTTAAATGAAAAAGAAGAGCTTGTACCATAAAGTCTGCAAAAACTGTGACCGTTAAATGTAGATCATGAATCCTTGCATCTCTGCTTCCCCTGGCTAACGTGCATGGTGCAGAAGGACTGAATAGGTAATCCCTCTCTTTTAATACGCACATTCCTGTAGTAAAAGCACACAATTTAAACTGGCCAAACAGCAACTAAATGGACACATAATTAATAAACCAGATTTCACGAAAAGCCATGGGCCTAAGACTTAAGGACAAAGCCTAAGCTACAGTCTCCTCTCCAAAGCACAAGACACTCCAGTTATTGACTGTGCTTTGATTAAAGAGCACTCCAAATGCAAAACTTCGAGGATGGGAAACAACTTTTCTGGGACTATTAGCTGTACTACTGTAAGGTAAATTTTAACAATAGTGTATCTTCTCTTGGCTATTCATCAGCTGCTGTGAGGGGATCTGCCACTGGACAGTGTGCATTTTAAGCCTCCAGAATCTGAACAGAGACCAGGCATCATCCCTGTTTTAAGAGATTTTAGCATATTCTGAGGGTGAAGATCTTCTTTCAGCCCATCCTGAGAGTTTCAGCTGCATGGCCCACTACCCAGTCCCTGAAACCAATGCTGAGCACTAAGACTATGCCTAGAGCTAATACATTCTTTCCCTGAATTCTACCCAAAGGTGTGAGCCTTCTGGTTTATTTATTCATGGAGGCATGTGAGAGATGAAACACAAAAAATGGATACATTGCACCAGATTTTACAGCACTATTTCCCTTGTTGTTTTTCTGTCCCAACAGCCTGAACCTGATATGCTTGACTCACGAGTCATGACAACATCCCAGTTTTGGTTTTATTTTCATCTCTCATAATGTGATTCAGACAGAATATTAACCTGATCTGATGTGTCCAGTTTCAGTGGAATAATTATTCCATTCAGTGTGATAGGCAGTATCCAGTCCCTCTCATTAGGCTTGCTAGATCCCACTTCTTTGAAATACTCCTCAACCAGATTGTCTTAAGTGAATACACTTGACATTTCTACATGTGGGATCTGCAACATTTTGCAAAATGATTATTTTCCATACATTTATGACAGTTTCCCAAAGGCAACACACATTGTTTGGGGCCACTGTGATTGCCACACCTTCCACATGGCCGTCTGTACCCAGTCTTCCCTCTAGCAATGGTTTTCATAGTGAGTGGTTCCACTCTTTTTAATTTGATCTATTAGGGCTTGTAACGAGGTCAGGACTCACCACCACAGCACCTCCTGCTGTTTAGTCAAAGAATTAGCTCAGTTGGCGGCAGAGCTCCCTCCTCTAGCCGTGTCCCGGCTGTCTTGACTATCAGTTGCCCTCCTTTGGCGTCTGGACCCGCGTTGTTCCTTGCTTGCAGCGTCCTCTTCAGGACACTGCCATCCAGCAGTGCCCCCAAGTCCGCACTCGCCCCCTTCCTGGGGGAGGGGTTGTTTTCAGCAGTCACTCTCAGCACCCCAGCTGCAGTGGCCAACCACACCCCAAGTCGAGCCCCTTCTGCCAGGACTCTGGTGCAGTCCATGGTGGCTACTTCCAGCAGCCAGGTGCAATATAAGGAGGAAAGGGGAGAACCCAGGCCTGTCCTCTGCTCTGGGTCCCGTCCCAGGGACCTTTGGTGGCAGTTGTCCTGCCCTCCTTCTCTCCCCTAGTCCATGTCACTCTCCTTGGGCCACTTCCCCTTCAGCCCCTTTGCACCAGATAAGCCCTTCCCTCAAGGTCAGCAGCCTGACATGTTACCAGGCTCGAGTTCCCTTCTACTCCCCTGAACCTGCCAGCTTTCTTGAAATTCACCTCTTGGACTGAACATTTTCCAGAGTTCATCACCATCTGAAGGTGAATGTTCCTTTTTTAAAAAAGAAAAAAATAATTGAAGAGAAGAATGGGAAAAAAAAATGTTTTTTTTATTACCAAGAATCTGCTCAGTATTGCACTGCCCCCGGTGCTATTCCTCCCTCAGGAGCCAGACTTTCCCTTTCAAAGGTCCAGGAGAGACTGCTCCTCCCCTGGACAGCCTTTACATAGCGCCTAGCCTGGCCCTGATTGGCTGACCAAAAGCTCGGCCCTGATTGGCCCTCAGTAGGCCCTTTTCTGATTGTCTGCCAGCCAGTGCAGTCGCTGTGGCCTACTCTTGCCCACTCTGGCATGGGAATGGGACAATTGCCCCACTACAAGGCTATATTCTTTTCCACTTTAGTACATGGATAACTCCTTCTGGTGAATTCAGCAATTTGGCTGGTGCTTCCACAATTTCTGCTGCCCTGCATCTTTGGAGAGCCTTTTCTAACAAACTTGTCATAACTGTTTCACCAGTCAAAAATCTTGCATGTCTGATATTAAATTCTATCATACTAACACTAGATCATTATGAAATATAAATGGAAACGTAAGGTTTGTTGGACTGTGAATTTTCTCATGTTTATTATGGGTGTAAATACCTGTTAAATTACTTAGTGCTCACTCACTATGGAAACTCACAGCATTCAGTAGCCCTAAATTTGTCATTTCTTGTCTGAGGTGGATCTTTTCTATGGAAAAAACATTTAGTGTATGTTTCTCATTATACGACAAGCAACAGCAACCACTAGTGTTGGGCTGAATTATGTTTATAATTGTAATGCTTTGTTTTCAGTTAGTCAGCTTTCTTGAAATTCACCTCTTGGACTGAACATTTTCCAGATTTCGTCACCATCTGAAGGTGAATGTTCCTTTTTTAAAAAAGAAATAAATAATTGAAGAGAAGAATGGGAAAAAATGTGTTTTTTTTTTGTTACCAAGAAACCCTCACATTTGTTTGGTTTGTTTTTAAAAAATAGATCTACAGCTGAAATGTCTTAGTATAAAAAGTTGCAATTTGGCATTAAAATAATTCTGAAGTGCCTTGAGTATTCAGGTAAAATTGATTTTGATTTCACAGTTGTAAACCTTTGAAAATTATGTTGCATGTGCAATAGATTTTTCACAGGATTTTCTCACTTAGGATATCTCTACAATGCACTCTTCTTTCAGTGGCTTGTAGTGTACATACATGCATATTCCCCTCCTACCATAGGTATAAATAGCAGCATAACTAATGAGGTATGGTTTAGACAAGTGAAGATGTGCCTGAAGGTTATGAGTATGTTCCAGAGTACATATGCTACATGGCTCCCAAGTCCTCTCCCTGTTTACTCTGCTGATTTTAGCAGTGTAGTGTCCCACTGCTGAAGTTTTCCCAAGGAGAAGTCTTAAGCAGTTGGGAAAAAGTAGCCTTTCCCCACTGCCTCCCCACTTCCCACTCTGCTGCAGGAAAAGAATCTGGTAACTGGGAAAGGCTCTGCTGGCTCCCAGCTGCTGAAGTCACTACAATGAAAGGCTCTGGCAGAAGGGAACTGTGAGATCTTTCTCTGCAACATCCCTCTGCAAGAGCCTTTTGCTAACGCAGGGAAATGCATTGCAATGTGGGGGCAGCCTGCTTTTCACAGTAGCGTATAGCTACACATATACTTCCCGCTGCTGTCATTGGTATGTAGTGTAGATCTAACTTAAGCGTTTGTCAGAGTGAAATAAGGTAAACCAAATTAAGACCATTCTAATCGTGGCTGTGTCCCCACACAGTGTTTAATGAAGTGTAATCCACTTTTAATTTACACCTTTAGTTAATATGAATTAATTTTCCTTTGTCCCTGTGTAGAAAAGCCTTAAGCTTATTGAGGTACATTGACAGAAAGAGACATCCAGGGTCACTGAGTCCAGTCCCCTGCTCTCATGGATAATTTCATTCATAAAATTATTAAGCTCTATCACAAAATTTAGCTTGTCTGCCCACACGACTACTATATTCATAGATTCCAAGGTCAGAAGGGACCATTGTGGTCATAGAACTTCCCCAAAATATTTTCTAGAGCATAACTTTTAGAATAACACCCACTGTTGATTTAAAAATTTCTGTTCCAGAACTTCACACCCATAATGGTTAGAAACCTCCTCCTAATTTTCAGCCTAACTTTATTCTTGCCTGGTTTATATCAATTTGTTCTTGTGCCTATGTTGTTCTTTAGTTTAAATTAGTTCTGGTGCATCTCTCTGGTGTTTACTCCTTTCCCCTTTTGCCCTCAATATATTTATAGAGAGAAACCATATACCCTCTCAACCTCATTTTTGCTAGGTTAAATAAGCCAAGTTCTCTTAGTTTTCTCTTGTCAGAGCATCTTACTAGCCATTTTCCATTTAAATTAAAGTTTGAATTAATTTTTCTTTGAACATGAATGATCAGAGCTGTTCATGGTATTCCAAATGAGGTCTTACTACTGTCTTGTATGGTGGCACTAATACTTCCTAGCTGTACTGGAAACACCTCATGTGATACATCCTGGATCACATTTACTTTTTTATGGCCACATTATGTTGGTTTATAGTCATCCTGTGATTGATTGATAATACACCAGATTTGTCTCCTCTGTCGCTTCCAATAGATGAGCCCCCCAGTTTATAGCAGAAATTCTTGTTAGAGCCTAAATATATGACCTTGCAGTTTATTAATATTCAATTTAATTCTACTTCTATCACTTAAGTCCTCAAGGTCACTCAATTCTTCCTGTATAATATTCCAGTCCTACTCAGTATTGTCTCCCAACTTTGTGTCATCAGCAAATTCCATTAGTACAATCTTACGTCTGCCAAAGTCACTAATAAATGTCTGTTTTCAAGACTGATCCTTGAGGAACACTAGTAGACTATGGCTACATTACAAAGCTTACAATGGTGCAGCTGCACTACTGTAGTTCTGCTAGTGCAGATACTCTAAGCCACCAGGCAGAGGCTCTCCTGTTGACTTAATTACTACAGCCCCTGTGAGTGGCAGCAGCTTCTTTGGCAGGAGAAACTCTCCCATCAATATAGCACCGTCCTCACTGGTACTTAGGTGGTTTATTCACATAGCTGTGACATAATGTGACTTAAGCTGAAGTGTCTGCATAGCGCTATTAATCTCACTCTAGCCCAACAGTTCTTCTTTCAGCACAATTCATTGTCATCTCCCCTTTAACTGGTTCCTTACCCACCTTACAATTTCTGTTCTAATCTCCATCTTCTGCATTTTAACAAATAATTTTTCCATGTGGTGCTATGTGAAGTGTTTTACTGAAATCCAGATTAAATCTTCTAATCTTCTCTTGTCTAAGAAATCAGTTAAATTAATCTTTCTTTGATTAAAATCTATGGCACTATCTACTTTTGGTAAACTCATGTTGCATTTTGTCCCAATTTCCATATTCCTCTGTGTCTTCAACTTTTTAAGAATAATTATTCGTAAACCTTGCATATTTGAGTTCAGACTCATGAGTCTGAAGTTGCTCAGATCACTTTCCCTCCTCCTTAAATATTGATACTAGATTTGCTATTCTCTGGTCATAGGGTACCATCCCCAGTTGAGAGATTTATTAAAAAGCTTGCTACCAGAATTGCAGTTTCATGTGTAGGTTCTCACAGTATTCTGTGATGGAGATTACCTGTTCCCCCTAGCTTGAGGACATTCAACTCTGAGCTTTGTTTCCACCTTGGATATAGTAATTTCTATTTGTGTATGTGAAAGAACTGAAAATACAAAGACAGTACTGGTATATCCATGGTTGTAAAAAAAAAAAAAAAAGAATAATTATAGTAGCTGGAGGATAATATGTAATTATATAATTAAAAATCCTAGTGTGATGCATATAAAAAAGTCGACAGACTAAGTGGTGCTCAAGTAGCGAGTTCTCAACCTTAATGCAGAACTCTACATTGGGTCTACATCAGGGACAACACTGAAATCAGAGTCTGTAGATGAACCATAGCCAGAGTCCAGATGCAGGCCAGAGGTTGAAGCCAGCTGGCAAAGAATTGAAAGATAAGCCACATCAGTACTGAACCCAGAGTTCAGATATGTGCCAAAGGTTGAAAATCAGATTGTCGGAGTCTGAGGGTCAGTGGGAGTGGGGGAGCAGGAGGCAAGGCTGAAGTGAATCAGTGATGAGGCTGGAGTGAGGCTAGTGTAGGGCAAGGGCAAGGACAAGGCTCAGGCAAGGCTAGTGCAGGAGCAGGCTGCAAGTTACTGGAGTCTAGTGTATTGCAAAGTAGCAGGATGATTCCTGGCTGGGAACACTATTCCTCAAACTGATCTGCAGCTCTGATGGCATTATGGAGATACCTGATCTGGGGGGCATTTGAACCAGGCTCTGCTCAGTGATAGGTTAATGCTGCATGCCTGAGTACTGACTCACTGCAGCAGCTAAGTGAGCAGGTGTACTGGTTTGGCTGCAAGATTGCCTCACAGTTGTGGTCTCCAATGAAATATTGAGCAATGTACCACTCAAGTGCTCTGGGACAAAACAAGGTGATTATGAAAGTTGTGCCTCAAATGTTAATTGCCACAGCTACTTCTGCTGATGTTGAATGAGAATTCTCATCATTTGACCTAGTGGATTCAAAGATTACAAACCACAGGAACAGATAGAACTTCAAGGTTCATTTTATTTCTCAAGTATTTTAATTTTGAAAGGCTTGTAAGCCTTGCACTCAGTAGTAATTGACTTGAGTTTTGATCATGGATTAGAATTATTATATTTAAAATGTTGCATAAGGAAATTAATATTGATGTGTTAACACAACATCTGTGATTAGTATATTCAAAAGATTTTATATTTTAGTACTTTAATTTATTGAAATGCTAGACAACTTTTTAGTACTAATATTAAGTAATTTTTCAGGTGAGAAAGATGGTTTACTGTTTGAGTTGTAAGAAAAACATTTTGAATAAAAATACAGTTATTAACTAATCCTGCAAATGCTTATATATGTGTGTATCTTTAAGAACATGTGCCTTAATTTCAGTTAATGAGATTACTCACGAGTACATTTACAGTTTTTGTCTAACTGCAGTTTAGTAAAATTCAAATATGATACTCTACTTGTAGTGCCATTGTAATTAAATATTTTAGAAATCAGCACTTATAATGTAGTTCATTGAAAATTTGGTTTTATTTCAATTTTAGATTAAAATTTACTAGGGCTTGTCAAGCAATTTAAAAAATTAATCGTGATTAATTGCACTGTTAAGCAATAGCACACCATTTATTTAAATATTTTTGCATGTTTTCCACATTTTCAAATATATCATTTTGAAATATATCAAATTTCAAAGTGTAAAGTGCTCACTTTATATTTATTTTTATTTTTATTTATTTTATTTATTTATTTATTTATTTATTTATTTATTTATTTATTTTACATATTTGCACTGTAAAAATAAAATAGTATTTTTCAATTCACTTAATACAAGTACTGTAGTGCAGTCTTTTTATCATGAAAGTTGAACTTACAAATGTAGAACTAGGCACAAAAAATAACTGATTCAAAAACAAAACAATGTAAAACTCTAGAACAGTGGTGGGCCACATGTGGCCAATCAGAGTAATCTGATTGCTTGCTGTGAGATATTTTGCTGACATTGACCATCCACAGGTACACACACACACACACACACACACACACACACCCCGCAACTCCCAATAGCCACAGTTCACCATTCCTGGCCAATGGGAGCTATGGGAAGTGGTGACCAGCACATCCCTGCATCCCCTTCGCCTGCAGACACCAATTCCCACATCTCCCATTGTCCAGGAACGGTAAACTGCGGCCACTGGAGCTGTGGGTGCCCGTGCTTATGAATGGTCAATGCCAGCACAATGTCTTATGGCCCACAATCAGATTACCCCGGTGGACTGCATGCGACCCACGTGCTGCAGGTTGTTCAGCACTGCTTTAGAACTTACAAGTCCACTCAGTCCTAGTGCTTTTTCAGCCAATTGCTCAGGCAAAGAACATTTGTTTACATGTGCAGGAGATAATGCAGACCATTTCTTGTTTACAGTGTCACCTGAAACTGAGAGCAGGCATTCCCATGGCACTGTTGTAGCCAGCGTTGCAAGATCTTTATGTGCCAGATGTGCTAAATATTCGTATATCCCTTCATTCTTCATCCACCATTCCAGAGGACATGTGTCCATGCTGATGATGGGTTCAGCTCAATAATAATCCGAAGTAGTGCAGACTGATGCATATCCATTTTCATCATCTGAGTCAGATGTCACCAGCAGAAGGCTGAATTTCTTTTTTGGTGTTTCGGGTTCTGTAGTTTCTGCATCAGAGGATTGCTCTTTTAAGACTTCTGAAAGCATGTTGCACACCACTCTGAGATTTTGGAAGGCACTTCAGATTCTTAAATCTTGGATCAAATTCTGTAGCTATATTTAGAAATCTCACATTAGTATCTTCTTTGCATTTTGTCAAATCTGCAGTGAAAATGTTCATAAGACGAACAACATGCTGGGTCATCATCCGAGACTGCTATAACATTAAATACATGGCAGAATGTGGATAAAACACAGAGCGGGAGACATATAATTCTCCCCCAAGGAGTTCAGTCACAAATTCAATTAACACTTTTTTTAAGGAACATCATCAGCATGGAAGCATGTCCTCTGAAATGGTAGCCAAAGCATTAAGGGAAATACAAATGTTTAACATATCTGGCTAGATATGTTAAACATTGCAATGTTGGTTACAAAAGTGCCAGGCAAACACCTATTTTCACTTTCAGGTGACATTGTAAATATGAACCGAGGACAGGATTATCTCAAGTCCATGTTAACAAACTTGTTTGTCTTAGTGATTAGCTGAACAAAAAGTAGGACTGAGTAGACTTGCAGGCTCTAAAGTTTTACATTGTTTTGAATGCAGTTAATTTTTGTGCATAATTCTACATTTGTAAGTTCAACTTTCATGATAAAGAAATTGCATTACAGTACTTGAATTAAGTGAACTGAAAATACTATTTCTGTTTATTATCTTTACAATGCAAATATTTGTAATAAAAATAATGTGAGCACTGTACACTTTGTATTCTGTGTTGTATTTGAAATTGATATATTTGAAAATATAGAAAAACATCCAAAACATTTAATATATTTCAATTGGTACTCTGTTATTTAACAGCGCAGTTAAAACTGTGATTAATTGTGATTATTTTAATTGTGATTAGTTTTTTGAGCTAATGGCATGAGTTAACTATGATTAATCGACAGCCCTAAAATGTATTAATTTGGTTGATGCTTTGTAAAAATGAATTAAATAAATGATTTAAATGTCCTTATTTTAAATCAGTCCCCTCTATATTTTACATCTGAATTGTATTTCCTAAAGAAAACTACACATCCACAGCTCCCTATTGTAAATTTCCTTATTCCTATATAAATATTCATCTATAGTGCAAATTAAAATCTAGTAGTATTGTAGCTAATATGGCTTTCATCCAGGATTATGCAACTCTCTCCAAGCTACTATATGTATAAATGGAGGGAACTTGGGGAACAGAATAGCCTGCTCTCAAGGGCCCTAGTTTGGGAAAACATCCTTATTCAGGAGGCACACTTAAACACATGCTTAACTTTAATATGATTTAAAGTACATTTGTAACATTGCCATAAACAGCTAAGGGTAACATAAAATCTCTTCTTTACCTGTAAGAGGTTAATCAGTTCAATTAATCTAGCTGGCACCTGACCAGAAGGACCAATGGTGAAAGAACATACTTTCAAATCTGATGGAGGAGGAAGGTTTTGTTTTTGTTCTTTGTTTGGTTTAGTACAAAGAGAAAGACCAAGCACGTAATGTAGCTCCTACTGAAAGGACACATCTAAAATTGCAAAATTGTAAGTAATAGCAAGAAAATGCATTAGAGTATCTTTTGCTGTAGCTTTTGAATTTTCCCTAAGCTAAGAGGGAGGTTTATGCTTGTTTTTGTAACATTGAAGTTGAGCCTAGAGGGGAATCCTCTGTGTTTTAAATCTTTTTATTACCCAGTAATATTACCTTCCATCCTGATTTTACAGAGATGCCTCTTTTTCCTTTTTTCTTTATAATAATTTTCTTCTTTTAAGAACCTGATTGATTTTAGTGTCCTAAACATAAAGGGTCTGGTTAGTACTTTTATTAAAGGCAATTGGTTGGTATATTATTCTCAAGCCTCCCCATGAAAGGGGGTGATAGGGCTTGGGGGGAGATTTTGGGGAAATAGGAACTCCAAGTGATCCTTTTCCTAAATCTTTGTCTAAATCACTTAGTGGGAAGGAATTTGTGCCTTGGAAGTTTTTAACCTGAACTGGTAGAATATAAATTTAGGCGGTCTTTCATGAGTGTCCCCACAATTGTACCCCAGAATTCAGAGCGAGGAAGGAACCTTGACAAAAGTTAATGTGCTTCAGCATCCTTCCTGAATAGGAATGAACTTAAATATATGCTTAAATGATGTAATGAATTAGCATCAATTATAATGGAATAAAAACAGAGTAACTCCATTACCACCAGTGAAGCTATTCCATTCAGATTTTCACTGCCGTGCTTGGGGATGGAAATTTTCCCAAGAATTTCAACATGTAGATAGCTCAGTCCCATCAACACAGCAATGGCTTATTATGTATCATATTGACAACGTGAATTTCCTGATCATAATAACAGTGTATAGTGTCTTCACTAAAATAAGGGTGATCTTGAAGAATGTTTTATATAATCCATGATGGTCGCATAGCCTAAAACATATTTTAATTATAACTCTTACTGAATTTTTGTGCATACATGTATTCATCAGATTTTCTGTGTGCTGCCTGGAGGAAATACTGTTAATATTGGAAAGTAAGTTTTATTCATTTTTCAAAATAAAACAGAAGAATTAAGGAGCACTAATTAATACTGTGTTTCTGGGACTTGCAAGAGATATTACCTGTATTTGGGTAAATTTTGAGTTAGTTTGTAATCAGTTTGAGTTGGGCAGTTCAGAACACTGTACAAGACTTTGACAATTTACTTCAGCTTAGTTTCAACTGGCTGTCTTGTTAAATTAAACAAATGTAATATATATATATATATAATAGAACTGACCCATTTAAAAACTGTACATCTCACTATATTGTATCTTACTAATATTGTGAATGTGTTAATGAATGACAAAAAGATTGGTGGTACTATTTGGCTTTATAAGAAATTAGTGGGGTGAGGGATACTTTTTGGTAGCTCCAGAGTCTAACTCCTCATTCTGCACTATTTCTTAAAGGTTTCAAAAGATTGATAATCACTTTTAGATCTATATATAGAATATTTAGAATAACCTTTGGCTGCAATCTCTTCTATATTCACAATAAGTACTTTTAGAAACTTGTTTTGTAACATGGTCAATTGCTCAAATACTCTGGCAACTATTTGCCTCTATGTACTCAAATAAACTTGTTACCATGTATGCACTGTCTCTGAATTCAATTCCCTGAGTGCCCATAGTCACTTAAGGTGCGCATTTGCAAAGCTCTGCAGTCTGTTCATGACGAGGAGGAACAGTTACTATTAACTTTACATTGAGGCCATTATACATGAGCATTATTATTTTCCAGATAAGTCTGGCAGAGTTCCCTGTATTGAAGTGTAGATGGTTTCAAAAAACCCATGTTGTGCATCATAGAATAATATTGGAACATATTTGTGATAATATTCAAGTAACTTTCACAGAGCACGTGAGATGTCAATTATTTTGGCATCTTGGAATTGATATGCAGTGCTTTGTGAGGCACAACATATGGGTTTGAAAGGTCAAGAAAGGCAATCTCTCGCTACATGGAATTTTATTAAAAACATTCTCTTCTTCTCCTATCCTACCATAAAATGACCCTGATTATTTTTATGTTGTTAGTTTCTGGTTGATATTGATGGGCAATTCCTGAGCCTACTGTAATAAATATCAGGTATTCTTGAGAGAAAGGACCCTGCTCCTTCAGAACAACAAAGAACTCCCTTTTTAGATCATGATTCTACAAGGTACTTAGGTATGTGCCTAACTTTAGGGATGTGAGTAGTCCCACTGAGCTTAATATGATACACATATGCTTAAAATTTTGCTGAATCAGGGCCTATATCTACTCAATGAACAAATACTTCAGGAAATTTTAATTATTTGATTTATCTAATCATGACAGTCTTTAAGAGCATAATGCCTCTGGATTTAAAACCATTACTACACATGGGCTGAAAAATAAAATAGGCAGTTATGAATATAATAAAGCACTTGCCAGAAACCATTCCAACTTGAAGCTTTCTTTGAATTTAAACAAGGTTATTTCAAGGTTATAATGCAAAGTAGTTTTAGTATAGCAGCACTCAAAATATACACTTCAAAACTCTTGCAAATGAATTAATAAATGTTGAAATGACTAACATTGCTAATTCCAAAATCCTTTGATTGCTTAATGCTAAGGAGAAAATAGGTACACTTCAAAATGCATTTTAGAAGTACTAAAGCTGGTTCCTTAAAAATTCTGAGCTGATATTTTGTCTCCTCATCCTCTGAATAAATATAATAATAGGTTAAAAATGTATTCAGTAAGTAGTGACAATATGCCATGCAATGAAAGACAATCTCTATTAATAAGAACTTGTTGATTTTTTTATTGGATTCCTATCAGTAAAACACAGATGGGGAAGAAATAATCCAAAATAAATTCTTTCAAGGCCTGCAAATTAGTTCAAGTCTTTGATTGCATCATTAGAGCTATTACCTCTGTGTTTTAATACAAATCTTAGAGCTATCTGGATTGTTTTAACTGGTGAATTCCATATGTAGGTTAAAGCATCATTTACACTATAAAAGTTCTTGATGTCCTATCTACAGAGTTATTTCTGACTAGTTAAACTTCCTCATATCCTAGTTAGCAGGAAGGTATAGTCACTGTTAAAGACCACTAATGATTGTCAATAAGCCATTTTCATGGGTTCCAAAGCCAGAAGATACCAATGTGATCATCTTGTCCAATTTCCTGTACAAAACAGGTAAAAAAAAACCCTCCCCAAAACAATTATCTTTCAAAAAAAAAATCCAACCTCAATGTAAAAATTACCAATGATGGAGAATCCATAATGACCAATAATAAATGGTTCCAGTGATTAATTGCCCTGACTGTTATTTCCTTATTTCCAGTCCTAATGTGTCTAGCTTCACCTTTCAGCAATTGGATCATGTTATACCTTTCTCTGCTAGACTGAAGAGCCCATTGTCAAGTGTTTGTTCCACCGAGTAGGTACATATAGTCTGTAATAAAGTTAGCTCTTAACCTTCTTTTTGTTAAGCTGAATAAATTGTAATCCTGGAATTGTTCACTATGGGTGTGACACTGTCTGGAGTGGTCCATGTCTATGAGTGCCTACTTCAGGGCAGCCTGTCGAAACAGGGCAAATTAGTAGTATGTTCTATAATTAGATTTCACCAAACCAGTACCAAATATGAACACCCAAAGTATTGCGATAGTCTTATAATGGAGCCACAGAAAGTTCCTTGAGACACTCCAGTCTATTGGGACATCCAGGCAAGCAGGACTATGTGATAAATGATCACTTACACCAAAAATCACAATATTTTCAAGTTACAGCAGTCCCAAGAGACCAGTCAGTCACACAGGTTGATTTGCACCCTAGATCTCTCATCAAAGGCAATGCTAACAAAGGCTTATTAGCTAGGAAAATGAAATGAGTTATTGAGTGGTTAAAGCAGGTAAAGTGTATGTACAGTCTATAATTTCAAAAGGTTGCAGAGATGCTGTAATCTGCCAGTTTCCCAAATGTCTTTTAGGGCTACCCAGAATAATTCTGAGGATCTCCATCTTCTTATTCAGTTATTCTGCCCTGTTAGAATCCGACAGTCCAGAGATGAAGAATTATTCCTTTTGTACATATTTATAGCTTCTTTTCACAGAAACCAAGTAACCACAATAGTTTCCTCACAGGTCTCTTCTTCATTAGGTGCTCGAGGAGGGAGAGGAACACACTTAAAGTCTTTGATACTTAATGTCACACAATGGCTTATTTGCATTTAATGAACAGGATTTAACATAGTCTTGTAAGATACCATCGTTTGCATTACACATGGCTTCTTTCTCACTTTATGGGTTACTTAATTACAGGGGTATCTAGAATGTGAATGTTTGCTGTTACAGTATAACATAGGGTATAGAAGAGTGAGAATAATACATGCAGCATATTTATTTTAATAACGCTAACACATAGGTAAACAAGACTGATTTTCAGCTGTGCATTTGTAAGCATTCTTTGAGGCATCAGAGGTTGGAATGAACTGGCACCCGGTCTGCCAGAATGAAAATGGGTATGTCTACACTGCAAATGGGAGCAAGCTTTCAGACTGGGTATACAGACTTATGATAGTGGGGTTTGATCTAATGCACTACAGATAGCAGTGTGAATGTTTTGGCTTAGGCTCTGGAACCCACATGACCCCCTACACTGAACTCCAGGGAGAGCTGCAATATTCACACTGCTCTTTTCACTGTACTATCTCAAGCCCTGTTTAACACGAGTCTGTCTCCCTGAGCTGGGAGCATCCCAGGCTCCCAGCTGCAATATATACGTACGCTATGTGGCATATTTTTAAATTCTTTTATCATTCTCATCTCTTCTCTCAACCCTCTCCAGTTTATCAACATCTTTCTTGAATTGTGGATATCATAACTAGACACATTTGGTAGAAGTCCACTAGGGGTTGCAACAGTGCCAAATATGGAGGTAAAAGAACGTCTCTTTTCTTACGCCTAACCTACTGCTTTTGGATCCATAGATCTCATTAGCCCTTTTGACCACCATATCACACTAGAAGCTCAGGTTCAGCTGATTATCCACCATGGCCCAAAAATCTCTTTCAGAGTCAGTGCTTCCAATATAGTGTCCTCCATTCTGTATGTGTGGCTGACAGTCTTTTTTCCTAGATGTATATGCTTATATTTGGCTATATTAAAAATGAATATTGTTTGCTTGTCCAGCTTACAAAGAGTCAAGATTGCTCAGACTTTTGAGCTTTTCACTATTTACCATTCCCCGCAATGTCTGGGTCATCTGAAAATTGTGTCAGTTACGATTTTTTATCTTTTACCAGGTTATTGATGTTAACGTTAAATAGCATACGGTCACAAACTGATCCCTCTGAGCCCCCACAAGAAACAACACTCAATCAATTATGATCCCCCATTTAGTTATATATTGAGACTTATCCAGTTTTTTAATCCATTTAACATGTGCCATGTGAATTTTTATATTCTAGTTTTTTTAATCAAAATGACATGAGGTGGTAAATCAGATGCCTTACAGAAGTCAAAGGTAACAGTGCTGATGTAATACACTTAATCAACCAAACTTATGATATCATAAAAAATTTCAGGCTACTTTGGCAGGATCTACTTTCCATAAATCCATGTTATTGACATTAATTATATTATCTTTCTTTAATTCTTCATTATTCGAGTCCCATATCAACTGCTTCATTATCTTTCCCAGGGTTGATGTCAGGCTGATGAGCCTATAATTACCCAGATCATCCTTGTTTATCCTTTTTTGTATATTGACACATTAGTTTTTTTGGCAGTCTTCTGGAACTTCTCCGGGGAGGGTTCCAAGACTTCTTGAAAATCAACATTAATGGTTCATTGAGATCGTCAGCCAGCTCTTTTAAAACTCTGGCATGCAAGTTATCTAGACCTTCTGATTTTAAAATGTCTAACTTAGGTAGCTACTCTTTAACATCCCTCTGAGATACTAGTGGAATCATAGAATCATAGAACTAGAAGAGACCTCGAGAGGTCATCTAGTCCAGTTTCCTGCACTCAAGGCAGGTCTAAGTATTATCTAGACCATCCCTGACAGGTGTTTGTCCAACCTGCTCTTAAAAATCACCAGTGATGGAGATTCCACAACCTCTCTAGGCAATGTCCAACTTAAAATGCTATTGCTGCAATTTAAGCTCATTGTCTCTTGTCCTATCCTCAGAGGTTAAGAAGAACAATTTTTCTCCTCCTTGTAATAGTTACTTGTCCCCTCTCAGTATTTTCTTCTCCAGACCAAACAAACCCAGTTTTTTTTCAATCTTTTCTCATAGGTCACGTTTTCTAGACTTTTAATCATTGTATTTTCTTCTCTGGATTTTCTCCAATTTGAGAAGATCACGCAAGACAGTATCAAAATCCTTACTAAAGTCAGGATTTTGAAGGGAACCAGACCCAGAACCAACCTCTGGGGGACCTCACTCATTATGCCCTTCTATCATGACTGTGAACTACTTACAACTATTTTCCTGGAATGATTTTCCAACCAGTTGTGCACCACCTTAAAGTAGCTCCGTCTAGGCTGTATTTCCCTAGTATGTTTTTGAGAAGGTTATGCAAGACAGTATCAAAAACCTTACTAAAGTCAAGATATACCACATCTACTGCTTTCCCTTATCCACAACCCTTCATACCCTGTCAAAGAAAGCTATCAGGTTGGTCTGACACAATTTGTTCTTAACTAACAGCATGGATTTGTCATCACCATATTATCTTCTAGGTGTTTGGAAATTGATTTCTTAATTATTTGCTCCATTATCTTTCTGGGTACAAAAGTTAAGCTGACTGCTGTATAATTCCCTGGGTTGTCTTTATCTCCCTTTTTATAGATGGACACAATATTTGTCCTGTTCCAGTTTTTTGGAATGTCTCCTGTCTTCCATGACCTTTCAAAGATAATTGCTAATGGTTCAGATATCTCAGTCAGCTCCTTGATTATTCTAGGATGCATTTCATCAGGCCCTAGTGATCTGAAGACATCTAACTTGTCTAAGTAATTTTTGACTTGTTCTTTCCCTATTTTAGGCTCTGATTGTACTTCATTTTCACTGGCATTCGCTATGTTAAATGTCCACGCGTCACCAATCTTCTTGGTAAAAAATTAAAACAAAAAAGTCCTTAAGCACCTCTGCTATGGAAAGTGTCATCACGTGACATCTGTTTTTTTCCAGCTAAAAAAAAATAGAACACTTCTGCCTTTTCTGCATTATTATTGATAGTTTTAACATATCCATTTAGTAATGAACCAGTACCATTCTTAAGATTCTTTTTGTTCCTAAAATACTTTAAAAAATCCTTATTGTCCTTAACTTTTCTGGCTATAGATTTCTCAGTCTCTCTTTTCCTTATCCGTTTTCTACAATTCCCAGCTCTGACTTATATTGATTACTGTTGACTTCTCCTTTCTTCCATTTGTTTTATAGAGATATTTGCTTTGACTTCCCCTATAAACCAGGTTCATATATAAACCATATAAACCTTAGTTGTGGCATTATGGCTTTTGGGGCATCAAATAAAAAATGTTGCTAAACAATTCCCAATCATCATGCACAGTTTTTCCTGATTACTTTCTTCCTCAGCGCTGATTTGGCTCAGTTTTGTTCTGTTTTTTTCAGTTTTGTGAAACTGGCCATTTTAAAACACCAAGTATATGTGCTACTCATTTGGACTTTCTTCTGTTTTTACATAAAAAATGTGATCAAGTCATGAGTGCTTGCACCTAAACTACCATAAATATTTAGTTCTGTGATTGGTTCCCTTTTATCTATCAAGGTGAGTATAATATAGAATCCACCCCCCCTCCCGTTGAATGAAACATAAATTAAGAAATTGTCATCTATAATATTTAGAAATTCCAAAATTCATGGTGTTTTGTGGTGTTGAACAGTATCATTGCAGTCCACCTTTTATTAGACATCTCTTCTAAAATGCAGAAAGTCAAGAGCAACAGGGCACTGACAGAGATTTACTCAAATTTAAATTTGTCAGGGGTTCCAGACTTTGGGGCCATACCTGGCAATTTTTACTCAGACGAAACTAGAGACACCAGGTGGGTGAGGTAATATTTCTTACTGGATGAACTTCTGTTCTTGAAAGAGACAAGTTTTTGAGCTACACAGAGCTCTTCTTCAGAGTCTGGAAAAGGTGCTCAGAATATTACAGCTAAATACAACTTGGGACAGATTGTTTAGCATAAGTTGTTAACACATACTGTAAGAGACCATTCAAGGAGAAGTGGTCAGTTAACACCTCTGCAGTCATAGGACAAAAAATAGGGTTAGCAGATTTCAGATTATTGTAATAAGGCACAAATCCAGTGTCTGTTTTAAGATAATGATTTTTAATGTCTAGCAAAGTACTCTAAATACCTTTCTCAGACCTGATGAGCTCTCTGTAGCTTGAAAGCTCCTCTTTCAAGAACAGAAGTTCAGCCCCCATTGGACTGGGACAGCCCCCATTGGACCGGGGCCAGTAGGAGCTGTGGTCGGCGACCGGCAAGTAAGCAAACTGACGGGGCCCACTAAAGGTGCTTACCCTGCAGTCCCGCATGCCAAGGCTGCTGATCCGTGCAGTAGTTCATAATCTATCTGGTGTGCATATATGAAAGAGTGTGAAAGTTAAGATATAAGCACTCTTTTACCCATCGTGGAGGAGGGGGGAAGCCTGACCAACCCAACTCAGAAGAAAAAGAATATTTAAAAGGTGCCTACATTTATACTGCAACCACAGCTGTAGGTCTCAGCTCATTTAGATGTTCTTGTGCTAGCTTTAAGCTAGACAGTTCTCTAAAAATAGCAGTAAGGTTGCAATACCATGGATTTCAACATGGATTAGAAATGTGAGTTCATAGCTTGGACCTAGGTGGGTTTTACAGGTGGTGCTGAAAACTGTGCGCTCGCTGCTGTTTTTAATAAGCTAGCTAGATTAAAGCTAGCATGGGTACGTCTATGTGAACTGTAAATTACACCCCCTGTTTCAGTACAGCCATAGCCTTGGTGTTGTGCTCTTTGGTGTTGGTTCATATGTGGCAAGATATCACCTGCTAAAGCCTGTGCAAATATCAGAAGGAAACGTACAGGGGGGAAGAGGGCAGCAAAGATGAGAATGGAATATTTGAGAGAGAGAGAGTAGAAACATTTAGGGTGAAATTCTCCCCTCTCATTCCAAGCAATGGTGTTTCATAGAGGGCACTATGAAAGAATTGTGGGCAGGAAGGAATTTTCCGCCCAAACTGGGAGGAATGTAGCACTGTAAACTTATTCATTCCATGCTGCTATTATATTTCCATAAACTGTCAAAACAGTAGCTATCACTATGCAATCTCTATACAGGCTGTGGTGGCCATCAGTTCTGGGTATTCTAGCCCCTCATCCAACCCAACCCAAGGTACCTCTATGAGCCCTGTTCAAGCTCCCTTTAAAGTCAATGGGACTGTTCTCATTGATTTCAGTAGGAACTGGATTAAGTCCTATGCTGGCATATATGTGCTAGTAAACAGTCCATTATATGGTCACTCTCATTACTACTATTATTCTGCTTAGTTAAAAGCTACCTTTTGCTGATGAGCGTGCTTTTTTTAAAAAAATGGTTAGTTATGAAGAACACCACCATTTTTAGCTATAAGAGTCTTAGATAATTGCTAAACTGATAGCTTGCTTTTAGAAATTAAACGAGAGATGCAATTATGCTAAACCAGAAAATATAATTGTATGCGCACAATCAACAAAACTTGGAGCCTAGTCTAATGAGTGCTCCATGTTCACTTTCCTTTGTTTGCAAATTGAAATACTTTCTGCTACTAGAACAGAAAATCAATTTATAAGATGCTTTTATAGATCAGTACAAATGAAAATTCACCTACATTTAGTACTCTTGCTTTAGTACATAAATGTTGATGCATTGTTTAAAAAAAGGCAATATTTGATGCTTACATTCTGGAAAAAAAGATCCTTTTCATTTTAAAAATATGTGCAATCTGTTGTGGGTTTTTTTCTCCCGCAGAAGATAATAAATATTTTCTCCATGCCTTGGAATCTTTACGTAACCATTTTCTCCATTTTATAAAATGTGTTTATTAAATGGCTTGTATCCTAAGTTAAAAAGTTTTCTACTGGGGGATTTAAGTAATATTAAAGGGTCATTAATATAAACTGATTGCTGTTAAATTGGCAGCTTTATTACCATGTCTTAGGAACAAATGAGTGAAGCAAACAGTAGTTGTTCAGATCAATTTCTTATTGCTAAAACAACTTGAAAAACCTTGAATATTCATTGGTTGCCATTTAAAGCAATAACATTTATAACAGCAACAGTTTCCACTCTACTTACAATACAAGATAACTATAGCAGCTGTGTGGTAAGTCAGCAACTGCTGATTTCTAAATGGATTCTACTGAATGACATTTAAAGTAGAAAACAAACTGAACTGAAAATGTTTGTAAATCAATGTTATAACCTAAAGTAATATTTGATATTCATAGTAGACCTCTCAATAAAATAAGCATTGACACTTATGTCAAGAGATGATGTAAGAAAACAAACCCATTTGAAATTCTCATGCCTCAAAATTCCAAGTCGTAAGCTACATTTTATTGATTTTTATTATGACTTGTAATCAGCAATGTCATGTATTTTTACTTACTCATATGGATTTCAGTCTGAGATGAACAAACCATAATGCAGAATATTTTGTCCAAGTTGCTGAGGATGCCATCCAGAAATAGAGAAAAGTAGTTCTTTGCCTTCTAAACCTCTGTATGCTTGTTCCTCACATTATTCAGTCCTCATGGAGAAAGAACAAATACTCAATATAGTCCTAAAGTAAGTTGTAGATGATACAATATTTTTCTACAATCATGATTGGCCTCATACTTGGTGGTGGTTGTTTTTTAAAAAAAGAGAGAGGATTGGTGGCTCAGCTTTCCCATCATTCACAACATCATACATCGCCTCCTCTCTCACAACCACAAACCTCTATATAAATCCATGGTATGCTCACATCTTGAATACTGTGCGCAGATGTTGTCACCACTTCTTAAAAGAGAGATCTTGGAATTGGAAAAGGTACAGAAAATGGCAACAAAAATGATCAGTGGTCTAGAACAGCTTCCATATGAGGAGAATTAATTAGACTGGGACTTCTCAGCTTGGAAAAGAGATGACTAAGATGGGGATATGATTGAAGTCTATGAAATCATGACTGGTGTAGAAAAAGTAAATAAGGAAGTGTTGTTTACTCTTCCTTATAACACAAGAACTAAGGGTCACCAAATGAAATTAAGAGGCAGCAGGTTTAAAACAAACAGAAGGAAGTATTTCTTCACACAACATACAGTCAGTCTTTGTGGTTGTGGAATTCTTTGCCAGAGGATGTTGCAAAGGCTAAGACTATAACAGGGTTCAAAAAAGAACTAAATAAATTCATGGAGGATAGGTCCATCAATGGCTATTAGCCAATATGGACAGGGATGGTGTCACTAACCTCTGTTTGCCAGAACCTGGGAATGGGCGACGGGGGATGGATCACTTGATCATTACCTGTTCATTCCCGCTAGGGCATCTGTCTTTGGCCTCTTTTGGAAGACAGGATACTGGGCTAAATGGACCTTTGGCTGTTCTTATATTTGCACTATGTCCAAAGGGAACTTGGATCAAAGTATAGCACAGATTTAAGAAGAGAAAGACACTAAACTTACAAAAGCTCTTATAGGTTTAGGAGGCACTTGATGAATTACAGGTTGACATAACTTTTGCATGAATAATATGGTGCTTCAATCTTGTCTGAGGTTCTTTTGTAAAATAGAGCTCCATGTTCTTTCCATGCCTATCCCGGGGAGACCCCTCGCCCCATTCAAGCTTTAAAAGCTCTTTGAGATTCTACTTGGAGCGGACGGAAAAGCCTGAGAAAGTCTATTCAACTTTTGTCTCTTTGATGCCAATTCCTTGGGAAATGCTCTCGTTAAAGCCATACCTAAAGGGCTGTCTAAGTGTATTTTTCACTGTTATGACCTGGCTGGCTGACAGTTAGGTCACGTCAAGGCTTATATTATCTGAGGCAGAGCAGTTTCTACTGTTTAACTTTTGAAATTTTCAATCTGGATTTTAGGCAAAAGCAGCTTTATGTCCTCATTCATACTTAGTAAATCTCTTCTGCTTACATTCAGATCATAGGGAGGAACCTTGCTTTGGTTCCTAAGTCTTACAAAACATCTTTCCACTGAAGTGGAGATCGTATTCTCCCATTTCTTTGTGGTTTAACTCTGGTCTTATTTACAGTGCTTATGGCAGTATTCTTCTTTATCTCTTTTATACATCCCTTGAGTTACAATATTTACCATCCATCAGTGAGACTCCTGTAAGGAGACAGTCTAGGCAGTAGTACTTCTCAAATGTTCTACTTTCAGTCCTCATTTTTATTAAATAAAATAATGTATCCCTTCTTGTGTTCTAGAGACAATATTCATATATGGGTGCAATGAATGAAATACCAGGATACTTAAGTATATTAATACACAAAGACATTGTGCATGTGTCCTCCGTGCTTTACTGGTTATATACCCTTCTGATCCTGTCCCCTTTCCCTTCTCTCTTCCTATGCACTCTCCTTCCCCCTCCTCTGCTGCTATTATCCAACCACTGGACTCCTCTCTCCATCTTCCTATCCCATCTCAATTCCCTGGTTTCTATCCCACTCCCTTCTGCTATCCTCCATACCCTGACTCCACCTGTCACCATCCTCATCTCCTCCTAGCCACTCTTTCTTGAGCTAGCTCCTGTCCGCTGTCCCTGTAAGTACCTTCAACCTCTATTCCCACTTTTGCACACCTCCAACCTCTGGCTCATTGCAACCCTCCTCCTATTCTTCCTCTTTTTTTCCCCTCACCACTATGCATTCAAATCAGGCTGCATCACTGTAGACTGGAGCTGAATTTGAAACACTGACCTCTAGATAAAAGGCTCTATAGCCCACTAAATGTAGTGTAACTATCCACTCCAGACATTATTTGGTTTGAATGTTTGCCTCAGAAGTAAGGGGCTTTGAGACATTGTTACAAAATAATGAGCTTTTAAGTATGTCTTTTACTGGATGACATTATATAAATGCAGTTGTTGATTAACAGTTCTGAAATACTTTGCCTTGCAGTTAGCTGCAAAAGATTAGTGTTGGAATCCAGGGACACCTTTTTTATAACACTTTTTATTTAACGGTATCCATTGAATTGAATATTTAGATGTAGAGCTGGAGTTGTACTTGCATAAGTCTTTTTTTGAATATATACCATCTAGTAAAATAACTTTGTGTTGTCTACCAGTTTTGCCTTTTTGAGTAAAGAGCTAATTTTACAATTCTTCTTTGCTTTGGATTAGAAAGGGATCATTCAAATTCTGGTTTTCATTTGATATTTCAAAAATATTTCCAGTAAGTATATCCTTATAAAGAGAAATAATATTTAGGGTGTACATCCTCTACTAGTTACTCAGGAAGAATTCCTGCTGAAGCCAGATAGTCTAGTTCTGAGTTTACATCAGCATTACACTGTTGTGCCTTCATTTTTTCTAACACTGCTCTACAGCCAAAATGCTTCTGAAATAAATGTAGTCAAACTTTACTACTTCTGGGTCACTGAGAATGAAAATGATGCTTAAAATTGTTGATTGGCTCCAGTTTTCAAGATATGCTATTGGGTCATATATACGACCCTTGACATGGGAATGGCGGAGGATAAATGAGTTATAAAGGGAAGGGATCTCAATTTAAACCAGAAATGACTAAAATACATCTTTGACTGTATCTGTGAATAAATCTGTGATTGGGTTTGGACAGTACTTGCTTTTTAGGCAAAACAATGAATGATGCAATCTGAAGCTGGTATTGCATCATACATGATATGAATTGCATCATGTTATTCCTAGAAGTCATGGATGATGCAATCATAATGAAGCTTACATCACTCTGCTGAACAAATTGCCCTATATCAGCTCTAGAAATCATACAGTGTCGTGCTCTCTTATTTGTCAGTGTTTGATTTTGCAAAGGGACACATTTCTGTTTAGCTAAAGTGAGCAGAGATGCCTCGTACTTGTGTGAACAGTGCAGATAACTTCTGCAATGTTTGTGGTGAAGTGACTTTTGCATCACAAAAGCGCAGTATAACCACTATGGTTAAGAAAGCCTATCACCTTTCTTTTGGCTGCAAAATTGGAGATCAGGACAAGAGGTGGGCCCCACACATATGCTGCAACACTTGTGCAACAAATCTTCGCCAGTGGTTGAACAGGAAAAGGAAATCTATGCCTTTTGCAGTGCCAATGATTTGGAGAGAGCCAACAGATCATACCAGCAATTGTTACTTCTGCATGGTGCCTCCAGTTGGGAAAGGTATGTCAAAGAAGAAAAAGTGGACTGTGCATTATCCAAACATTCCATCAGCTATACGCCCAATCCCCCACGGAGAAGGACTGCCAGTTCCTGATGCACCAGAATCATTCTCACTTGAGTCAGACGAGGAAGAGGATGAAACTTCTGGTCCTGAACCATCAATGGCACAGGACCCACGTTTTCTCCCATCCTCCTCCTCTGAACCACACCTCATAACACAAGCTGAACTGAATGACCTTGTCAGGGATTTGGAACTACCCAAGAGTAAGGCAGAGCTGTTGGGCTCCAGACTACAGCAGTGGAATCTTCTGGCAGGTGATGTTAGGGTTTCCATGTTCCATGACCGTCAAAAGGATCTTGTCCCATTCTTCTTCATGGAAGGTGATCTTGTAGCCTGTAACAACATCAGTGGTGTGATGGAAGCCCTCAACATCATTCACGATCCAGATGAGTGGAGACTCTCCATTGATTCATCGAAGATGAGTCTTAAAGCTGTTTTGCTGCATAATGGCAATGTTTTGCCATCAATTCCAGTTGGTCATGCAGTCCATATGAAGGAAACCTATGACAACATGAAACAACTTTTGAGGTGCATAATCTATGACCAACATCAGTGGCAGCTTTGTGCCGATTTGAAGGTTGTTGCTCTCTTGTTTGGTCTGCAGACTGGATACACAAACTACTGCTGTTTTCTCTGCAAATGGGATAGTCGTGCAAGAGATTCCCACTACATCAAGAAAGATTGGCCACTCCGACAGTCATTGGAGCCTGGGAGGAAAAGTGTTCAGCATCCACCACTTGTTGGATCAAGGAAGATTTTGTTACCACCCTTACACATCAAGCTGGGTCTGATGAAGAACTTTGTCAAGGCCATTGACAAAACACAAGCAGCTTTCAAGTACCTCCGTGGAAAATTTCCAAGGTTAAGTGAAGCTAAGATAAAGGAAGGTGTCTTTGTTGGTCCTCATGAACTTCTTCAAGATGATGCATTTGACCATGCACTGCGTGGCAAGGAAAAGACGGCATGGAAAGCCTTCCAGTCAGTGGCAATACATTTTCTCGGAAACAACAAGGCAGACAACTATAGGTTGTGGGTGGAAAACCTCCTCAAGGTATACAAAAGCCTTGGTTGCAACATGTCACTAAAGATACATTTTTTGCACTCTCATCTAGATTTTTTTCCACCGAACTGCGGAACAGTGAGCGACGAGCACGGCGAGCGATTTCACCAGGACATTGCAGCAATGGAGAAACACTATCAGGGCAAATGGAGCCCATCGATGCTTGCAGACTATTGCTGGACAGTGACAAGAGATGCTCCATTTAATGAATACAAGAGACAAGCCAAGAAGCGCCGAGTAGACACTGAATAGGACTAAACTATGTACATAATAGTTTTTTGCCTTTTGTTTCATAATACATTTTATTTATATAACCCTTCTGCTGATTTTAAAGTGTTACATAAACAGGACAGGTGGACTATTATCATGTAAAGCAACCATAAACACATGAAAAGACCTAGGTTTACAATTTATGATTAAAACTCTACTATCTACACAATATACATAGACATAAAATGTAAAAACTTAAATATCTTAGAAACAGTAGCCAATCAGTTGTTTTAATTGTCATATTTGAATTCAGCACATCAAAATACATAATAAATATCACACTTTATCTCTGAAGCAGACGACTTCTAAAAAATTGTAGACCAGTGTAATTTACAGTGTTATATTTGTAACATTCTTGCTATTGAATACTTGAATAAAAAAGGACCCAGTAGTTATAGAATATTAGTTTCATGGCATTTACTGTATAGGTAGTTAATGCTACTTAATTAAATACATAATTTAATTAATGATGTGATTGATTATAGAGTTAAAGACACTGTATGGAGATACTGAGTTATTTCACACCAGAAAATGTGATGGCTGAACAGAGCAAACAGTTGAGTTGTATATACTGAATCCATTCTACTCTTCTGTGTTCTTATACACCACCCTTTTTTTCCCCCTTCTCAGCTGTAAGCACAAGGTGTACTTGGAAAAGCTGCCAAATACTAGCATAATTATCCCATTTCATAACGAGGGATGGACCTCACTCTTGCGAACCATATACAGCATTATCAACCGGACTCCGGACATCCTTATAGCTGAAATCATTCTCGTGGATGACTTTAGTGACAGAGGTAAGATCCAGTCATTTAATATTGTGACTATGTAGAAATTAAAGGAGAGGAAAATATAAAGAAACAAAACCGTTTGACCAGCTGTACCCAGAAAAGATCAGTTTAGTTGTTATTGTTTGCTCATGCATTGAGCACTACTTGTTTAATTTGGTTTTCATGGTTAGCTTGTGTATTACTGTGGATGAAGGATGAAATATATTTTATATTAAGAAGAAAAAGGTAAAAGCTCTCTCATGCTTTTCCACTTATAAAGTGCTCAAATTGGTGTATCTTTCTGAAATGCTGCAAAATAGTAATATTGAAAACATCTTTTTTTTTCTAGACTTTATTCTCCTCAGTAAAAACCTATTGACTTTTTTACCTTTTGGATGTGACTTGACAGATTTTCTTAACTTATGTTTTATGAGGTAGCTCCATTGAACAAAATAACTATACTGAAGAAAGACAATATTATATTTTTTTCAAATATTAGTCTTTAGATTAGAAAGGGAAAATTGCTTCAGAACATGAGTTAGTTGGAATTTCTAGAAGTCTGGGTACAGTAAAACTAAAAAATCTCCTTTTTTGTTTTATTTTTTTTTTCGGAAGCCATAGCATCTGAGTTGCTGAAAGTGTTAGTCATCCTCCATGATTAGTTCTTGAAATCCTCTCTCTTCTTGGTAAAATCCAACAATGGCAGTTTGAGATTTTGATAAAAATTACATTATTTCTTCTTTTAAAATGTACATTATTTTTTATGATCCTAAATCTTGTAAACAACTTTGAATTTTAAAACTATCATTGGATACTTGATGAAGGTGAACCTTGCTCCGAACTGAAATCCACCAAAGCTGTTGATCATCTTCAGATGGACTGAAACATGATGTAAAGGGGAAACTGCATTCTTGGGTAGTTTTCTAGATAATTAGTTTTTGTTTCAGTATGGAATTTATCAGAGCAAATTTCTGACCTACAACTATTATAGCAGGAAGCCTTTAGGTGTCTGAGAAAAATGTTTGCGGACCATTGCTGTGACAGAATGTTTCTCAGCAAGATTTTTGTTTGACAATAATATTTGAAGCCAGGGGTGGGGGATGACACTTGCATCTATCTTGGCTTCTCATCACTGTCATCTCTATTGTCATATGGATTTTGACGAACTGTCCTTATACATATAATGCAGTTTAACTGTAATCATGAAGTAAGCAAGTGTAATGCTGGCTGCTCCCTGCTTGATAGATTCTATACTATGACCGAGTATTCTGGGACAAGAATCGTAAGGTAGTGTTGCAATTTTTCGACATGCAAGTGATTTTCCAGTCATAAACAATTTGTAGAGACATCTGAAAGGAGAAGTATTATTGGTTGTCTGAAAACATACTAGAAGTTTAAAAAGAATAATTTTACTTCAAGAGAACACTGTTATGACACCCTGTTCTCTCATAAGCACTTGTGACCATATATGCTTTGAGAATATGATGGTATATTAGTGGTGTTTTATGAAGATTTTACTGACTATAAAAGTAGCTTTTATAATATTAAATGTAGTTGGTCTAGAAGGTTTAAATCTACCACCTGGTTACTAGAGAGAGTCAGTTACAATTAATCAGAGAATCCTGTGTCTTTCTCAGCAGTTTTCAATGTGTTGGTTTGTTTCTAGTGAGAGCCCTCTGCCTGCTAAGCAAAGCATCTCTTTAGCAGGGTGAAAATATTTTGTATGAATAAATGTCACCACATTGCAACATTTGGAGTATATTTTCAAAACATTGTGCACAATTTTAGCCAAACTCTATGGGAGCCACATAGTTCAAAATTGCATGCAACTTTAAGAAAGTCTTAACTTTTTAGACAAAGACATTTGTTGTTAATATGGGATAAAGGCTTCTGAAAGAGACAGTACAAGACTCTGTCTCACTGAAAAATGAATACTAGTTTAGAGAAATTACTTTCCAGACCACTATTCCTATCTCAAAGATGCTTGACACTAAAACTGTTTTTTTAAAAAAAAAAGAAAAATAACCTTCCAGTGGAAAATGCTGATTCATTAATAGTTAAACATTTAATGGAAACTTGAATTGCTGTGGGGGCTCTCCAGCTCCATAATAGTCCTCCAAACTTGTGCAGTACAGATAGATTAGTTTGGTTTGCACTTCTGTCGCAAGATGACTTTTCGTCCAATCACAATGATTCAAGAAATACCTTATCTGTAATTAGTAAAATCAGTTCTTTATCCTGTACGAGAACTCTTTGGAAGACTAGGAGAGGAAGCAAGGAAGTCATATCTAAAACAGTCTAAGGCTAATTCATCTCTTGGATACATGTGTGCAACTGATATTGAAATCCATGGGAACAGAGAACAAATTGTTGTATTCTATCACCTCTGTGCTGAAGATGTTTTCATCTAGTGCTAGTGATGAATGTTATCCATTAGTGTCATTGTCCTTTTTCCTAGTAAGTTCCATATGTGGGTGCCTGATTTATTCTAGTTCCTATTGTTCTGGAGCCAGTTATATTGTTTAAATAATGTTACATTTTGCCATGGTATTCAACTGAAAAGCGTGAATTAGTGCACTCTGCCATTAAAGTTTTTATGTGGTTCAGGATGGGACTACATTCATGTAAACTGTACTTATGCCTTCCAGACTCTTTTAAAACTGATGGTAGGTGTCTATCATTTCCTCACATGTCCCTTTATTAGTCAAACTCTACTTCAGAACACTGTTGAGAGATTAGTAAGAGACAAACTAGTTGAAAATACAATTATTTAGAATGGTGGAGAACATTTAACTTCAAAGGACTGTAAAAATAGATGAAGGAATGTCAGTTCTTTTCCTATTTTATATTCTTCCCTAATGCTGACACTAAAGTGCATATAAAGAGTCTTAGATGACAGACAACAAAAATGTTTTAGTGCATAGCATACCACTGAGCATTTGGCTAGATTATTTATGAAAAGTTATTTGTGTCCCTTCATTTTATTCACATTTATTCCTTCAGCTTTACCTATCAATACCAAAACCTTTGAATTGTTCATGCATAACATTAGCAATAAATCATGACATTTTTATATTATAAAACTGGAAGAACAACTACATCTTTTAAATCTTGATATATCCGAAACTGAGGAGCTGGTTTTTTAAAAAAGGAAGCTAAACAAATGTTATAAAACATGGTCGCACAATATTTATTTATGAAGAAATTCAGTGTTTGATGACTATGTGAATGAAAGAAACTCTCTATCTGGAGGTAGAAATCTACACTTTGGTATATCTCAAAAGGCACAGTATCTTAAAAAGGAAATATATGAAAAAAAGGTTATCACATCTGAAGAAATCAAAGAAAAATGTATTGATGTGTTTTGTAGAAATAGTTCTTTTCACTGGTTATTTTAACAACAATGGGGTAAAAAAGGGATGTGAAACTTTGTGAGCCATAGTGTTTTATATGATTGTAAACAAGAATGCAAAACACTAGTGTGTTGTCAAGGTCAAAGGAAATGAGCTGGAGGTTTAACTGAATGTAAGTAAAGGAGTGAGCGAGTGGGGTGAGGAAGAGAAATTCAAAATACAAATACAAACCATAAAAAAGAATATACTTGTCATTTAACAAGCTCTATAAAAAAGACAAGTGTTTTACTTCCATGACATGATTTGTCTGAAAAGACACTGACTTGGGAGCTAGTAGTACTATATTGCAACAAAGCTCTAGAATGAGCGTGTGCTTCTCTTCTCGTAATGAGCTGAAGTCTGTTCTCTCAATTAGAAAATGGCACTGATTTCTGTTTAACTGTGTTCCATCTTGTACTACTTATTCTTCTAATATATATATATAATCATTGGTCTATAAAGCCCTCCTCTAATTAAGACCTTTATCAGCTGTAAAATCATTTGGTGATGTACAATATTTTCTTCCAAATTGTTTTACTGTATTTTTGCCATCTAAAGTTGCTATCTAGTGAAAGCTAGAAAACGGATTAAATCTTTCATATGTAAAAGTATGCAAAAGAGATCATTCTAATTTTGTTCAGAAAAAATGTAAAACATCTTTGGGTGAAGAATATTCCAGTACCTGGTCCATGCAAGCCCTCTTTTTGAATATAGTGCATGCAAGCTTCTTCAAGTTACACATCCAGGACGTTTAAAAACAGTCTAGATCAGCGGTGGCCAGCATGTCACTGCATATGCCATTTCCCACAGCTCTCATTGGCTGGGAATGGCAAACCGCAGCCACTGAGAGCGGGCAGCTGTGCCTGCGAACGGTCAATGTAAACAATATAAATGTCTCGCAGCATGCCCGTGGATTACCCTGATGGGCTGCATGTTGCCCACCACTACTATATGCAGTGCTTATCAGTGATAAAAACTGGTACGTTACAGAAGCTGTAGTTTAGCATTTCACTGGCCCTTCCCTATATTCCCCTGGGGGAATTCTTCACGCATTCATTCATGTAGCTCCATGCCCAGTTTGTCAGGGGTTTCCTGCCTGGTTCATTCAGTTGTTGGCTATTTTGTTTAGATTCTCACTTTCCTTGGACAGGGACCATATCTTCCTCAGTGTCTATAGAGAACCAAGAGCACCATCAATGTTCCGATAATAAATCCAGCTGCAGCTAGTTTGGCCATATAGCACATATCTGACTTTATTACTTCATGCAAGATTGCAAAGAGTGATTTGGCAAGGTTGAGGGCTGCCTGTTTTAAAAGCAAAGCAGTTGTAGTTCAACATCAGAACTGTATGCCTTTCTCAAGAATAATAAATTCAGTCTCTTCTACGGCAGATTAAATCCCATTTATTTTACTTGCAGAAGCTTTTTGAGCAGGATGTCACTTGTGACAACAGTTTATAGATGCTTGGTTTCAGATGGTGGGCAGGCGTAGCTTTTAGTGATTGGACTAAGGTTATGTTGCATGTTTATCTATATTGCCACAGGAAAACTTACAATAGAAGAAGTAGATTTTCTGATATTGTGAAAGTTCGCTGTTCACAGTAGGCGTTCTCCTATTTCATTAGGGTGTGCACACAGGGAATTTTATTTATTTATTTATTTTAAAGAAGCCGCACTCTGCATGCAAAGCCACTTTTTTTTTGAGACATTAGGGTGTGCCTGGGCACACCCGGCACACCCTGTGCACACACCTAGCTCCTACGTCAAATTACATAATTTCTCTTTAAAAAAGAAAAGGATCAGAGAATAAGTAAAGGTGAACTAAGCAATATATGGAATACATGGGGCATATTAAAAGTAACAGTAAAAGCTGCCATAATAGGAGTGCCAAATTTAGACTCTCAGGCTCTGTAGGATTGAATGGACTAGACCCCAGCAAGCTCTGTGTTCTAAAGCCTTTGCCCCCCAATCGTATTGACAAATCTCTCAATAAACACAATGCTGCTACTTACTCCAGCCACCGGAGCCAACTCACTTGGATTAGATGCGCAAGACAGTATTTGAATGCAAAATTCTATTGTGTTAGAGCCATGTGTTTGTCATCTTTGTATGGGAAAGCATCTTGAGGTTTTAGTCTGGTATGGGCCCCATTATGCTATGCATACAATCCAGATATACAGTGAATAACCGTCCCTGCGACAGTCCTGCAAAGGATTGTAAAATTTTAAAGTACAATTTTATGTAATCTGAATCAATGTAATATTACTCCATGTTTTGTACGGTCTGTTTCAAAATACTTTCTTATATGAATCTTAGTGGCAGGTGGGCCTTCAAGCTGTTTAGCCTAATGATCTAGTAATAGCATATTACTACTTGGAAGAGTAGTTTGGTGCTTTTAGAATGGCTTTACAATAGCAGGAGATGCTGTCTGACCGGAATGAGACACTATCCCTGGAGATGGAAGCACTTGATTTCACTTCTGCAGCAGAGACTTGTAGAGCAGGGATCTCAAACTCAAATCACCATGAGGGTCACTAGGCCTGAGGACTGCATCACTGAAACCTTTTCAGACAATGATACAAAAATATAGTTAAAAATGAAGAGTAATATAGTATGCTATTAAAAGTCAATGTATTAACTTTTAAAAAACTGTAATGCAAAGAGGGGTTTTAATAAAATATAAACACTCAGTAATGCACCTCACTCAAATGACAAAACATGCATTTACTTTTAGAATTACTTCAGTTAAAGCCCCCCCCAGCTGCCCCTCCATACCTGCTCCCACTCCACCCTTTCCATGAGGCCCCATCCCAGCCCTGCCTCTTCCTACCCCTTCCCTGCCTCCATTTCAACTCCTTCCCCAAATCCTCACCCCAGCACCTCATCTTCTCCGCCTCCTTCACTGAGCGTGCTGTGTCCTTGCTCCTCCCTATTCCTTCCTGAAAAGTCTTAAGCACCACCAAACCACTGTTTGGTAGCGGGAAGCGCTAGGAGGTATGCAGAGGAATGGGGATGTGGCATGCTTGGGAATGTTAGGTATCTCAAGCCCAACTCAGCTATGTTATGAAAAGACCCATCCTTGTTCCTTGCACAGTCCCATGCATAAGAAGTTTCAAATGACAGGTAATTTTACTTCAAAAATTTGTTGAATCACAGTTATGGAGGCTTTGTTTCCATGATATTTGGATCTGAGAGTCCCTAGAGAAGTTCCACCTCCCAACCCTCTGAAATGCATGAAGATACATTTCTGCTGCTGACTTCAGGCTGCATTTCTCCCCAGTGTGAACATAAGGATTTTAAAGAGGATGTGAACAAGGTGTTGTTAACATGCTGCTTACTGGGGCTTCTTTCTTTCTGATTCCAAAAATGCATACACACACAGTTGCACATGATCTCATTCTAACATTTGAGATCTCTTCTAAAGACTTCAGAGAGGATTCTGAACAAAGCCTGTATGACTATTTTGTAATGTAAACCAAATTTATGGTTATGAAATATGTTCCCTAAAGATACTGTAAGGGTATATTTAACTCTTTTCTCAGGTAGTAAACTATATTCACCCTAATTTTTTCTATCCTTTTTGTCATGATTCAGTTATGGATTCTGAAATGCTCTCGTATAGGTGTTACGGAGTTAAAATAAGATTCGCTAAAGAGGAAATTATCCCCCAATTCTCCATGTGAAATATTTAGACTTGAATTTCATAAGCAGCAGAGAAAATTGCTAAACCTGGATGAACATTAATTTCTACGTTAGTTTCTCTCTCCAGCATCAGCTGTTTGCTTTACACTCCAAAGAAAATGATGATGACAGTACACTGAAACATCAAACAACCCAAAAATAAACTTGAACAATTAACACATGGTTACCATCCTCAGCTGTCATCATTGCTAAAATATGAATAAGTCATACATAGTCCAAAAGCTACAAAACCTAGGATATTTATAACAAAGCTCTCTTCATAGTTTTGTTTATTTTCATTTAGGATTTATGTTAAATTTGTCTTTAAGCAGTAAAATATTATAAAAAGGGTGACATTTTAGTCAGCTTTAGCTGACGCTGTGAATATCTGATCTTCGAAATCACAGAAACTTTAGATGGAAGCTATCAGAGATTCAAAATCTGTTAACACCTGCAATTGCTGTGAGCAGAGTGGTGACCAATCCAATAAGCCTTGGGCCATATCAATCTTGATTCATCACCAAAACTGCTATGTTATGCATGAGAGACTTGTCTCTGGTCATGTGAAGCAACACTCTGTGTTGATTTTTACTTACGAACAGGCTTTTGACAGCTTCCAGATGTATTCCCTGTCTTGTAATTTTCAGATTAAGTTTCTGATTCAATTTTTCTTCTTGGATACTAAAATGTTGATGTGGGACTCATTAATTATAGTGTTTGAAGCTACTGAGCACCTCTCTTTCTCTGTCTGCCTCTTTTCTCTTTCTTCACTGCCTCCCCTCCCACCCTCAATCCCCTACACCCATACGTCTCACCAACTGAAACTTGAATTCTAGGCCCTGAAAAACAGACAAACACTTCACTCCCCATAAATATCACAGTGAATTTAGTAATAGAACAGACAACAGCACTGTATAACTCAGAATTAATTATTCTGCATTTATGGATAAATTAGTTATTTTAAATTAGTTATTTTAAAATGGGTAACACCATTCCTAGAACTAGTACAATTTATATGCTGTGAAAAAATTATTCAACTGATTATCATATTTTTCTGTTAACTATCATTGTGAATGGATACCAATTTATGCAAATGTATTAATTTTTAATAAGTATTTGGCAAACAGTTTGGATGAACAATTTTAATCCTTCTTCCTGGACATGGTCACTCTGGCTGTTTGCTGGCTGGTAACTGAGGTGTGTAATTGGTCACCTATGTCACATGGTATCATTTCTGTTCTCTGATGGCATGAATGAAACTTCTAAAATTGAATAATAAACTAAGTATAGCAAATAATGCTAATTTTCTTGAGTAAATAATCACTTGAGTTAAAATTTGTTCCCATCTATGACTATACCTTCTTTGTAAAATGTGATAATCCTGTTATTTTAGTCCTGGTATATATTTCCACTAATACAACATAGCATGGTGTGATTTTTATGTGTATGTACTCAGCACCAACAAGGAAAGTGATAGGTACTTGATAGAAAGGTGAAAAGATTCCTGTCCCAGGAAGACTACAGTCTACCTCAAATTCCCATATACCTACTATTACTGTAATAACTAAGCATCTCACAATTTGTAATATATTTATCTTCACAACCTCCCTGAGAAGTAGGATACTGGGGCATATAAAGAATAATCGACTTTCCCATAGTCACACAGAAAGTATGTGGCAGAGCAAAGAACTGACTTCAGGTTTCCAGAGTTCGACTAGCCCTTCCCATGGAATCATCCTTTGTCTCCAATAGTCAAACTAGATGAAGCATAGATTTGGAAAGATAGGATGTGAGGGAAAGCACCAATATGCAAAGAAGCAAATAGTAATGTTTAGAATTCACCTTGTTCTACATATATAAAATATACAGGAAAAATGTAGGCAAACTGGATAGAGTTCAGAGGAGATCAACAAAAAATGATATAAGGTTTAAAAAATATTACTTTGGGCATATTCAGTCTTGAGAAAAGAAAACTTGGGGGAGATCTAATAAGTCTCTAAATAAAAGCTCTTATTCACTTCATTTGGCAATGCATGTACATATAAAAAGACTGAATATTCTGCAAAGTGCAAAAACTTTCAGAAATGTCTCTCTCAATTTATTGTTCAAGTGTTTTGCAGGCTGTTTCTTAAACTTGTGTGTTTCATCACTAACCTACTGCACAATCTAAAAGTGGGGAGGTAATGAGTGTAGTATATGCATGTCTCCAATATTTTACATTTAGCAGGGACAAAAGGTTTGTTCTGCCAAATTAATTTGGTGACCCTGACAATCTGAGACATTTTAAGAACCTAAAAAGCTACAATGACCTTGCTTTCTGAAGACAATTTCTCATTCCATTAGGTCTTTGTTTTGTACAGATCCTGTCAAAAAAAAAAAACAAAAAAACAGGATTTTTTTTATATCTTAGTATGAAAAGAGCCGCAATTCATCTGCATTCATTTAATCTTGTTTTATGCCTGTGGAGAGCTATGCAATAGATAATGGGACAGTATTTGTTTTTGATGACTCTTCCCTGGCTAATAGGCAGTTCCACCATATTTCTTTCTTTGCAAAAATGAAGGTCATTTTGCCATCAGCATCTCTTTTCTTAGGCATCTGTATGTGTTTATGCAGATAGATTGTATTCTGTGCAGACAAAGACCAAAAAAGTACTTATGCACGTTTATTTACTGCTATATGCTTCTTAGATGTACCATAGGAGACACTAACGATGTATGAAGTTGTCCTATTTACAGATCATCCTGTATATTATCCAATATTATCATTTTGATCGTATTCAGTGGGGAGAAAAATATTTTATGGCTCTCAGGATTTTAAGAAATTATTTTGGTCAACTTTTTTTTTTTTTTCAAAACTATGCCCAAGTATCTTCCTGCTGCAGATGAGCAATTTAGGAAGTGTATAAATATGTGCATGCTTTAGCAATCTGTCAGACACAGTTTGTCTGGTTTTTAAAATGATGCTGATTTGTGCAAAAAATATGATTAACTCGCTGCTAGAAAATGTACATGATTTATTTTAATAAGACAGGGTTAAATCAGGTTTCCAAATCTGTGTGCAGCTCCAGACATAGTGGAAAGGCTATGGAGAAGACAGGGATAGCAAATATAGAGGAATAGAAGTGGGCCAGGTTGTGACTAGTGCATGCTGCAGGCCTTTTGAGACAAAACACCTTGTAGTTGGGAGGGGAAAAAAAACCCTTTATCCTTCAATAATGACATATTCCTGCTGGTATTCTGGGTAATGCATATTGGGGCTGAATATTTTGTCCTGCAGAAAATGTTTTTTCTGAATTGTTCTGGGGCCCCAGGCTGTGCACTTGAGCTGTACTATTTTGTCTCACAGTAAAGGGCGACCTTCAGTCAACAGCAACTACAAAAACAGAAAAGTGCCAAATTCAGTATTCAAGAACTTAACTTTAAAGAAGAGGATTGCTATCAGAAACCCAGGTGGTGCAGAACAGAATGTGTTTATCTCCAGAAATACACTTCATCCTTAATGAAAACCTGTGGCTATGTCATTTAAACCTTGTTGGGAGTAAAGTGGGGAAACTGAGCCAGTATAACATCACTTGGCGAGGTGGCACAAGTAACCTGAAAATGCATAGCCACCCAATAGAAATAAAATCCTCCTTCATGCTTTCTGTCAACAAATGCAAACTGGAAGTATTCCGTATAGTGTAGAATATATCCCACCTTTCAACATCTGTGATCACTAGGGCTTTTTTTATTGCAAGGTCAGATCAGACATGACACAATATGAATTGCTAATTACGTCCACAACATCTGCTTCCAATATGTACACTCTTTAAGGTGATGTTGTTTCCTCATAGCCTATCATTATATCCATTTTCAAAACATCAATGCTTTAATAGTCAAGATTTTTGAAGTATGATTTAATTATACGTAATTATATTCCTGTGCACTTTTCCATGTCATTTTTTTAGCTTTGAAAAGAATAAACAGACAGGCTGTAATGTTAACTGTGGGCCAAAATGTGCATTATTTACCTGGGATCAAATCATCTTGTGTAAGAAAACATTCAACAGACTAATGAATGCTTAAACTGAAACTTGTGGAGTTCCCAGCTAATCATCTCAGTGGTTTCCACTGAGGATGGGGAATGACATTTTCACCTCAGCGAACAGAAGATTCTGGTGTGGCTGCAAGAAGTTAATTTAGAGAGAGTGAGAGCACTGTTTTCTCCTAGGACCACCACCCCATGGAGCTGCTGGTAGAGATGTGCGTATTGACTGGTCCTCCCAGTGTCCACAACTGTCTTGATCTTCCAGATATAGCCTTGGCCCTCCCAGAAACACCAGTGTCCATTGAATCTAATAGGTTCTTTAGGATCCAGGCTATCATGGAAAACAATGACTGCAGTCACAAACAAATCTCCTCTTCTATGGCAAATTTTCAAGGATTTAGAGAGGGATAGGGCCCTGGAGTAAGTGGTCATTCATTAGCCATGCTGTTTCTAGACAATAACATCTCATTTCCCAGCCTATCTCACCAGGTCTCCAACTGCTGTAGGGAAGAAGAAAAACCCCTCCCTGACCCAGACAATCTGGCGATTAGGGAAAAATTCCTTTCCAGTTCCAAAAATCCATAATGCAATGCTCACAGCAAATTAAAAATCTTGATCCTACGCTAATCACAGGGTAAGAGCTCCATACAGAAATGTATCTTTCCGTTTGTATATGGAAAGCTCCTACAGAAGCTTTTTTTCTGCTTGTTTGAATAAATAAAATCTGTCTGTATGATGATTCCTTGAAATCAAATTGCACTCTTTTCTCTTGGGCTGAATGCACTACTTCTGATGAATTTCTAGTCCCTGTCAGCCTAGCTGAGGTTATGCTGAACTCATGCTGCAAGAAAACTGGACTGGTTTCTCCTTCTCCCACCACTATTCTTAGACTACTGTTCTCTCTTATTTAGTTGTACCTTGCCTCCTTTCTGTGGTGGACAACTTCTCTTCATGTAATTATCAAGCTTTTTGCTGTTAAAAAGGGATAATTTTCATTCTCATGTTAAAAAAAAATGTGATTTAACCATAGCTGATCACAAAATAGTGTTTTATAAAATGGAATCCAACAAAGTCAAAATTTGGGTTTTGTTTGTTACCTAAAACCAGAATATCTATGGAAGAGATTGTGTCTCACAAACTAAACCCTTTCAAGTGGGGAATATATACTTGTATAAATAAAGCAACATGCTGTATGTAAATAGTCAGTCAATAATAAACTTAGTCCACTGTGGTTTCGCAGTTCCATTTCCTCACTTTAACACAGATAATGACTGTGTTCCAGTCTGCTGTAGTAGTTTTTGCTTTCTCTATTTGAATACTTTTAGAATTCATGCAAAGCCCATTAGAAAGAATGTGCTTGTCCTGGTAATAAAACAATTATGTTGATGGAAAAATCTATGATGAAATGGCTTGCAACTCATGTAGGACATCTAATTAATTTTGCACACACTGGATTGAGTTTTAGCAACCTGCTTATGGGAAAAAAACTCAATTTGATCATGCTTAAATAGCGCTACAAAAAATCAGTATACTCTATTATGAACTCTGAAATAACGAATTGGGAGAGAAGAGTTTAATATCACTATTCTTTTCCTTTATGATGATGATTTTTACTATAATAGCCTATTAAGGAGGCCTACAGGATAGATCCTCTGTGCTTTATAACATCAACTGTGGATTGTTTTTGTGATGAAAGAATATTATTAACCTATAGAACACTAGCTTATTGCTCATATTCTTGCTCACAATGATTTGCATGATAAGTTACTGGTTTTCATATTACTGTACTTGTACCAGCCTATATGAAGTAACTTTTCTCTTACTTTCTTTTCTTTAAACTGCCAATCTATTCGTTGTGCTGGCCCGCTACACATGGCTGTATTTTACCTTTTGTTAATAGGCAAAATGTTTCTTTAGTAGAAAAATGTGAGGCTTTTTTTGTGTGTGTGTCACTCTAGAACATTGGAGTGTCAGGTATCTGTCTGACAGCTGGATATGTTGATCTTCTGTGAATGTTTTGCTTATATGTTTCCACAGCACAGTGCTGCTTGCTGCCAGTGCCCTTATAGTAGGACAGTAGTCACAGATTTTCTAGCTGCCATTATGTAATTATACGATGTGGCTGTGATTTCCCTTTGCTACGCTTTGAGCAGCTCAGCATGTCCCTGCAGTGTGGAGGGGCACTGGTTCTTCTGATTAGTGTGTGGAGTGTAAATAGGTTTGGAAATATGAGTTTTATTGATATTGTCATTAAATGTCAATTTTACAATGCACGTACACAATAATTTCCATTGAGGATCAATAAAATTTATAGATAGGTAAATTATGAAAAATGCTGCTTGAGAACCCAGAGCTTGATTTAAGGATATTTATTTTTTATATTTTGACAAGCCATGTTGAAAATATGTATTTTAACAATTATAAAGCTTTAATTTTTTTGAAAATCAATTGTTACTATTGTTAAATAATTTTCATTATTTCCCCCATAATTTCCTTCAACTGTGATAATTTAAATGCTTAAAAATAAACTTTGACATTTGTGAAATTAAATTTAGAAAATTGAATTCTGCAAGCTGAAGTATAAAGCTTTTGGGAGAGTGACTGTTGTTTGTACAGCTCCTAATATAATAGGATTCCAAACCTGATTGAAATCTTTAGATGTTAGCATATTATAAATATTAAAGCTAATAAGTATTTACCAACAGAAAATAATTTCAAATAACCTTCTTGTACTTTGGAAATTAGTTTATTCATTTATTGGTTTGGTGTTGTAAAAAGTGTGAAAGAAGATAAACATCATCATCCTGTTTTTGAAAGGACAAATGGACCTAACTTTTTCCGAATGGTTGTTACTCTCCTACACTATCTCGTTTTGCTGCCTTCGTTTTAGTTACAGATATGCACTGCATGAAGGATTACACTTATGCATTCATGGGTTGTAAACTTGCTTCCTCAGAACTTGAGTGTGGGAGCCACTTCTGAAAAGTGCTGGGGAAAACTCTTTATTTTGTTTTAAACCGAACTGCGCTGCTTCAAAACCAAGGTCAGTCTTTAACAGCTGTTTCCTGTTTATCTGGAAAGTGACTGTCTGTAGAGTGCCATGCAAAGTTGCCCAAATACAGTCGACTTTTATGAATATTGTAACTGTGTAAATATGCAGATGGAAATGAATTAGCTCAGCTAATAATAATGACCTGTAAATCTGATTTTTCTGCTGTGTAAAAGTTGTAGAGTGCAGATGCTAATTAAAAGACTTAGATTAAGCCATGGTAAATCAAAGAGAGGCAAAATGGCTCATTTCTGTTTCTCCAATGAGGAAGCATTGGTGCTAAAAAAAAGACATTTTTTGTTGTTTTTCTTCATGGCTTCAGGGAACTAGTAGTTGTCAAGGAGAATTGAAATAGAGCGATTGATGTGATAAGGTAAAAAGTAGGTGATGTAATCTTCCTCCCAGAAGGCATCTTGTTTCTTAGTACATAGGTTGTTTTACAAGGAAAGGCTTAAAGTAGATTGATTATGCATGAGGTAGAGTAAGATAGAAGAATTAACCAAGATAATACAGTATTCATGAAGACCATTTCCTTTATAAACAGAGTAAAAAATCTATACAAGGGATGATAATGAAAACCAAACAACCTTAGAGCATAATTGAGAGATTTATTGTATGAAATAACAAGGAGTAAACCCTCTTTATATTCATTGTGTGGCATATAGAATTCATTTACTGCAACAGGAACAATTTTTTTCCAACAGGATATGGAGCCATGTTATTGCTGGTCACTTGCATATACTGTCAAGTCAACCAAAATGACAGCAGATTTGATGTCTCCTGCAGAGCAGATCTTTAAAAAGCCCTGAATCAGTGTGTCACTAACTTGCAACAAACTATATATAATATCTGTGAACATCATGAAACATGTTTTATATGTTAGACTTATGATTCAAATATGAACTAAGTAACATGTATTGTAGTGGATATACAAAGTTATCATAATGGAGAGGCAGAATTAAAGTAATACATTTCCTAACTTTTAACTGCTAGGCAGAGGCAACCTTAATCTTCTATCAGTATAATTTACTTTCCCTTTCAAGGGAAAAAATGTCCTTAGAATGTGATGATCTACTTTCCCTCCCTACTCACACATTCATGTTTGCATCTGTCCGCTGGCTCTCTTTTCTTTACCCTATCAAACATAAGCCATTTGTCTTCACTTTCAAGGCCATTCCAGACCTATCCCCATCCTACCTATTAGCTTTCATTCTATATAGAAAGGTCAACTCCCATTTCTTAGATTTTCAAACAAAAACCTTTGTGCTTTCTTGTATGCTGCTCCTCTAAGAGAAGCACTTTGTGAACATCTGACTCCTTATCTTCCTTCAGATCTCTACTTAAAATTCTCCTCTGCCCTGAAGCCTACAAAAAACTACTGGAGTTCTGCAACCATGTTATCATGCTGACTCATTAGTTTGTTTGGTTTTTTTTGTTGGTGGTTTTTGTACTCCTTGTCAGTCTGTCTGTATCCATCTGTTGTCTCTTATATTATGAGCAGTTTGGGGAGAGGGCTATCTTTTTCCTCTGTGTTTCTACAATGCCTAGCACAGTGGGGCTGTGGTCTGTGACGAGGGCTCCTATGTGCTGTGTGCTATGATAAATGTTGAGTAGTTCTTTAGTCCATAGGTGTTGCCATTTACAACAATGGAATGAAACATGTGGAACAGTGGTTCTGCATGCAATAAGGTGTTACTCAGCATGCTCAAAAAGTGGACAGCATTGCACCTTATGTGGAATTATTTGCCTAGACATTACCAGAACATGGAATCCTGCACAGCTTTTGCGATCTGAAGGAGAGAGCCCTCTCCTACATATCTCAGGAACCTCAGACAAGAGAGCCTGAAGTTTAGGACAGAATGGATTTAATTTAAATCACGAGTCAGGAAGACTCAAATTAATCATGGTTTTCTATATAAAAGTGCATTCTTATTGGTTGTTATAACCTTAATACATATTCTTCACAACTCACAGATAGATGTAGGTTTCATTTTTAGAAGGTACACACTAGACATTTTTAAATGGTGATTTATTTTGAAAACTTTTCAGATTCATTTTACAGCTGTATCAGAAGAGGAATGATTGATTATTTCATTGACCAAAGGTAATTGAAGCAGATATTTATGAAGTCATTGGGAGGTGAAATATCTCCAGTTCAACAGGTTAATCATTAATATTGTTTTATCTATCTAAAACAATGTTAAATATTCTGGATTTTTTTTCTTCAACTCCAAACATATAATATTTTAACAAAACAAGCATATGTTCCTCGCTTGTCACATTTAGCTCCAGATTTCTTCTCTTTGTCCAGATCTGTTCCACCCCCAACAATCTTCTATGCATTGAACTTTTTGAAACTTTGCACTTTTAGAGAGAGGTAAAGGATTAACTCTGTGTACACAAATTTGCAGAGGGATGATAGAGTTGAGGTCTGTTATTTCTCACGTCTATATATTATTTATTTCTTTAATAACATTTTTGCTCTTAACGAGCATGTTACTTCTGGAGACACAAATCCACAGTTTGAGAACTGCAAAACTAAGCATCTCTGATGGTATCTTCTAGACTGAGCACTGAGTCCCATTGGGTAGATAGATTAATTTAGGTTAATTTTTCTATACAGAAGCCTTACATGAATATTATAAACATTACATGAATATATTGTCTCATACTAGAATATTACACCTTATAAGCCCTATTCCTTGATGAGAGATCTTTGAGCTATGATGCATCTTAATTAAAACTATCTTTAGATAGATATTTTTCCTCAAAAACCTTTTTATCAAAAAAACTGATTTAAATTAAAAAAAATCCTTTAAAAAATCACTGATTTTTATCCACCCTGGTTTAGGAGCAGTGTGTCTTACTTTTTGAGATTGTCAGTGGTGAATGTTTTTTAAAAAATGTACTTCCTGCATGTGCAGTACAACTATTATGATTTGTAGCACTTTTTAGCAACAATCTTAGTGAAGGCAAGTTGCATATTGGTAGCCATCCTGTGTGCTGCACAAAGCTTAAAAGAAAAAAAAATGTGGAGAAAGATGAAATGCACTGTGCTTTTGGCAAACACTTCAGAATTTCTCGTTAGGCACTCTACATTGTTACTACCACTTTGCAGCTATGTTTCATGACTTTAGGGAGCTGTCTCTTGAACTGGAGACTTCTGATGGGTTAGATTTGGCTTCCACTCCAGATTTAAGCTTTCGTACAAGCCCTATCTTTAATTTCTTTAACATTATGGATTGCAAACTGTATGAAGTCTGTTTTTCCTTGCTATGGTATTTTATGATATTTTGAGGTTGTCCAATAAACATGTTTCACAGGTGTGTTTTATTAGCTATTCCAACTGGGAGACCAACAATATCTTACCTAAGGGAGCAGAATGAAATTAGTTCCCCAATACTCCTGTTTATTATAATAAACTGTCTCATTGCCTGGAGAATATCTGATTCATTGATTTGCCTGAAAATATTTCTAGCCAGCTGGAATAGTAATCTAGCAGATAAGATTATGCATTTGAGGAACTTTATACTGAAGAGATACTATTGTTGTTGTTCTACAAGTGATATTGTAAAGACTCAGGAGAGCATCTTATTGTTAACATAATATTAGTAACAGCAGAAGATATTTTGTGGAAAGGCTCTCAGGTGGGCCCTTGGATTAACATATGTTTATGCTTGTTTTACATTTTTTAAACTTCTGCAGTGTTCCCATGGCTCTCTAATCAGATCTATTGCCCTACCAGAAAATTACAGTACAGCAATTGAAAATATTCTGTTTGTGGTGTCTCGAAGCACATGTTAATAATACCGTCATTGAACAGTGTACAAAAAATTATTGGCTGTGGGAGACAATGAAAACAAGATGTGTGTAAAGCGTCTGTACCCTAGTAGCCTTGTGTAAACAGTGAATAATAAGCAAAGTTTATATTGATTTGAACAATGTGTGGGAAAATGTTTTTTCCTCATTTCCTATTCAGGTATGTTATACCTATCAGATGCCTCCTGTTTCCCCCTCCCCCAATCATGGGAATATGACTATTACTAGAATGAGCTTATAATTCTCAGTTACTGCTGCTATTGGATTTTGTTTCTGTTAAATTCAGTTGATTTCTGTAGTTGAGTCCTGTTATAGCCATTTTGCTTCCAAGGATAAAATTTTCAAAATTCCTAAGTGATTTAGGAGACTAAGGCACACTCTACATATAGATTTTGTACATGTACAACTCTTTCAGTTGGAGATGTGATATTTTTATGATACAGTTATACTGGTACAGCCACCAGCATGAACACAACTGTACCTGTATAAAGTTGCCTTATACTGGTAAATATATCGCTCTTCTGTATGAGAACGAGATATGCCAGTATAAGCACTTTAACATCAGTATAATTGTGTCCATATCAGGAAGATCTTAGCTATTGATGTTGCCATGATTAAAGGGGTACAACTTTTGTGTGCAGAAAAGGCCAAAGTTCCATTTTCAAAAGTGCCTAAGTCACTTCTGAAAATTGGATCTTAAGAGCTTAAGTCACTTAGCAAAGGGGTTCTCAAACTGGAGGTCATGACCCCTCAGAGGGTCATGAGGTTAATACATGTGGGGGATTGTGAGCTGTGAGCCTCCACCCAAAACCCCTCTTTGCATCCAACATTTAAAATGGTGTTAAATGTATTAAAAAGTGTTTTTAATTTATAAGGGGGATCACACTCAGAGGCTATTTGGAAGAGATCACCAGAACAGACGTTTGAGAACCACTGACTTTGATGCTTCTGAAAATTTTACCCCAGGTCTCAGAACTTCAGTAATTCTGATGTAAATTAAGGTCCAAATTGCATGCATGCATTTTTTTGCATGCACGTGAGTAGTCCTATCAAATTTATTTTGGTGGAATTAATCAAGTGCATAGTTACTCATATGCAGAGGTATTTGCAGGATCGTGGACCTAAATATTAGGAAATACTGAGTGAAAATAGGGTAGTAAAACTATGAGTTACTGAATTGAATTATCTGCTGATTTAAATTGGTTTAACTCCATCAAAGTCAATGGAGTGGTGCCAGATTATGCCAGCAGAGAATTTGGTCCATTTTTTAAGGGTATGGTGAATACACACTCACATTTACATTCCCCCCTCCCCCATTAAGAACTTCCATTTACTGTTAATATACCAGTATTAACAGTAGTTGCACTATTGCCTGTACGTAGTATGGGGGATTAATACAAATATCACAGTAACTTTTTTAAATAGGTAAGTCCTGAATCAGCAAAGTACCTAAGCAATGCTTAAGTTCATACCTATCCAGAAAACCACTCAATGGGACATAACCACAATTAAATGCTTTGTTGGATCAGAGCCAAAATATGGTAAAAGAGAGTTTATTGATGCTCACAATATAAGGAAATGTCTGTAAAATATCCACATATTTTCAGAATATTGCTGAAGTTATACAAGTACTTTAATTTTAATGACTAAGTACTAGTTTGACATGTTCATTTTATCTGCAGCATTTTTTAATTCCATATGTTACGTAACGTGTCAACTAACATCTGAGAGTTGTAAAAGTTGTTTTCTTTTGGAAAGACTGTATTGTATTATTTATCTTTCTTTGAGCTGTTTTTTCCATACTGAAGGCCTTTCTGTTTTGACATTTCTTACTGTAGTATTCATAACATTTTCAGAGCACAAAGATAATGAAAACTTAGTCTTAATGTAAACATGAAAAAGATCTGAATTTTTCACAATATTCAGTAAGCATTAGTATAAACAAGGCAAAAAGTTTACTTTTTCTTACTATATTTATGCAATGTAGAATACCATACATTGGGTAAATGTCTTGATTTTGATGTGCAAGGCAAAAATTCAAACCATTTGAAAGCACTAAATGAGTAGTTAACCATTTTGCCATTGCAGATTCAAATAAGGACCTCTCAATACTTTTGAAAATTTGATTCCTCTATTTGCGGTTTCTCTGAGAAGCTACCTTGTAGGGACTCGGAGATTTTAAAAATTATTTATTAATTTTAATATTTTGCAGCATGACTTCAGATAGTTGACTATTCAAATTGTGCATATTAGTTTCTATCTGGTAATCTAGAAAATTGAATGTTAAAATGTTGGGTGCATGATAAACACTGAATTAAGAAAGCATCTGTCATATTAGTCTAGTACATTACACCAATGTAATCCACAGCTAACCCGAAGTGAGCACAAGACAAAATTTACTAAACTTCCTAGAGGTAATTTCACATACCAGCAGATACATATGTTCCCGGACTACTTACAATTAAGTGAAAAATGGAAAGAGAAAAATAGGCTTTTGATTTAATCTATAAGGCAGTTTTTGATTTGGGTTTAGTTTTCAGGCCTGTTTTGTCATGTGGCTGAACTTGGCATATAATAATCTAAAATGTATATCTTTATGTCCAGAGTGCTGTTTTGGTTTTAATGATAGCATGCAAACAACTATAGCAAGTACATATGAGAACTGCTTAGTTCATTACATGCATCAATTATTAGGAACAATTACTTTCCGAATGCTAAAATGATCTAACCAAATGTTCTCCCAGTGCTGTGAGCCCAAATTTTCTTATTCAAAATTGGTGTACATTTCAGTACTGGCAATAGTCTGTTCATTTAAAAACTATTACACGGAACAATTAGAAACAGTGACTGCCAATAAGAGATTAACCTATTTGTACAACTAATAAAATACATAGTTAAAATATTAATTTGTGGAAAATGTGAAGGCCAAATAAATGTTAGACAAGTGAATTGCATTATTTTGAAACTTTAAGTGCAAAGTTTCTAGAGCTAAGTAATACATTGCCTAAATACTGTGCTAGTTATAAGGATACCGTTGTTTTTTCAAACAGGCTTCTCTCAAGTAGTTTTAACTTCATGTCTTCCATTGCACTCAAGGTGTTTGAACGAATTTGGGCAACAGAAATCCTCCACAAAATACACTCCTGTGGCATTCCCTGGAGCCCAGTTCTTCAATGATTTTCTGGGTCACAGTAGAGCTGTAGGAAAGAACTCTGGGGATTTGGCCACTCAGATCTGTTATCCGTGTTCCCTGCGGAGCAAGGATGCAAAGAAGATGCAGGTGCTGAGTAATCTCTGCCAAAGGAGAGGCCTCTTTCCATGGTCTATTTCCTCCCCCACCCCCTCGCCCCTGTCCACCCCCACCCTCCCACCCTCGGTCCAACACACTTACTCTTGCTTGACAGAGAGTTGAATGGAAGGATTTTGCAAAAGTTACCGAAAATATTCTACAGCAGATTCACATTTAATACTGCACAGTCAAATATATATTGACACTTCTATCCCTTACCTTGAATTTTCTAGAATTGACTTTTTCACACTTCATTTAGCATTGCACAAACATCATATTTTATTTTTCTTCTGAGCAATGAGCGGTTTCTAATATAAACAAAGATTTTGTAACTCCTAGGCCTTGTCTTGATAGAGAAGAGAAAGCAGATAGATTGCTGTGTGTTTATGCGTCCCATTTCTAAGTATTGTTGTGTACAATTCTGCATGGCCCTCAGTCCCTGCTAAACTCTTTTCCTCTTTTCTTCTCAACCCATCACTATGTCCTCCTTTTTCTATCTTGACTTTGAAAGATGACTTGGTCCAGGGCTGTCTTGAGGCTATGAACTACAACATTTTTCACTAGCTGACACAAATTGATCCCTTGGTGTCAATAAATTATTTGGGTAGTTTCAGTACTTCTAATTGGTGCTTTTACAGCTCTCTCGCCAGCCTGGCAGATGTGATTTAGACTGACTATAAGACATGAGTGAAAAAAGAAAAGGGACAAAAGGGAATTATAACAAATTCTTGACAATATCCTTGCTTAAGTTTCAGTCGAGAAGATTGTGGTTACTTCAGACATCTATTTCAACATTTAAAACACTTGTTTTAAAAGCAACAAATTATATTTTAATGTATATAAAATATAGCTTTTAAAATATAAAGTATAATATATATATATTTAAATAGAATTTATTACTATTCAAACAAATGATTAAAACATTGGAGACAGGTTGAAAGAAATATATTATAAAATATGCATGGTACATCCAGAATATACCTGCTCTTTAGATTACATGTAAATTTGAATTTCTTTTAGCCCTAGTCTACACTGGGGTAGGGGAGGAAATCAACCTAACATACGCAACTTCAGCTACGTGAATAGCATAGTGAAGTCAACGTATTCAGGTCAACTTACCTTGGCATCCTCACGGCGCTAAGTCAATTGCTGCTGCTCCCCCATCGACTCTGGCTGCGCCTCTCGGCGCAGTGGAGTTCCAGAGTCAATGGAAGAGTGCTTGGGATCGATTTATCACAGTTAGACGAGACGCGATAAATCGATCCTGGAAAGATCGATCTCTGCCCGCCAATCCAGTGGGTAGTGTAGATCTGGCCTTAGATTAGCTCACGCATCTTGGAACGCCGTTCTAAAAATATCATTAGTAGGCAACTCATGTGCCTTAAGAGCTGAACCTTTATTCTTGCTCATCTGGCATTACGGTACTGTGCAGTCAGGAAAGGAACTGAGACATGTTCCTTCTGCCACTGTGATGGGGTATATAAACCCTACACTGGAAATGAAGGGGTTAAGGAGAGCAACTCTGGGCTCAGGTGACCGCAATAGAAGGGTGTGCTCCAGCTGGAGGTGGAGTTTAAAAAGGGACCAGATAACTCAGAAGGGGTCTGACAGGGGAGAGACAGATCTCCTGAGGAAAGGTGCTGCAGAAGCCTTTCCCTGGGAGAGTGAACCTGCCTGCTGATCCGAGAGGGGCCAAAGGTTCAGTTACTCCTTTTCTTTGCTGTTTTGTGTCAAACTGTAAGACATTGATAGAAAAGTGGATGGTGGAAAGTGGCCCAAACAGGCAGCATTAAGACACTCCTGGGTGCTGGACATTGTTGCTTCTTACAGGGCCCTGGGCTAGAGCGCAGTGGAGTGGTCTCTCTCCCAACTACCTTTGTTACAAAAAGCATGAAAACCCTCACTTCCAGGCTCCCCCTTAGGGAAGCAAGGGGAAGGTAAAGACTGGAAAACTGTAGCTGGGACTGGACATGTGCCAGGCTCAATAGACCAGTGGTAAGAGTGTGGGATCCAATATCATCTTGGGATTCTGTTAATCTAGAGAGGGCTGAGTCAATACCCAGCAAAAGGCGGACTGCCACAAGTATGAATGGCCAGTAAGAGACATTGGAGGCAAGGCCTGGTGCTCTAACTACTTGGCATTGCCACCAATGAGCTCTTTCAGCCCAGAATCTCTGTGCTCCCCAAAAGTGAATATGTACTGTTATTACCACTTTATAGATTGTAAAAATGAAACACTGAAGGGTTTGACTAAAGCTGGTCATGAATTTATTAAATGGCTTCTCACTGGGAAATACCAATTTGTCAAAACTGAAAACTTTTGTAGTTATGGCTTCAAACTTTTGTTGGTATTTTTGAAGCAACATTTATTGGGAAAGTTTTCTCTGGCCCAGTATGGAATTTCTAGTCAAAGCACAAGAAAACATCCATCCCAGAATAGCTAATGTCTATTCAGAGTTCTATAGATGAAAGCTCCATATAAGAGAGAAATATTGCTATTATTCTCAATCAGGGCCCAGCTGTCCTTTATAAGAGAGTTGGGGGCCAGGAGCTGGAGGAGTCTCTTTCTAGCCCTGGAGTGGAAAGGGCTAGCTGCCTGGGAACAAGGTACCTGAAGCAGAGCAGTGCTGGGGAATGGCAAGAGGAGCTGGGAAGCTCCAGCAAGGCAACTCCCAGGCTGCAGGCCTTGGTGAAAGCCTACAAAGGTACTGGGGCTACAGAGGTGAAGCCCAGGGTTAGGCGGTCCAACCGCCCTTGCCAATTATGAGTGGCCATTACACTGCAGTCTGCCTCAGTGAATGGGAGTTAGATTATGACTGGCAGTAGCCACTGAGGTGAGGTGGACTTAGGGTTGGGGGGTTCCCCTGGAAGGGGTGACTCAGAGCATGGTTACTGCTGGGGCAGAACCTCAAGGTAAAGGGCATCAGGGTCCATGAGGGACATGAGGGGAGAAGGGGAGCAGGCAGCACACCGGCCAGCAGCAGTTTCTCCAAGGCTGGGAAAAAAGCTAATTCCCAGATGACCAGCAGGAGGCACTGCTCTGGTGAGTCTCAACCTTGCTACACAGTGCCTAGCATGCCGGGAGTCCTGATCTCAACTGGCGCCTCTAAGAACTACTATAGTTCAAACAATAATAATAATTGATAGAGGAATTTGGTTTGTTTGAAATAAGACCTTTTAGTTGATTGTGTTCTTTTAAATATAAAACTCATTGGAGATAGGATGTGTAAACATGCCCCAGACTGAATAATGATAATTAGGGGAAAAGCACGGCACTTTGTATTAGCACACCTAGTTCATACTCTTCCTTCTTGTGCTTCTTGAAACAACCAGTTAACTCTAGGCCTATCTAGTAGCTTAATGCAAGTATTAAAAATAGTTATTTCCTTATCAAGGTAATTATTATTACATATTATTGCATAGTCACTCCTGTACCATTAACTTGATACTTGTCCTTAAAAATAGCCATCTGAAACACTATTATAAGTCAGTGAAGAAAGTCAAAGTCCACTCCAATGTTCATAGAAACATAGAAGATTAGGGTTGGAAGAGACCTCAGGAGGTCATCTAGTCCAGGGGTTTTCAAACTTTTTTCTCGGCGGCCCCTTCTCCCCGAGGAAAAAGTTGCGTGGCCCCCCGGGGGTGGTCTTTCCGCGGCGGCATTTTGTCGATACTAAAATAGCCCACCCGGCGGTCTCCCGGGCGGGATCGGTGGTGGCGCCAGGGACTTGCGCCCCCCCGGGGGTGGTCTCGCGCACCCCTGGGGTGCACGCACCCCAGTTTGACGACCATTGATCTAATCCAACCCCCTGCTCAAAGCAGGATCAACCCCAACTAAATCATCCCAGCCAGGGCTTTGTCAAGCCAGGCCTTAAAAACCACTAAGGATGGAGATTCCATCACCTCCCTAGGTAACCCATTCCAGTGCTTCATCACCCTCCTAGTGAAATAGTGTTTCCTAATATCCAACCTAAACCTCTCCCACTGCAACTTGAGACCATTGCTTCTTGTTCTGTAATCTGTCACCACTGAGAACAGCCTAGCTCAGATGTGGGCAAACTATGGCCCAGGGGCCACATCCGGCCCTCCACACACTTTAATCCAGCCCTCAAACTCACGTTGAGAAGCAGGGTCCAGAGCTTGCCCTGCTTGGGTGCTTCAGCTGGAGAGTGGGGTCAGAGTCTTGCCCCACTCCACACAGCTCCCGGAATCAGCAGCATGCCCCTCACCCCGCTGGCTCCTATGCGTAGAGGAAGCCAGGGTATGTATTGTGCTGCTCTCTTTTCTTCTGTTTGTCGGCATCCTTAACTCGACCATCGCCTGATCACTGCTGCCCAGGTTGCCACTTCTACTTCCTGTACCAATTCTTTCCAGTATGTGAGCAGCAGGTCAAGAGCACAGCCCTCTGTTGGTTCCTCTAGCACTTGCACCAGGAAGTAGTCCCCAACACTCTCCAAAAGCTTCCATGAGGAGCCGTATCCTGACTACTGTTTTTCACAGTAATTTATTAAACTGAGGCCTGATTTTTCCAGCCATTCTTTGATCCCATTAAAATTGAGGTTTACATCTGTTACCCAGAGGGACTGCTCTTCTGAGTATTAATGGAAGATTAGACTCCTGAATTAGTGCAGTTTCATGATATTTGATGTTTTACTTAAAGCCCCCACTTCTGGAGACAAATGATTGAGAGTTGTGGCTTTTATTTAAAATAAGTAAATTTCTAGCCTTGTGTTTGCAGAAAGAGCTTTAAAATGGGACCTGGCTCAAAACACAGAAGGCAAATAGAAAGAACCCCAAATATGTAATTTTGTTTAAATCTTATGATTTTAAGTCAATCTCATGATTTTGGGGACGGGAGGTCTGATATGATTTTTGAACACTGGGAATTAGCAGTGCTTTATACTAGGATTGCTTTCTAATGGATTACAATAATTTTTTATCTTCAGGGCACTTAATGCAAGGATGATAGTTTCCCCAGACATGAGTAATGGAATGCTTGCTTTTCTGCTTTCCAGATTGGAGTGACTTCACCTCTTTCCTATCTCTGTGCCATATGCTGTCAGCATCTTTACATTAGATCATGCTAGAAAACTTCTGCAAACTTTGGTAATTTACATGGTTCTCCATGGATAAAAAGTCCCCTAAAAGGCTTTCTGAGGTCTTAGATAATAGTAGTCTTCAGTACTTGATAATCTTCTTTCTGTGCTAATGCGCATTATTGACCCTGTGTCATGTGATACAGCATGGCCAGAGGGCAGCAGGAGAGTGTTAGAGTAAAGCCTTATTCCCTGTAGAGGGAAGCAAGTTACTAGAAGTTGGTTGGAGCACCTGGAACTAATTAAGGCACCTGAAGCCAATTAGAGTAACTGAAGCCAGGCACATGATAAAACCCCCCTGCTTCAATCAGTCAGTTGAAAGGGAGTTGGAGCAGTTTGGAGGAGTAGGAGCAGTTTGGAGGAGTTGGAGCAGTAAGCAGTTTGGAGGAGTTGGAGCAATAAGCAGTTTGGAGGAGTGGGAGCAGAGAGAAGTTTGGAGTAAAGCAGAGGAGAGTTTGAAGAAGTGCTGCGGTGAGCTAAGAAGACCGAGACCATAGGTAAAGGAACACCTGGCTTGTGCAGAGATAGGGCAGGAGGCCCCACAAGTTAAGGATAGGAGAGGGAAGTAGCCCAGGGGAAGAAATAGCTAGTTCAAGTAGTTTACTGCTATCCTCAGGGCCCCTGGGCTGGGACCCGGAGTAGAGGGCGGGCCCGGCTCCCTCCCTCTCCATTCCCCTACTCTAGGATACTAGTGGGGCAGTTAATACCCTGTTCAGGGGCAAGCAATGGTGCCTTGAACCCCCCCCCACTAGAAGAGAAAGTGCGGGACCCATCATAATAGTGCAGGCAAATTTGCCACAGTCATTACCATCTTTTTAAATGTCCTGTTAATTAGGGTATGTGGCTATGTCTGTCTGTGGGTGAGAGAAATTGTAGCGCTCAAGAAAGCAGGGGTGGTTAGAACAAGGAAATGTTTTGCAAATTTTACTGCATTTCAGTTAATACCTCTCAGTTGTATAGTGCAGCACCCCTGCAATTACAGTTCTTGGCCTCTCCAGAGCAGAGGTTGTCAATCGTTTTGAATTGTCACACACTGTGATTGATGGTTTGACATGTGGATAAATGAATAAGGCCACCAAATTTATTTCACTTTTGAAGCCAGATTAAAGCTAAATCTTTCAAGGAGAAAACCGAGTATTAAACCATTCTGCCACCTAGCTCTCCTGAATGGTATATCTCAACTAGAGAGGGTGACACAAAGCTGAATTTCATATGCATTATTTCACTTATGACATGAAATGTGAAACCTAAAGAAAGTGGCTGCAAATTTGTCAAATTTTAAAAAGCATTTTCACTGCTTTGAACAATTTTCTGTACATGAAGTAAGAAAGACACAGTTCCGCTTCTTTGTTTGTTTGTAGTGTATAGGAAGAGTGGGTGGTTGACTGTTGGGTCTTATTTGTGAGTGGTCTATGGTACATCAGAAAAGGACGAGGCAAACAGCACAAACAAACACACAAAACAAAAACAAACCACTTACAAAGGAACTATCACAGCTGAGCAGAGCAAACTGTGGTCCCTTTTTGGTTTTTGTTTAACACACAAACGAGAGAGTTGGAAAGGGAAAGCATAGCCCTCCCTCAGGGTCAGTTATGTGTGCTTCCCCCCACCATTTATACCCCCATCTCCACACATAGTGAAACAGAAGCAAAAGAACACACCTCCTTTGTGGATGCATGCATATGCGCGCGCGCACACACACACACACACACACACACACACACACACACACACACACACACACACACACACACACACACACACACCCACCCCATGAAATTAGCGTCTGGTGTTTCAAATATTGTTCATGTGCCAGACAGCTATGAAACCATCCAGAAAATGTGTGTGCAGGAGAAGGGGCATTGTTTGATTATTATTTTTTTCATCCCCCAACTATGTTATTGGTAACATTAGTGATTATTAGCATTAGGACTCTCTGAACAATTTAAACTGAATATGAAAAACTGAAGATTAATAACATGCCCCAAGAGCAGGCTTGCAAAGTCATATTCACTACTTCCAAATATGAAACCTTACAGAAATGTAATTTTTAGGACAGTATATTCCCAAACATAGTAGGGCATTATCTTGTCTCTTGTAGATTTGCTTTGTTTCCTTTTTTTCCCAATTTATTTGCATTGGACTCTCGACACCTCTCTGATTCTTGTTCTCTTCAAAAAATAACTCATTTTCCTTGCAATTCCAAAATATGCAGACAGAATGAAAGTACAGATGGTGTTTCTCAACCCTCAGGCTCCTTTGCTCTCCAAGCTTTCCCAGGTACAAGTTGTAGGCTCTGTTCAGGATGTGTATACTGATTTAGCCCTCAAGAATATGTTACTCACCAAATAGAATATACCTTTGAATCCTCTGCTCCAAAATGCACACATTTACACTGAGAAATTATTTCTCTGTTTTTATGGAACAGGTGGCAAACCACAAATAGAACTATTCTTCCTAAAAGGCAAAAAAGCCACCTTGCAAAATAATGATAATTACAACGCAACCATGCCTTTAAATTCTCAGTTCAAAACCTATTGATTTCATCATCATCATCTAAGTTCTGCTTACTGAGGAAAGTGACTAGAAATACTAGGCCCTGATTCAACCGCCCTTATGTTGACCAGTACCCTATTCCACAAGTAGTCCCATTGGTTTCCAAAATTTAGGTTCTAGTCAAGTTTTCAAGGTAACTGAACCCTCTGTGGCCCCTATGCATTTCTGACCACTTTGTAGCCTCCTTGAGAGCAACTCACTTAGGCCTGGTCTACAGTATGTGATTATGTCGAATTTAGCCACTTATATAGAAATTAAACTAGATCCATCCACACAACTAACCTGGTTTTGTCGACTTAAAGGGCTCTTTAAACTGGTTTCTGTACTCCACCTCAGCAAGGGGAGTAATGGGAAAATCAGCATTGTTGTTCCGAATTTGAGTTACTGTGGATGCAATTCGATGGTATTTGCCTCTGGGAGCTATCCCAGAATGCTCCATTGTGACCACTCTGGACAGCACTCTCAACTTAGATGCACTAACCAGGTGCACAGGAAAAGCCCTGGGAACTTTTTGAATTTAATTTCCTGTCTGGCCAGCATGGCGAGCTCATCAGCACAGGCGACCATGCAGAGCTCAATAGGAACAGATGACCATGGAGTCCCAGAATCGCAAAAGAGCTCCAGCATGGACCGAACAGGAGGTACTGGATCTGATCTCTGTATGGGGAGAAGAATCCGTGCAGCAGGCGAGTGCATTTCCAACCTTCCTAAGGTGGGCTCCTGGACCTTGAAGCCGGAGATGGCGACTCTGGTGTCATTGTAAATATAATACAGGGTTTAAAAGCAAGCATGTTTAATGTTTAATTTGCCCTGAAGACTTGGGGTGCATTCACAGCCAGTATAGTAATTCAACGGTGAGGGCTGCTCTCATCTTGGTATTTTTGCGCTTCAGGGCAGGGGAAAGCACGAAGTTCCATGAAAGTGTCTTTATGCATGCGAAAGTTTTGCAGCCACTGGGAATCATCCCAGACCTGCAACACTATGTGGTCCCACCAGTCTGTGCTTGTTTCCCGGGCCCAGAATTGGCATTCCATGGCATAAACCTGCCCCATTACCACCATGATCTCCAAATTGCCAGGGCCGGTGATTTGAGAGAAGGCTGTGTCCATGTCCTCATCACGATCATGATCGTGCTGTCGTTGCCTCCTCACCTGCTTTTGCAGATTGTGCACGTACCGCAAGATAATGCGTGAGGTGTTTACAATGCTCACAACAGAACGGTGAGCTGAATGGGCTCCGTGCTTGCCATCGTATGGCATCTGCAGGAGAGCAGTGTTACAGTGGAAGTGGTGAATGACCAAGGTTAGCACCATGCACATTTCCCAAGGAAGAACACGTTTCCAAGAGCCCATGACAGACAACATGGAGAAATTTTCTACTAGGGCAAGAGCAGGAGCACAGAGTTGCAGCGGAAGTGGTGAATGCCATGAGAATAGATATTTATACAGAATGACAAGAGGACCTGCAAAGTGGATTCATGGCACCAGGAGAGCAAAGTTGCAGCGGAAGCAGTGGGTCAATGATGATGGTTAGCAGTCGTACTGCACCATCTGCTGAAAGCAGTATGGCGTCTGCACAGAAAAAAGGAGCAAAATGATTGTGTGCCATTGCTTTCATGGAGGGAGGGGCAACTGATGACGTACTCAAAACCACCTGCGACAATGTTTTTGCCCCATCATTCACATTTACTGGAGGCACACACAATCGAATGCTTACAATCTGTTCAGAAAAATTGACGTCTGTAAATCCGACCTAATTTTGTACTGTAGACATACCCTTAGGTCTCAAGCCTAACTCCTTTCTTGGGATGGAGCCCTGCAACTCTCTCCCCAAGAGTTGGAAATTAGGTTGCAGGCTTCTGCGACCATTGTGATTATCTCAGGAGATCTGATCTTAGTTCGGTATTGGCAGTCGTATTCTCTCAGGGGCAATGACAGAGTTAACTAGTGACCACCAGCTTTCATAAAGCAAGGTATTACTTATTCTGAACAAATCATTACAAGATACCTTTTAAGGGCAGTTTATGTACTTGGATAATCAGATTGTCACTCATCTTCCACATGGAAATTCTAGTAGCATTTAAAGTATTCCGTGCCCTCCATGGGACCTTGCCCTGTTGATCACATTCCCAAGTATGTTGTTGGCTCCATGGTGAGTGGTCTCTCTCCCCACGTCAGGGTAGTCACTTAGTACGGTGTTGCAGTTTCTTGTTTGCCAGGTCTCTTGAGCCAGGTCAAACCAACTTATGCTATTTCCCCAGAGCATAAAACTTCCAACAGATTGTTACCTGCATTAGGGATTTGCATTAATTACCCTCCAATGATTTTGGTTCCTACAAGAAACATATTTTTAGTTCAAGCATTGACCTTGGAAATGGAGTCACTAGCTACTCCATAAAGATTCATATAACACTTTTAAAGTAGATTCAATAGTCTTTGAATATTCCATGTTTCCAAAGCATTGTACACATACTTGGTCTTTAAGCTAAATAAACATGCATAAGTCTCTCTTTCTCCCAATGTGAGTGTTTAACTCCTACTAACATTCATTACTTTGTGCATCAAAAGAGAATAGATTCTGTAAGACGGGTTCTGCTCCAGAATTTCTACTTCCTCATTAAATAAGAACAAATATTGTATGAGTTACATACTATGAGGTACTGTGCTGCATGTTCCTTCTATGTGTACCTGCATTAATTCATGACAAAATTGTCTTCCAGTTGGCACACTGAATATAATATTTTTTGAATAGTTGTTGAAAACACACTGTGGAAATTGGATAAAATTGATGAAAGCATAAAGTAGAAGACTGAAGTCACCTGAGGTAAGAAAACATAGTATATGCCCAGTTTTGCAACTTTTTCCATGTTGAGTGGTTTCAATGTGACTTCCTTCAGATTAAGATACTGTTCATTGAGAGTAAGGGTAACAGAACTGAACCAATATTGTTCTCTTAACCAAGGGCGTTGGAAGGTTCAACTTCCATTTACTTTTCCACTTTCTACAATGTGGCTACAACTTTAAAATCTCAAAATAACCAGTAACAAACTGTATCTATTTATAAAAAAGGGGTGCATGATCTGGTCTGGATTATGGAGTGAGTAAATGTATTTATACTATTGCTCTTCTCAGGTACAGTTTCAAATCCCAGTTTAGATTGTTTGTTTGTTTTTAATTTAGTTATTGAGGCACAAACAATTGAAATGAAAGGTCAAAGGATTGCATAACAAATTCCTAAAAGATCAAATCAAGGATTTTTATGCTAGTAAATCATTTGGGAATTTTTACATTCTTTAGCAGGAGCTCCATTTACTCTGTGGAGAACATGGCAACTGCAGCTTTTTTCTAGGGCTACATCTACACTATCACGGTAAGTCGACCAATGCTATCTAAGTTAAGTTACCACAGGGTCTACACTGAGTGAGTGTTGACAGGAGAAACTCTTCCATCGACTTATCTTACTCTTCTTGTCAGGCAAAGCGTACAGGGGTTGACTGGAGAGCAATCTGTTGTTGATTTGGCAGGTCTTTACTAGGCCTGCTAAATGGACCACCGGTGGATTGATGTCAGAGCATCAATCCGCGCTGTAGTGTAGACCTCTCCTAGCTATTGAAGGGGAATGCTACTGTACGTCTGGAGCTGAAATGTTCAGGGATGTTAAAAAGTCCCAAGGCATCATCATTATCAAAGGGGGAAAATATTAAAGGTTCTGTCTCCATTAGAAATGTCAAGCTGGATAAGAATTAAAAGAGCAGAGCAAGAACCATTGTCATTGAAGATAGGAAAACAAAGGCAGAAAATGAGATGAAAAGACAGAAGGACAGGCATAGCCTGTCTCTTGGATGAAAAGGAAGGAGAGCAACACAATTTGATGAAGTCATTTCTTGTGTCTAAGCCTTTGAAAATTTGTACCAAAACTTGAAAATAGCCAAGAATTTGAAAATAAGTAAAGCTCACCAGGGTGCAAGACCCAAAGATACAGAAACTTCTTGTTGTTGCCAACATTCCTGAGTTTCCTAGGTAAAAGCAAGAAACTGAAATGCCTGAAATTTCAAAATGTCAAGGGAAGTGGAATTTAATGTACTTGGATTTGAGCATGGAAATCTTTGAGAAATATGTGAAAAAAATAAAATAAGAGAAAATACGTTGTGTGATACCCTTCAAGATTAATTTTGGTCTAGGTTAGTAAAAGAAGATTCTTAAATTTTCCTCAGAAGTACAGGAAATCTTTCATGCCCACCTTAAACTGCTCCACGATGGGAAACATGTCTTTCTAGTGGAGCTCCAGATCAGTTTCAAATATAGCACTGATTCCACTAAATGGATTTTTTTCTTTTTGGTCAAAGTTTGTTCTCAATTCTGTTTAGAATTTTATCATGTTTAGATCACAAATACATGTTATTGCAATGGGACCAAGAGAAGATAATTCTGTGTTCTCTGTATAACTGGGAATAATCTTGATGGTGATTACTCCCCTCCTATTTTGACTATTGTTCTACTTGAATATGGTGGGTTTGATTTCTAAAAGCACTCATTGTTGGCCTAACTGTCTCAATGAGAGTGACTTCAACCCTTAGACCATTTTTGAAAATCCCACAGATATGTTTTACTAAATATTGTTTTGCTATTAAATATTATTTGACTTTGACAGATGTTTGAATAGATGCTTGCTTATTTTCTCTGAATATGAGAGAAAATATATATACACTATAGCTGTAAGTCAACCTAAATGATGCTACTTCAATTGCATAAGTAATATAACTAAAATCAACATAAAGTCCACCCCACCCTGTGTTGACAGGAGATGTTGTCCCGTCGACTTACTTTACTCATCCCGGGGAGGTGGAGTACAGGTGTCAACTGGCTCTTCAGCAGACCTGCTAAATCGATATTGCTGCATTAGTCACAGAAATGCTGATCTAGTTGTGAGTATAGATATGCCCTAAGGTTTTCCAATACCACTTTCCTTTAAAAACAAAACAAAACAACTGTTTGACCACCACTTCTGACTTCTTGCATAGCACAGGCTATAGAATTCCAAATAGTAATTTCTGCGTCATGCACTTTATGCTGAAGCAGAGCATGTCTTTTGTAAAGACTTCCAGTCTTGATTTAAAGGGATGGAACATTTGCCACTTTCCTCTGTAATCTTGTTCCAATCGTTCTGTTTTAAAAAATGCATCTTATTTCCAATTTGAATTTTTCTGTCTTAAATTTGCAGCCTTTGTCTGCTAGGTACAGATTGTCATTTAGTTAAAGGTCTATTCCATTTGATCATTCATAGAATATCAGGATTGGAATGGACCAACTCCCTGCTCAAAGCTGGACCAATTTCCAACTACGTCATCCTAGCCAGGCTTTGTCAAACCTGATCTTAAAAATCTCTAAATATATATGACATATATATATATATATATATATATATATATATATATATATATATATATATATAATCTACACATTAACTGTATATCATATATCATAACTGTGACTGAAAGTATCCCTATATGCTCCTTCTCCACACTATCATAATAATCTTTTTATAAAATATGCCTTGTTGAGGTATCGATTGAATAATTCTGGAGTTGCTAAGAGGCTGCTGGGGTCAGAGATGCTGGACCATGACTGCAACTGTACACTCAAGGTGTGACCTGCACACTGATATTCTGTTTCTGAGCTACAACAGCAAAGTATTGTAAGGCACCCACAGTTGCAGGGCAGGCAATAGCAGAGCCCCTCACTGATCTGGACTGAACTCCAGAATGTGACAATAACATTTGTGATACAGCAGAGTCAGGAAGAGGTGGGACAGTGGTCTTATTGGGTGGTGGGAAGTGGGCAGGCATAAGCCTATAGCTAATTAAGACGTGGTTCACTGTAGAGTAGGGAATGTTACCATAGGTTAATTGGAGCACCTGTAGCCAATTAAGGCCCTGTCAGGAACCTAATAAAAAAGCCCTGCTTCAGGCAGACAGGGTGGAGCGAGGAAGAAAAGACGACTGGAGTTTGGAGGTGTGTTGCTGAGAATTGAAAGACCAGAGTATCAGAGGAAGGGATACCCTGCCTCAGCAGAGCAGAGAGACTATCTCCTACAGCATCAAGGACTGAGGGTAATGCTACCCAAGGGGGAGGAGGGTAAGAAACTCACAGGGGTGAGAGACTGCGGGTCAGAAAGAAGAGCAAACCCCTTTCCTGCTCCCCTCCTTTGCCACCTTTGTGGGCCACTAGCAGAGCCCTCAGCACCCGAAAGGCAGGGGCAAAGGTGGCATCCCGGCTACCACCATCACCCCTCCCCTGCCAAGAAAAGCGTGGGACTCACCATACCAACATCAGCCATTTTGTTACACATCGAACTAACTTCAAAATGGATGGGGTAGGGGGAGATATTTTTAAAACATATAAGTGATGCTTAACTCTCATAGATGAGTTTTTCTTTTTAAGTGTGAATGAGCCAAACCATGTAATTAAGAAGAAAGGGATTCTCTTGCTTAAATACATTTAAATCAGATCTTTTTGATTTACAAGAAACTCACTATTCTCCAGGTGATTGTGAACAATTACAGAGCACATAGATTAGCAGGGGTTCCTACTCATTACTGGAAAAATCGCTAGAATTGTTGAAAATTATATTTATTTTAAACATATGAAAACCACCCTAAAAGATACCAGGAGATTGGGTCATCATGTCTGGTCTAGACTTGAGCTGTTGAGAAATGGGAAACTTTTGTTAATTTTTTTCCCATTTTTTATCTGAACATTTTGAATTGGAAACTTTTTGCCCAATTGTAATGTGGCTATAATTACTGCATTTTGTTTATATGCACTAAACAGGAACTTTGTTAGAATCTTTTCAGATCACCTTGATTGTGTTCTATGATTGGCGGATAGGACTGGTTTTCCCCATACCTCTCTCCCAAGCTCTAAATTACACAAAGACTATTACTGACATGCGGCTTTCATATGTATGGGATCAAGCTGCCCCTCCCCAACACAAAGAACTATTCTTTCTCCTCTAAGGCAAAGCACTTTTCTTTTAGAGAATAGGCTTAATTTTGTCCAGAATAGCAGACTGAGATCTTTGGATTAAACATGCTGTGGGAACAAAATCTCCCTTTGTGATCATGGCTATATGTTTACTGTTTTATTTGGTTGGTTGATTAGGTTAATCCGTGACTTGTAATATTTCTTTTCACCTGCTATTGGGGGGGGGGAAATGCATGACAGAACACCCATACAAGAGCTAAATTCAACTTTTGAAGATTTTGTGTCACAGAATTGATACACAAGAAGTTAGTGTGTCTCTTTATTAGCAAGCTTCAAAAATAGCAATAGGAGAGAAATGTCAGTGTCTTCACATTAAAAAAAATGAAAAGCTAGCACAGTTCCACAGCACGCTGCATGTTTTAGAAAGTACGTTGCATGTTTTAGAAAGTACGTAAAGTTTATCTGTAAAAAAATCTATATACCTGGATAGAAAATGTATTACTCTTTGTGGTGAAACTGATGCCTTAGAGACACACATGAGAGGTTTTTTGGAAAGATTTTATTGTGGAAAAAAATAACAAAGATGATAAGTTTAAGCATGGCTGGGGTTTTTTTTTAAAGTAACAACTGAATCACCTCCATTGAAGTCACAGAAGCTTCTTCTACTTCAATATCAGTTAATAAAAACAGAAATCTGAATATGTTCCACAATACTTTACATATATGATCAGTCTAATGGACAGATCTACAAGGTTCTAGGTGGGATTCGATTATCAAAAATCATTTCTGAATATTCTAAATTCTGATATTTTACCCCAGGAAATAATCAATCTAACTGAACCTTTTCATAGAGGTCTGATGGGTTTCTTCTGGGATGTTGTACAGATCAGGCTTATACTATAGCACCTATATTGGCCTCCCACTCTTTAAAAGAACTATTAATGGTCCATAAAAAGGCTGAATCTTGTATGAGAGCATTCTTACCTTACAATTACATTTTAAAGAGAACAAATTGTCAGAAGGATACTATAAAGACAAGGCTGGTGAGGTAATATCTTTTACTGAAGAGTGAAGAGACAAGCTTGGTCTAATAAAGAATATTATTTTACCCACCTTATCTCTTCAGTATTCTGGGCCTGATATGGCTACAGTGATACTGTAGAGAAGGATATGGAGGTATTTTTCTTCAGAATACAGATTTTAACATATTTTTCTAAAACATTGGCTTCCTGTCTGATGGAGGTAATGGCCTATTTAGTTAATTGTAATTAGGTGAGATTTATCATGGCAATAATAATGTTAAAAAAGAAGTGAATATAAATAGTTTAATTTAAAACACAACATAATTTCCTCACTAGGGGTTTGTGTGACCTTTAAAGTTAAAGTACAGTACCAAAATAACTGCACAGCTAAAACATCAGTACAGTTCTTTCCCATCTACTCATCATATAGCAATCACCTGTAAGCACAATTGTTAACAATCAAACCTCCCACCCATCACTTTCTCATAAGATCTATCCTCACCAGCCTCTCCTATCCCAAATTCTCCTTCAGATACATGAGTTTTTCAGAAGGCCTAGAAAGTCATAGATTCTGTATACTTTGGGCCAAGTTGTGGAACATGTTTCAAATTCAAGGGTCATTCACAGAGAACACGCTGCAGCCTCATCTCTGATATAGAGGATTTTACCCTGAGCAGGTCTGATCACAATCACAGCAGTATCACAGGAAAAGAGTAGTGTCTCTCTTGGAGGAATGTCCTAGTTCTTTGGAGCTTTACATGTTATAAGCAACACCTTCACCTCTCCTCAGAAGCCAACAGGCAGCCAGTGGTGGATCTCCGGACACTGAGTCACGTACTCATGATGAGAAGCCCCACTTAAAAAGTGAGATCCTTTGTTTAGCATTAGCCTCGTTGTGCCTGCTCACCTTATTACAGTTATCCAATCTAAAGGTGACAGATGAGAATCACAAGAACAAGGTCCATACCCAAGAAGAAAGTAGCCGACCAGATTTGTGCATAGCAAACAGTAGCCTTGGTCAGTGCATCTCCTTAGTCATTCAGAAGCAGCTGGATATCTAACCAGATCGCTAGGTTATTCATATGGTTTATAAATCATGGGCATGCATATTCCAAGAGGCTGGAGGATGCTATAAAGTCCACAAGCTCCTCTGCTTGCCACTCCCAACCCACCATGAAAGCATCAGATCTCTCTGATATATATCTCCTCTCTGACTTTTTGTAACAACTTCTTATATACATCTCGGAAGGGGATAATAAAACAGATCCTTGGGCCTGAAAAGCAATTACCCATTAGTGCCTCTGGAATCTCCCTTTTAAAAGAAACAAAGTCACTGAAGAACAGCATCTTCTGCTAGAGATCACAAGTGCATCAACAGCATGAAGGTAGCTGATAGATCTAATATCAGCATGGACACCAGCTCTTTATCCATTGCCAAAAAATCATCAACCAATGCAACAAAAGGAATCTCTGTACTGGAATCTAGATTGCAAGGATCAAGGTCATTGGAAACTTCTAGCCACATTGAGAATTGTTTTGCCATCTTTTCTCTAATCTTAACCAAAAATGGAAGATTCAGTGCTGGTCAATAACTGGATAGATTGTCAGCATTATTAGCAATCATTGAGCAGACACCAAATATATACTTCCTTTAAACTAGCTGTAACCTATCAGCCTCAACAGAGTGATTGACAACTTCCATTAGCAAAGAACACAATATTTTCTCAGAGATCTCACCAGCAGGAAGGACAATAACTGTGCTAAGGACTGGTCAGTCTTTTAGTGCTAAGAATATTACAGTTCTGTCTCAATTTTTCATGGAAGGTCATCTTAGGTCTTTATAGGATCTGAGAAGAAATATGTCTAATGCCTTCAATTTTGATATTTTTCCATTAATTTATATTCACAATCAGCAGCAGAGTAGAAGATTTCTTTAAGATTTTATGAGAACATACATGCAAGTCATCATCTTTAACTATACAATGCAGTCAGGACATTATATGCAGTTTACAGTCAGAAATACATCCAGCTACTGCACTGTGATGTGGAAGTACCTTCATAATTTTTCTGTCTCCTATATCTGTAACAAAACTAAAACTAACGTAACATCTATATTGTTATCCTGAAGAAACAACTTTCTGGATAACTTCTTTTCATATCTCTCATGGAAGAGCTGTGGTGAAATAGTATGGTGGAAGAGTTCTTTTATTACACATGCTAGGCTTGATTAAAAACATGATCTTGCAAATTATTGGGTTGTTTATCTTAATCTCCTACATTAATTTTGTAAGGGTTTATTGCGTCAGGTTCTGACAGTGAACTGAGAAAATCCCATAAACATCTCATCCTTGATGTACAGAATGTACTGGCCAGATCCTGGAAAAGAAATACAGCTCCTACCTAAACTGAGTCAGATTTGTTACTTTGTGGTTGCCATTTAATTGTTAGCCAACATAATTCTTAACATCCTCAAGATTTATCTCTCTTGCATTAATGTAATGCAATATGCTGAATTATACCTGCTGTAAAGCCCCATGGTCCTAGAACCCAGGCCTATAGAGCTATCAGACAGTTGACACCTCCAGGTTACCATGAAGTGGCAGCTATAACCAATGCATGCTGCACTTCCCATGATCCACTGTGGACACAGAGCAAGTGCTGCCTCAGGGCTTTGACAGGCTGCAGCTCCCATGGTTCCTAATTGGCTCTGTGTACTATATAAACCCAAGGGATCTTCCACACAGTTTTTAATTTGTGCTGGGGCTTGCCAGGGCTCTGCCTCAGCACCTCTGGGCTTCCTGTGTCAGTTCTGAAAATAAAAAAAATTGCTTGAGCCCCAGCACTTCTTTCATTACAAATTAAGCACTGTTTCCAGGAGGTATCCAGGCAACAATGTGTATCTTCTGCAGCTGCCACAGCCTTTCCTATTCTGTGCGTCTGAATGTCTGGCTTGAGCACTGCTTGTTTTTGGACTTCGCCTCCTGATTTGGACTCTGACCCTCAGTAATGACCCTGGCGTGAAGCTGACTACAAACTGCTCGGCTACTCCTAGGGTATGGATATGCTACCCGCCAGAGCTAGATGTGATAAATCGATCCCCAAATTGACGCCTGTACTCCACCTTGGCAGGAGGAGTAAGCGGAGTTGGCAGGGGAGCGGCCACGGTCGACCCACCGTTGTGGGGACTGCCAGGTAAATTGACCTAAGGTACTGCAACTTCAGCTACACTATTCGCGTAGCTGAAGTTGTGTATCTTGGGTCGACCCCTCCCTTTAGTGTAGCCCAGCCCCTAGCCTCAGATTTTCCTCTGCTTTGACACGCGGCCCTCAGTGCCCTTGTTGGGATCCTGACGCCTGATTATCTCTGCTGGGTGGACTCTGGTAATGATCCACCAAGTATAGGGGAATTGTTTAATCTGTGAACACCTATTGTTTTCTCACATCATTCATTGTATAATTTCATATCCTTGTGTTTTATCTATTCTTTTTACTTCAGAAGAATGTTAGCCTTTGTTATATGCTTCAAGGCCTTTCCTTCCAGATTAATTTCTTAACATTCAATTTTCTCTTCTGTGTTGAATTAAAAAGCATGAAGAGTATATGAAGCAACATGAGAGTGAACTTTCCAACAGCGTTATATGGATGTTTTATATTTTTTGTTTTTTCAACCATGAATTTTTATATGAATGTCTTTGTAATCAGGTTCCCATCATTGTATTCTTTCTTTCTCTCTCCCCACCCCATATTAATTTTAAGTCTCTCATAATTTTACGTGCACAATTTAAAAAAAGTCTCCCCTTTAGTAAAATATTTTCTGTGGCATTCAACTTACCAATATCATGTAGCAGTGCATTCCCCATTTCCCAGTAATTGTGCCATGAGAAGAAGGTGAGTGCTCATGTATGTGGATTAATTCTTTCTTGGACAATAGCTGTTCACTATTTTTGTTTTGTGCAAAACACCTTTGTAACTTTCAAATAGCTCATTTGACTCCTCATTGATCTTATTGTAAGGCAGAAATTATGGCACTAAGCCAGAAATCCAACAGAGAAGAAAAAATACCTGGGAAATGTCACAGTGATTAAAGATTAGTAAAGCATCTCACTGTCAGGAAAACTGAAATTGAATAGATAGTTCACCGATGCCTTTTCCTCTTAATCTGAATTTACTGAAGTCATCTGAGTCTGGCTAGACAATGAATTGCTACAAAGTAAACGTTTTCCTTTTTTGTCAGACATAATATATAATAAAATGTTAATCTGTGGGATTCCTACATGTATCATTAGATATTGGCATGACCAAGACTTAAACTTGTGAAGAATATGCAACACACAAACCTTGGCTCCTTCTTTAATTGCAAAAATAGTGACTATTATGCAGCTGATCTTGCAAATTCACAAATATTCTGTACTTTAATTAGGCTTACTTTATTTAAGTGCTAAAGGCTGCAACGGCCTGCAATTGCTGGAGTGCTAATAATACATAATATAGTCAATTGCAAACAGCAGTCTAATTTGTTGATTTCAAGTGAGGTGTAATTATATTGCTTCATTTGCTGAGCAAATCATAAGACAGTTTCTCTACATCAGCCTGATTGTGTAATGAAGAGCTAATTACAAACAGCAGTATTCTTGCAGTAAATTTATTGTAACTGGTGATGCCAGGTTGGCTCTAGTGTGAAAATGGCTCATTAGTACATTAACAAAAGCAACAGTGGAACACTGCCCGATGCAAACCTACCATTCTCTCCATTTCAGGAGACTATGGTGATTACATGATTACCCATGTAATTACTTAAAAAATGGTGTTTGATTTAGTTTTCCCACTTTTTTAAAAGAATTAAATGGCATTTTTAGAAATTATTTGAAAAGCCTTCTTGTCAGCCTTTCATATCTGCTACTTTATGCCAGATATGCTCTGGAAATGAAATTTGACTAGGTGTTGTTTCAGGTGCCATGCCATTGGTGACAACTGAAGTCTGGTATGTCAGCTTCCAAATGCTCTGACCTCTAAAATAATTCTTTCCATTGCTGTGATGTCACATGCCTAAGGGGAAGTCATAATACCAACAGCTGACTGCTGCTATTCTCATGTTTTTGTCAGCCCTATACTAGCTGAGAGATTGTAGCTTGGACGTGGATATTTTCTTTCTTCCAATTAAGTTGGAAATAGTAGTGTGTTGGTGCAACAGCTCTAGCACTTAATCTGAATTTTGTTAACTGACTTGATTAACTGGATGAGTTGGTGATATGAACTAATCACTGGGCTGATGCATGTCTGGGTTCTGTTTTCTGACTATTCTAAAGTCGTCGTCTAATCGTTTTTTTAAATAGTTTCTTTGAGTTATGTGAAGTGTGCCTTCTTAGAGGTAGCTTCAAACTGTCAGAATACTTTATTTCTGAAAAGATGTATGCAACTGACTGATTTTTTTTTTAATTTTATTTTTAAGCCTGGCACCCTCCGTAGACCAAGAAGCCCTATTTTAATCCTATTGAAGTCAGTGGAAATCCAAGATTTTCAGCTGGCTTCTGTTGTCCCTGTGACCAGGCATCAGAGCGGTCAGAAAAAGTAGTAGGTTGGTTGAAGGAACGTTTTTCAGCTGGGAGGACTCATAGCTTTCTGTTCTTATCTTACATGTGTAGTCCAGCCTTGTCCATGCGTTCAAGAACCTACATTGCTTAGTCTATCTACATTTCTCTGGTCTACATCTTCATATGAGTCTCCTCACCCTCCCCCACTTTTACAGTGATACCAGTCTCAATCTCACATTCATTTCCTTGTCCTATTCTTGCCCCTGTGCCTTCTTTTAAACAATGCATGTCTTTACAATTTTTTCATTCATATCCCTCTTAAAGTAAGTGTGGTCCCTACAAGAATTGAATTGAATTAAATAAGAAACACCCATCCTACAGGAAAAAAAACAGAACCATCAAGATGTACACGTCTCAACTAATTTCTTATTTGGAACCTTTATCTTATCTGACCCCTTTCCTCAGATTCTCCCCCTCCCCTCCTGCCATGTGTATTTATTTCTCTCATTTGTTGACATGAAAAAAACCTAGATTGTAATTAATCACTTCATTTTGGCTGTCTGTGGGAGGTCCTCATTGGGGAGGACCATATAAACTTCTTCAGCCTACCGAGGTTAATGTGGCAATACAATTGAAGGTCATCTACCCATTATTTCATCCACTTTCTAGAGGCTACAGTTGTACTATATTTTTATTCATTACTTTCCACTGCTTAGATTTTATCAGTCTTTTAATTTCCATGCTTTTGATTACATCTAGTGTGAACTTTATAAAATCAATACCTATAGTTCTGTTTGCAGCTGTAAAACTATGTGGAATGACACTACACAAGTGATAAATGCTTTGGCCCACATAGTAAGCACCATTTATTCCAAAGTCATGGCGACTCAGAAGGCTGAAGATGATAAATGGATACACAAGAATGCAAGATTATTCATGCGCTTGACAGGTTCTATGACAACAATGCCATAGAATTTTTATATTAATGTTTAATATGTGTAAATGTGGCATTTATTTTATGAGCATTACTGTCATTTCATATTTTAGTGCCTCACCATTTTAATTATATTCAGTTTCCAGTACCTGTTCTAGGGGCTGATTTTTCTGAGCTGTGTGGATAAGTAGTTTCATAAAAGGCATTGGAGGAACAAAGAGAGACAAAACTCCCATCTTTGTTAGCAGAGAATTATTACATGGGTAAATATATATAAAAATGCTAAACCATGAGAGATAAAGTTAAGGTTTTCCTTATAAAATATAAAGTAGATTTCATTTCCCTTAAAAGTTTCCCTTACAGTCTAAAATCTCTAGTTTGTATGTCAAGTGTTTTGTTGTTTAAAAATAGGCATAAAACATTTGAGGAGAGGAGAGAGGTCAGCACCTGATATCTCTCTCTCTTTTCATGTTGCCATACATGCAGTGGCCTTTATTGGATGTCTTATCTGTTTTGTTTGTTTTTTTGGCAACAGTGAAAGTCATCTGGAAGCTTCCTTGTCATCCCCCCACCTTCTTTTCTGGAACTACTTGGTTTAAAGCCTTATGAATCAATGGTCTTTGATTAACACCTTCTATGCAGAACATATATCCCTTAAAATTTATTTGGCAATTTGTGTATTAAAAGACAAGAGATTACACATTCATACCAATTTATCAGTTGGTTAAACACCAATTAACACTATCTAAATTCATCCCCTTATGTTGAATTTGTTCTAATAGTGTCCTGTTTAAGCAATGGTTATTGCCATTCAGTATCATTAGCTAAATCAGTTTCCTGGGAGATATCTTAGTAAAGTGACTGTCCCAATTCAGCATGTTCCAATTAAGTATTTGGTAATAGAATATTACACTTGCACAGCACTTCTCATGAAGTGTTACATGATGATTACATATATAGAACTATTGGACTACAACTGCCTCTGTGGAAGAGGGCAGCTGCCAACTTGCACCTAAGAAACTGCAGTTTAATGGGGAAGGGGAAATTTCGACAATAACACTGTTTCTTCCTTGGACTGCTTTCTACCCTCCTATTACTGGCTCTTATTCTCCACCCTTATATCAGAGACTGACTGCAGACTTTCTCACTGCAACCCTAGAGCTCTGTTGCCAGCTCCTTGGCCTTATAGAAGCCCTGCCTGTTTCTGTCCTAGTGCGCTTCAACCTCAGTTAAGCCTCATAGAGGCCTACCTTCCCTCCAGGTGCAGTTTATTGCTAATTTACCCTTCTTGCTTATATTAATCCCTCTAGGGCTACTTTGGCTCTCTTCCTCCTCCCTACTGACTCTAACTCCCACCCTCACCTCGTGTTAGCTGTTGATTCTATTTTTGACAATATATTTTTTTCAAGGGGAGTCAAGTAGCCACCTCATTTTATCCTTTTTGGTCTGTAGATTGTCTTGAGAGTAAGGGATTGAGGTGACCCATTCTTCCTCTCTGGTGCAACAGCTGGGTGACAGCTTTTGTGCCTGAACTTCATACTTCTTGGAGTACTCCACATTACTGGCACCTATTACTTGTCACAGAGATCACTGTGTGTAAGTACCTAGGAACAAACTTAAAATTGAAGTGAGACCCAATGGAAAAACTCTTCAGTCCTATTATCCAGAGAAGATCTGCTGCTGGAGGAGTAGAAGAAGAGCATGTGTGAGGAAACCTAATGATACTTTGCACTAGAGTTAAGTGTGAAGCCATGCGCATGTGCCATATGTTATGCTTCTGAAAAAATTAGGAATTGAACTTGGTGCTAGTATCCAGTGTATCTTTCTCCTCTTAATACTTTAAGCAGAATAGACAGCTCATACCAAGTTCTCGTATTTTTGTAAGTAGACAAGAAGGACTACATAATTTATGGCAAATTTGTGCTAAAATATTTAAGAGAAACTATTGTGACTACAGTTGTGTACTTTCTTCAGTTTAAATGGCAAAATGGATTAAGGATTTGGATTAAGGTACCATACTTTGATGATGATGATATAGAGTATGATGAGTTTCAGGCTGTAAAGGGATTATATTTATTTAAGCACATGGAGGATTGTGCCTTAGCCTCTTAAAGTTTCTGACTTTAGCTTTACAGCCTTTCCATAGCTCAGTTTAGTATTAACCTAGCTCTACAAATGAACTAGACAAACACTGTAAAAAAGAATATTTATTCCAATTTTGTGAGAATTATGTTCATGCACCTTTTTGTGTTTGCTCTCTGAATTTTCTAGCAAAAAAGTTAATAGGCAAGCATATTCATAGAGATGAACTTTAAGCAAATATCAAATATGTACAAAAGTGAATTTTTCAAATGATAAATGTGAGAATTCTAGGAGACATGCTCACCAAATCAGGAATCAAAAACACACCTTGTTTGTGTGTAATCAATCTAATATATCTAGGTCATTGTGAATCCTAATCCTGTTCTCAAGTGCTAGCATCCCTTCCCAATTTGGTCGTCTATAAATTTTATAATCACACTTTGCATTCTATTATCCAAGTCATTATTGGCAAATATTGACTAATAGTGGGCCCAGGACAGACCTCTATAGAACCCCACTAAATCTGTCTTCCCAGTTTGATAGCGAACCATTGATAACTACCCTTTGAGTACAGTTTTGCACCCACTTTTGTATCTTTATCTAGACTATATTCCTTAATTTGCTTATAAGAATGTCATAAGGTGATCTAGAATTCCCTGGATCATCTTTATTCTCTTCTGTAAAGATAGCTGTATATTTGCCCTTCTCCAGTTCTCTGAGACTTCCTCCCTGAGTTATCAAAGTAACCACTAACAGTTCTGAGATTGTTTCAGCTTGTTTCTTAGCAGCACCCTACAGTATGTTGACACACCAAAGAAAAACCTGCAGCTGGCCAGTGCCAGCTGACTCAGGGTTGAGCTGCAGGGCTGTACTGTGTAGGCTGTCAGACTCTGAGACCCTACCACCTCACAGAGTCCTAGATTCAGGGCTCTAACCCAAGCCCAGATATGTACACAGCAATGAAACAGCCCCGTGAACCCAGCATGAATCAGATGGCATGGGCCAGCCACGCGTGTCTAATTGCTGTATAGACATAACCCTGTGATGCATTTCATCCAGTCTAGCTTATATGAATACATCTAACCTAGCTAAATATTCTATAACCCATTCTTTACCTATTTTGGCTTATGTTCCTTCACCCTTGCTGTTAGTATTACTTGTTAAGTATCTGGTCACAATTTACCTTTTAGTGAAGACTGACATAAAATAGGCATTAAACACCTCAGCTCTCTTGTTACCATCTGTTATTAGCTCTCTTTCCCTGTTAAGTAGATGAGCCACACTTTCCTTCATCTTTTTCTTGTTCCTAATGTATTTATGAACCTCTTCTTATTTCCTGTTGTCTTTTAGTTAATTCACTTACTGTAAGTGTGAATGCTCAATCACAATAACTGTGCATGCACATCGGGTGTGTAATTGCAGGAGCATTTCCATCACGAAATGGCATAACTAAACTCTGATAATATGGCCCATTACTCTTAAGGTAAAAATCAATTAAACTTAATTCAATTTTTTCTGCAACCTTACATACAAGTACATGCCACAAAGGGTTACAATGGAACCTGGCATGCCTAACTTTAGCAATCACAATCACCCATGAAATAGAATGAGAGAGAGAGAGTTTGTAGAGTATGAGCACAGAAGTGGGAGTTAAAAACTCCTAATTTCTACCTCCTATCTTCAATGTATTCCCTCAGTGGTTTTGAAAAGTCACTTACTCTCTCTGCCTCGAATTCCCCATTTTATAAATAACATTTATTTGTAGATCACTTTGAGGACAAAGGAGCTCTTTATAGGACTGCTAAGGATAATATAATTCTTGTTCTGTTTCCATACATCATTATTTGTAACTCAAATAAGCTAAAATATTACTTTGTCTCTACAGAACTAACTTTTCACATTTGGAAGGTTAATTTATCTCAGAGCAGAATTAGCAATGGCAGATTGCTTTAACCAGAAGTGTATAAATAGAAATTTGACAGCATGTGCATGTTCTCACTTAAGAATCCTGTTCCTGACTCATAACTGGTATGTTACATGGTAGCTTGGTGGTGAAGACTTGCACTCCTCTGTGAAGATGGCATGAGGCCCATTTTAATAGGTGCCAAATCAACATGTTTTTAGAGAGGAAACCTGCATATTGCTGCAAATGCCATCTCTGCTATAGACAGATCCTCTATTTTGACAATGCTGAGAAATGTGTCTATCATGATACTTTTTATACTGATGTGCCAAAAAGGGTCACTCGAACAGTGAAAGTAAAGGAGGCACCTATGCGTGGCCACGAGGCAAGATATATTGTAAGAATCACTTGGAGAGTATAGCGAGGCACAGCTGGTGGGTCCCTCTTGCTTCTGCCCCTGCTGCCCTCACAAACCAGTCAAGGATGTCTCAGGCTGATGCAATCATCAATGTATTTTGTTTATATCTGTTTCCCTTCCCCCCCCCCCCCCCCCCAGCACCTTACTATCTGTATACAGGATTTTGGAGCCAGACTTCGCAAGCAGAAGACCAGAGCCACCAGTCCCTCTCAACCTCTGGCCTCTCCTTTTCCCCCTAATCCTGGCTCTTCCTCCCCTCCTCCTTTATAGCCCCCAGCTAATTAGGCTGGCCAGGCACTGGCCTATTCAGCCAGCTACAATTTACTCTTCTTCATTGGAGCAGGCGTGGCTGGGGTTGATTAAGCACTCCTTACCCAGCACCAAGTCACAGAGAGGAAAATATAACAGATATTTGAGCAGTGCTACACACCTGGCCCAGGACAAATATTTTGTCTTTTTTGCTAATGAAAATGGTTTAATGATCGATTTTTGCTATAAAAATCCACAAAGCCACCACTTTGTCCTCCTTTAAAACTCACTTCTCTTAGTTGCCTACTAAATATTTAGCAATCCTTCGTGTGTTGTGACACCTGCCTATCATGCTGATTATAATCCTCTCACTGGTATCTTATGTTTCTCTGTTTTGCTTTTTTAAAATTCATCTGTTGTATCCCATCTTATACTTAATTATAAACTCTCCAGGGCATGGACCATATTTTAGTTACATGTGCATATCACTTGGCACAGGGATTTTAGGAGCTACTGACAGACAGTAATAAATACTAGTCTCTTTCTTCGTGTTGTCACTATGTCCCTTTAATCTCCCTTTCCCATTTTTTGCCATCCCTCCATCATCCCGAACCTTATACTTAGAACAGCCTCCTCTTTCAGGTCCACCAACTGCTCTCTCTCCCTTCCCACCAGAAGATCTTTTCTTAACATGCATTTCGTCTACAGAACCCTCAGACACAAAAATACTCAACTGTATTATGTTCATCATCTTCCATGTATTAGATTGTGTCTTTTCATTTACTTTGAGAATATATGGCACTGTGTGCAAGGTCTAAAGCCAAAGAAAATAGAAATAGGGAGCATTTCACTGGAAGCAAGCCACATGAATTGAAGGGAGACAAGTAGTGCAACAGCAGAAAGGCAGAAAAGTTGTTCAGCGCTCTAACTGACAGAATAGTATATTCTACACTTTTTCTTTATTTAATAAATACAATAATCATACTACCAGACTGGTTTATCTGGAGAGAGAAGATGACTGAAAGCTTTAAGCATCAGATTTAAAATTTCTATGATCGCCGGAATTGGGTAAGAGTCAACTCATCCTTTCCTCCTCCTGTGGTGGAGAAGCTAAGTTCCTAGAAGTATGAACTCATAGTCTGAACTTTCAAAGATGCCTGAGCAAGCAGAGATCTTGTGCAAGTGCACTCCTCCCCTCTAAGCGTCTCTCAACCACTATCTCTGCGCAGACACTGAATTATACTCCTGGGAAGAGAGAGGGGTTGAATAGGATCTTTTATAGTTGAAGAAAACGATATACTATCTTTTACTAATTGTAGTGGGGGTGATTCAAAGATTATAAGGCTAGCAGGGACCCCATTTGAACGCTTGGATTGCACAAGCCATAGGCCTTCACCAAGCAATCCCTGCATTTAGCCCATAACATCTGGCTGAGCTACAGCATATCAAATTCGAAAGACATCCAATTTCATTTAAAAAATTTTAATTGATGAAAAATCCACAATACATGCGACTGATAATGTGCTGTCCCTCCACAACTCAGCAAAAAGTTCTTTAGATGTATGGCCCAATTTGTCCTCCAGCTCACCCTGCAATCATATGTCTGACTCTGGAAAGATCGGAAAAAGTGGGCAGTCATGGATCACAGAATTGTACCCCCTCAGGCTGTGTTAGGGTGACCACCTATTTAGGTGGCAAAAGTGGGACATGTAGGGGCCCTTCCTCTGCTCCTCCTCTTCCCCAAGCCCCTGCCCCCTGGCCAGGCTAGGAGCCAGGAGGCTAGGATGCCCAGGAGCACCCCTGACTGTGTCCTTGACCCCGTGGCACACTGTCTAGGGCAGGTGGAGAGGCTAGAGTTGGAGTCCCCATAGTGGCTGCCTGAGTGGCTCTTACTACTGCCCGACTCTGGCTTCTGTCCTGCCCAGGGGCCTTGTGGCAAGGGAGGGGCGAAGGACCACTTCACCCTGCCCACTGGGAAGAGACTGGTACCATCCCTGAGCCTCTGGCTGGCGCAGAGGGGCACCACAGGAAATCTGAGACAAATGTTGTCCCAGAGTTATTCTACATTTCAGGACTGTCCCACCCAATTTGGGATTGGTGGTCACCCTAGACTTTATGTAGACCTCTGTAGTTACAGAACAATGCAATGGAATATGTGTTATGATCTAGCACTTAGTAACACTTTTCTTTGTTCTTTTGTGATTCCAGTATATTTTCTCTGGCATTATCCCCACCTGATCTCTTTTCCTTATCACTTGCTAATGCCTCTGCTGTTTGGCTGCTATCCTGTGATATTGATTGACTGGAGGAAGGTTGTAAAAAGCCATACCCACAAATTACCATGAATAGCACTGAAACTACTAATATGCAGAAGTGGAGAAAAAATCTAGCAATTCCAGCCCCTGCAAAAGAGGCTAAGGAATATCTGTTAATAGCAGTATTACGTCCATAATTCTCTATAAGCTAGTCACTACATGGTGACACTTAAACTGTCTGACATTCAGTTTAGCGGAGTGTAGTGGTACACAAACACTCATAGCTAGCATAGGTACAAAGAGTTGACTGAACTGCAACAAAACATGTATGTCCACCAGTTCTTCCCTACCTGCTATTTTTTCTTCTTCTAAAATAGGCCATTAATAGCTTAAAAGCTCAGAAACATCATTTCCTGTGAGAAATTTCTGAACTACAAAGTTCTAGTTGTTCTGAAATTTTCTGCATTGGATTCAGTTATCAATTTCTGAAGTAATGAAATCTGTAAGTTTAATTTAATATTTATTTAAAAAGTCTTGTAATTCTTGTATGCACTAATTCTCAGTTATACTGCGTATACTGAGTATATTGATGAAAATAGAAAGTTTAAAAATGCATGCTGTCTTTTATCTCCTGAGGTGCCTTTGGAAATATTAGATATCTCAAGAGAGAGATTTAAGAAGCCTATTGTGACTGGATGACCTGTGGAAATTATAGTTATTGGCATACAATAAATTTACAGAAAAATGTGCTTGATAAACAGCCTTCAAATTTCAGTGAGACATCTCTTGTCTGGAGAACTCTACAGAGGAAATTATTTAATAACCATTTCATAACAGGGATCTTAATTAAAATCCATCCTTGTTTTGACCCCAGAATAAGTCTTAAGTGAAATTACACTGAAGCATTCCAGTTGACTGATCTCTGTGTAAGATTAGCATGGTCATTCATGCCTGTTGAGAACTTTATTTGCGCCTTTTCATTTTATTTTATTCTCTGTTGTAAAGAGGTCATGTGTAGGAATGATGGGACACTTTTTGATTCTTTTTATTCACATGCACACAACAAAGTCCATAGAAACTCAAATAATCTTGTTATGGCTGTAGTACTCCTCACAACATTTCTGTGTTTGACATTTTATTGTAAAGCAAAGAAAGGAATCACTTATACAACTTCTGTGTTCTAAACTGAATGAGAGTATTCAGAAAAAAAGAGTAAAGGTGGGTAAAAGAAGTAAATTTAAATTCAGCTTGTGCAAATAACTCCAATTTAAATATAAAAACTTGATTAAAAAGATGTTTCAAGAGGAAAAATGGAAGTTAAATGTATTTTATTCTGACATGTTTCAATTTACTGACTAATGAAATGTATATCTGCATATTTGCAGTGTGAAGACATATGAACTGATTCAATGTTCCTGAATATTTATGCCCTGATAAACGGTTGAACTGAATATAGGCTGTCTCTTTGTAGTGTGAAGAGATTTGTAGAAACACTGGAAGGTCTGCCCTTATTATCAAGGGTGATATGTGATCTCTGATTTCAATACAAGACTATAATTCAAGTGGTAATGCTGATGTCATAAACTGCAAGTGCACAGTTTGAGCTAAATATAAATATCAGAAGGAGTCGATAATTGAATTTCCACATTGGTATGCGACTGGAGATCAGTTGTTACCTTTAGTGATGCATACAAAATGATTGTGTTATTTGCCCTTGGCTATGATTTTTTATGTTGTGCATAACATAGATATATTGGAATTTTGGCTCAAGGAAGTACTGTGGATAGCGTACAGTAAATGGAGTGTCAGAATCTGATATGAGACAAGACAAAGAGTTAAAACTAGGTCTGAGGGGGAGGGTTTTTTTTTAAGCAGATTAATTTATGGGGAATGGTGAGCAATATAGAGAGATTATGTGGTTGTGGCATTGGCCTAGGATTCAAGAAATCTTGGTTCAGTTCCAGACTCTTCCATAGACTTTCTGTATGATTTTTGGCAAGTGGCTTAATCTTTCTGATTTTTTTTTCTCATTTGTAAAGTATGGGGATAATAATTTTTATTTGTCCCATCCTTAGTCCATGTTATCTGCTCCTTTTAGTTGTAAATCCACAGTCCAGAAAATCAGGGATGGAAAAAGGCAAAATGGAGATATCTCGGGGGTCTTCTATGTCCTCTGCCATGTGCTTGGAAATTTATTGTCTCAAAACAGAGCTCATAGCCCAGTTTGTAGAAAGTTACTGGCTCAAGATGGAGTCCTGGGTCACATGAGCATATCACATGTCCTTAAATGGCTTGATGACTCATAGGGGTAGCAATGGCCCATATTTCTGCTGAGGCTCCCACAGGAAGTGCTATCTGGGTGAAATGGGTTTCTTCTGTGGCTCATATGGGCCATCAGTATGTAGCTGTCCGTCCTCAATGTAAATTTTACCTAGTGGGTGTCACCCAAGAATACAGCACATATGTATGATGCCTGTATATGGCCAATTTTTATAATTTCTGATACAAAAATTATACAAGCATATAAACAGGATAATCATACTTAGCAATTTGTAATTTTTCTATTGACATCTTATGTGACATATTTTGTACAAGAGTTGTTGCAATTGTATAACAGTGGCAATATCAATAATATAAATGGTCACATGCAATCATACACCATCACACCCACTAAATTTTAATGCTAATGATAGGGAGCCAGACTGACTCTCTAGAGCGAAAGATGGGACATGCAAGTGCTGGTTCTCACATAATTGCCACTTGTCCACTCTTGCTCAATACCTATTGCCTTCTGATGCTATTTTTTTTCTTCTGAGCCACTTGCTGATATCTTTGAGTTTTCCCCTTTTACATTGTAATTGGCTGGGGGCGGGGTAGGGTTTAAGTACAGTGAAAACACACATAGCTCCATATTTAAAGGCTTTACATCTATAACATAATGTAGCATTCATTGCTCTTCTCCGCACTGTCAGTGCCCCTTGAGAATAAACCCTTCACTATTCCCTAGGTATCTCCTGGGCATGATTGTGCTAAATTGTAATATGGGCTTCAAAGCCAGTAGGAATAAGCAACAGCTGTCCTCCAGCTTTATTTTTATTTCAGTCCAGGTCCCCTGAAATGGAAAGTTAGTGTTAATCATCTGTGACTTCTTGTCCAGAAAAATATTGATAAATTATAGTTTGCTAGGAGAATGATCTTCATTCATCTAAGCTTTTATAAGAAAAGAGAATAGGCCTGGTCTACACTAGCGGGGAGGGTCAACCTAAGATATACAACTTCAGCTACATGAATAGCGTAGCTGAAGTTGACTCATCTTAGGTCGACTTACCTGCTGTCCTCACAGCGGCAGCAGTCGGTGGCGGGCTCCCCCGTCGACTCTGCCTTGCGCCTTTTGGTGAGCTGGAGTTCCGGAGTCAACAGGAGTGCCGTCCTGATGAGATGCGATAAATCGATCCCCAATAGATCGATCTGTACCTGTCGATCCAGCCAGTAGTGTAGACAAAGTCTAACAGACATTTCAAAATACACAGTAAGTGCTTATGTAGCAGGAGAGTTGGTTGGCAGGGACAGTGGAGCCATTCTATAAAATAATTCATATATTATTACTAGTTCAGTGTGCATATAATTTGATTGCCAAAATTAAGGTTAAGAATACATTGAGACAAAGTGAAGCAACATCAGTTCCTTCTGGCATGGACTACAATTAAACATATTCTTTTTTTGTTGTTCACATTTCATAAATAAACAAGCCAACCATTTTTGTAAGTTTGCTAAACACTTTATGTTGATATTTCAGCTACACTCAGCCAAAACGTTAGCAAAACTCCTTCCCTTTCAGCCTCTCTCACTGTTCTTTTTATCCATGCCTCATGGATATGTTATGATCGTCTGTTTAAGAGGCACATGGGACAAAAATTATTTCCTCTCCAAAATGCTACAGCTGGCCCTGATGTTTCCTTCATGAACGCTCAAGCATCTTCTTTTGAATCCCTTAAGAGAATTTGGACATTTTTAATCAAGAACATAGCCACTAAAACACCAGCTTGCACACCCCTGTACTTATGAGTTATTCCAGCTCCACACTGTTTCTCAGATACTGATTCTACAATGCTTGTAGCGGAACATTTTAAACTTTAATGTTGAAATTAGAATTTTCTTCAGTAGTTGCACATCCTCCCATCATTCACTTGTCAACTGCGTCTAGTTGTATCAACATCACATCTCCTTACATGTAGAATAATGTTTAGTCATTATTTCACCCACAATATTGCCTGTAAGCCTAGACATAGAAACAATAAATCCAAGTCTCTGACTATGTAAGACAAGGACTTTGGAAGCAACATGAATACAACCAAATGTCACTTGATAAATAACGACAGCAGGAGATGTGCCCTTGCGAAAATGTGTTTCCATGTCTGTAATGATAGGTTCATGATGAGATCCTGTAATCTTTTCTTTTTTTTTTAAGCAGTGCATCTTTTTCAGATCTGCTTGACAAATAATCTCATCTCTCCCATAAATTGAAATAAATATCACGTTTCCCTGAACATTAAATAGAATAAACAGAGAGAGATTAAAAGTCATTTTTACCAATATCAATTTAGGCCCTGATCCTGTAAAGTACTGTAGGCATGCAACATAAGCATATGCTTAAAGAACTTAGCTGAATTAGGACCTTATGCAGTTATTGTTTTGACACTGCTATTTAGCTAAACAGGATTGTTTCACTGGTTTCCTCATCCTCCTGCTCCCCCTTACTCCAGTTATATGTTTATCTACAGTTTGCCAATCATTTTAATTATATACATCTATAGTTCCTAGCTAAAAATATCCAACATTGACACTTCAAGCTGGGAAGATGTGGCCACAGTGGAGGGCTGTTCAGGGAGCCGAGGCTGAGAGAAAGGAAAGCAAAGAGAAAAATGCAGCAAGCCTTAAGCACTAGTAATCCACCAACTTTATCTGTCCTGTGCTTTACACCAGCATTATCTTTGGCAAGGACTCTCACTAAAGAATTGGATTTTTTTAACCACTTGAGATGCTACAGCATGATACCTATTAATTAAATTTCTTTGGTGCTTGCACCATCATCTTTCAAAATGGGCTATTGCCCCCACATAGTTCCTAGCCGAACAGGGCCTTGATACCCATCTGAGGCCTCTAATACTAGAGTAACTGAAATGATGATACTCATTGTAATCATATATGCATGCATGCAACAGGTACTTTCTAGTACCAGCATATTTAGTTTCTAATTATTAGTCCACGGTTTACAACATCTGCTATTTGATGAAGACCTCACTCTTCACTCTAAGTCCTTCACGAAGGAGTAAAGAATTAACATGGACATACTATGCCTCTCCTTCCAAAACAGTCATACAAGAGACTTTTGAGTAGCCCCTTTAGGGTCTCTCCAATGTGCACGGTCAGAATAAAAGCAGAATTTCATTTACCATTACTGCCATGTCTCTTCACTTTCATTAAATTCTTCACTACCCCACGATGACTCAGAGCTCTGGATCATATCCTCATATCCTTCCCAATCTATAAAAGAGATTTTTTCCAAGACACCCTACATTTAAAGTTAGTTTTCTTCTAAATGAATAAGCCAATAAAATTGAATTATGATTATTAAAAACATAAAAATGACATCAGTCCTCAGATTTGGAACATTTCCATACATGTATTCATAACATGCAAATTTGATTGAGATACAGATCATCTGCACTTTGTATTCTGACAAGACAATATGCTGAGATAGGGATGTGATCTCAGTTTTAAGGAAAAATGAAAAGGCAAGGTCATTTTCAACAAAAAGTGTAGCGACAAAGCTGACTGGTGCTAGCCAAACTGCCTGATCATCGGACTTCTTTCAGCACCGATTGGTCTGACTTTACTTTGTTTAATGTTAGTCTAACATATGTTTGTATTACTCATTTTGACTGTTTAGAGGAGGGATTAGCTCATCAGTAAATAATAGGGTGACCAGACAGCAAATGTGAAAAATCTGGACCAGAGGGGAGGGGGATAATAGGAGCCTATATAAGAAAAAGATCCAAAATCGGGACTGTCTCTATAAAATCATGACATCTGGTCATCCTAATATATGACAATGTGCTGGTAATGCTAGGAAGCTAAACATTTATTAATTACATTTTAGGTGCAGTTGAGGCATCTGATGTGGGAATGAAAGAATAACAAACAAATTAGATAAAGATAAAAACCATTAAAATTTGGGGCATTTAGCCCATCCATGACTACAGTTCTGTTTACATGACTCCTGTCCTTTTATCCACCATGAAGGGGCCAGAATAGGTGTGAGGATCTCGCCCATAATGTTACGTGCACCCACAAGTTGTGTGTGCATTTTGCTTCGCATGTGTGTAGGGCAGGCCTTGGAAAACTGGGCAAGAATATGCTAACTTTTCTTCTGTAGATAAATATAGGTGAATCTCTGAAAATTGGGACTCACTGTCTTGCACCGTATTTAGTCTTGTCCGAAGTGAGAACCCAGAGAGTGAGAACTGCGCTATACAGGCCAGTCGCATCTTATGCGTATTTAACATATGTGAATTCGGCTTTACGCAGCTGGCAAAAATAGAAAAAGAAAAAAGAAAAAAAAATCCAAAAGCCTATAAGTGACCCCTGTTGGGGTTGGGGTTGGGGCTGGCAGCCGCCCAGTGCAGGGGTCTGACTCGATGCTGGTGGCAGCCCGTGGCAGGGGTCGGGGCTCGGCCAGCAACCCATGGCCGGGATTGGGTCTGCAGCCCCTGCTGCGAGGCCGGGGTGGAGCCAGCAGCCCGCCACAGAGATTGGGGCCGGCAGCCCGCTGCAGGGATCGGGGCCGGCAGCCCGCTGCGGGGGCCAGGGCTGGAGCCCAGCCCACTGGGAACCAGGGTGGGGACCAGCAGCCCGCCTGCCGTGGGGACTGGGGCTGCAGCCGGCAGCCCGCACACTGCGGGGACTGGAGCCGGCAGCCCACCCACTGTGGGGACCGGGGCTGGAGCCCAGCCTGCCAGGGATTGGGGCTGGGACCGGCAGCCCGCCCGCTATTGGAGCCGGGCCACAGCCGGCAGCCTGCCCGCTGCAGGGATTGTGGCTAGAGCTAGCAGCCCGCCCCCCGTGGGGACTCGGGGCCGGAGCCGGGAGCCAGCCAGCAGCAGGGGCCCAGCGGGCAGCCTGCGGGGGGCATTGGGGCTGGCAGCCCGCTGTCGGGGTCGGGGCTCTGGACCCCCCACATAAGTGGCTGAGACCCCCAGCTCCAGAGCCGATGATCTATAGTGCAGGCGATTCCGCCTACCATTGAACTGGAGTGTTTTGGCTATACGCGATTTTGGCTATACATGGGGTTCCCAGAACGGAACCCTCGCGTAAGATGCGACACGCCTGTACTCACTTTGCATTATTCTGAATAGTGAAAGAGACTACATAAATAGCAAGGTAGTGAAAAATCAGATACAAGAGATCTGTACTGGTAAGAGTTTATCTTCTCTTTATTTCCCACCTGAAATCATAATCGTCTTTGACTTTACAAGTAGTTGCTATGGAAATGACAACATGAAAAGAATTTTACTTCATGTGCGGAATAAAAAACAGGAGCAGAAACAGTTCAGAAGAATTCAACTGTTTTAAAAAATCAGATTTTGTTTTCATGCAAAAATCCTTTATTTCTTTTGAAATAAACTATGCTTACTATTGGTATTGCAGTAGCAGTCAGAGGCCCCAGTTCATTAATTCATTCATTATGCCCTCCACCCCTCTCCAGGGTATGGGCCGCAAACAATAGATTGCCAGAGAATTCTGTCCTGGACCATTCTATCGAGTCGTCTTCTAGGAAGTTGGTCTACATAATTCCTTACCAAAAGTAATAAAGGTCAAGGAAGAAATTCACAAAATATGAAACATCTTGCAGAGTCTTGGTATATTCTCTGTATAATTTGTTTTCCCAAATATGATGATTTCTTCCAAATTTTTCCATGAGGCATCAGCAACTTTTTAATTTATGACAGCACTAACAATCCTGCTATACTTTGCATTATGAATCATTACTTAAATAATGGGCTTTTCTCTTAAACAACTCTGTATGTAATTTTGATTTGAGTTTGAAAGGGATTTTGAATATCATGAGAGAGATTTCCATTATGAAGGGAAGTGGGATCATAGGAATGTGCTTATGCCTTAAAAGTGTGGGCATAGGAATGTGTTTATGCCTTAAAAGTGTACCAGCAAATTTCTATAGTGTTTAACTTACTTGATTAGGAGTAAATTTACATCATTTCATGTTTTGAAAACTGGACAGCTGAACATGTACAATGTTTTGCCAATAGAATTCTGCTTCTAAATTGTCTGAAATACTTTATACTCTGTTTTGTTTCTGTTCCTCCTCTGACACTAGTGTTCTATTTCAACATCAGTGTTGCCTCTCTGTCAAAGGGTGGTGGGTGTCTGGAAGGTTAGCTTCCCAGCTGAGGAGACATCAGTGATGCAATCTTAGTGTATTCTATGTATAATTTGTCTTACTCACGTATAAAAACCAACCCTGAAATAAAGATGGTGTGGTATTTTAGATGCTGCTTGTAATTATTAGAAGTGGGAGTCTGTAGGGCAGGAAACAAGAAGGAGGCGGGAAGAGTTGAGCCAAGCTGGAGTTAGAGCTACAGAGGGGTGCAGCAGCAGCTTTGTAAGAGGCTTCACTGTTGTTAAATAAAGTCTGTTAAAGTTTGTTAATACCTTGCCTGCTTGATACAACAGATGGTCAAAGAGCTCGTAGCGCAATCCCTTTAGTAAGGAGTCTCAGCCTAACAACAGTGCTCCATAGGATAAAATACAATAAGGACTAATGAAAGTACACCACTTAGGAAGGAACAATCAGTTGCGCACACACAAAATGGGAAACGACTGCATAAGAAGGAGTCCTGCAGAAAGGGATCTGAGGGTTGTGACGTTCTGAGTGAAATATAGAATCTCATTGACAGGTGACAGGGCCAGAAAGAGTTAATGAACTCACGGACTGACCTGACCGATGGCTGAACTTTAAAGATTGCCTAGAAAGATATATAAATGACTAGTGCTTTGAAATGCAGTGGACATTGTTAGAGATAGAAGAGTATATGTTTATTCAGGTCTTGTGATGTAAGCAAACAAGTCCTGTCGATTACTATGGCTTTCATTCAAAGATCAGAAAGGACTATTATTATTTAGGAAGATACTTGAGTGAAATAGTATTGTTGTCTATATGTTTCTTTGAAGATTGTGGTAACCTGTATCTGAACTGTTTAATGGATAAACTATCCTGTGCTGATTGCCATGATGTTTGCGAGAAGTTAAGCCTATTGTTTCTCAAGCCAAAAGGCTTCTGGAAATATGTAAATACCCTAGGGCGTGATCCTTCTTCATCTCAGATCTGCTTTGGATTTCAAGAAGGGGAAACCCTGAGTCATAAGGATTGAGATCCCCAGTCACTGACTGGAGTCACCCTGGATATGGACATTGGACTTATCAGCTATGGACTATTTCTAAAAGGACACTTGGCAACTACCAGCTTATCTCTGCTATGCAACTAAACCCCAAGAACTGAATCCAGTCTGTATGTATATTGACCTTTTAACCAACACTCTCTCTCTTCATTCTTAATAAATTTTAGCTTAGTTAACAAGAATTGGCTAAGCCATGTATTTTGGGTAAGATCTAAGTTATCATTTGACCTGGGTCTGGGGCTTGGTTCTTTGGAATCAGGAGAACCTTTTCTTTTATATAATGAAGTAAGATTCTCAGTAATTATCATCATATCTGACAGGTGTGTCTGAATGGAGGCCAGAGGCTGGGCACTTTAAGGGGAACTATGAGGTTTGGACGACTTAGTAGCCATGCAGGTATTATAGAAGCTGTTTTGTGCTGGCTTGGTAAATCTAAGTATTGGAATATCCACCAGGTTTTGGGGTTTGCCCCATTCTGTTTGCAGTTCACCCTAATTGAGTGACCTCAGCTGGTTCCCACGGGCAGCATTGTCACAGGGGTCCTAGTGGATTACAAGCTTAATATATGTCAACAGTAAAACTATTGCTAAAAAAAAGCAAATAGCGTTGTTGGATGTATCAGCAGGAGTGTTGTAAACAAGACATAAGAAGCAATTCTTCCATTCTACTCTGCGCTGATAAGGCCTCAGCTGGAATATTATGTCCAGTTCTGGGCACCACATTTCAGGAAAGATGAGGACAACTTGGAGAAAGTCCTGGGAAGAACAACAAAAATAATTAAAGGTCTAGAAAACATGACCTATGGGAAAAAATTGGGTTTGTTTAGTCTGGAGAAGAGATGACAGAGAAGGGTATATTGTAAGATTTCAAGTCCATAAATGGTTGCTACAAAGAGGAGGGAGAAACATATTTCTCTTTAAACCCATTGCTTCTTGTCCTATCCTCAGACTTTAAAATGCAGCAAGGGCAGTTTAGGCTGGACATTAGGAAAAAATTCCTGTTAAGATTGTTAAGCACTGGAATAAATTGCCCATGGAAGTTGTGGAATTTCCATCACTGGAGATTTTTAAGATCAGATTAGGCAAACACCTGTCATGGATGGTGGTCTAGATAATGCTTAAACCTGCCATGAGTGCAGGCGACTGGACTAGATAACCTCTTGAGGTCCTTCCAGTCCTATGATTCCCACAAAGCAAGTCTGCCTTAGGAATTGACTCTAATAAGAGACCAAACTGGCCAGCAAGCACTGCCTCTACAGTGACTCTTGTATAATGAAAACTAACAACATAGCTTGTCTTCCAAAGGCTGACCATTGGCTCCCACTCAAAGACCTTTGAAGATTCTGGTGATACAATATTTTGGCAATGGGTTTCTGCTTTTAAATTTTCTGTGAAAGTATGTTTGATTCAAAGAGAAGAAACAAAAGCTGTTTTTTATAACCAAAAAAGCCAATGATAGTCTCCAAAGTTGTTGGTGAGTGGAATCTTCAGATAACAGATGTGCTGATAAGGGCTTTGCACTTATCATAACATCTGTTCTATGAGTGTTCTTTTGACAAGAATATTTGTCAGTTTTCTTTCTTTTTTTTTTTGTTTGTTTCCCCTGATACATATACAGCAGTAGAAAAAATATCTCAGAAGATGCAAAACAATATATTTAATGGAACATTTACTACTCTGTCTGGAGTTCTTAAATTTGCTGCGCAGCTCAACAGTGTCACTGTGTTCATGAACTCTGAAGACAGACACTTTTGGGGCTGTTTTTTCGTAATTGCATCTGTCAGTGTAGCATGAAAACACATGCTGTTATGCATGAAAGATGCACTTACATGAATGGAAATTTCAAATTAACATGCAATTACCCACTTTTCATATGGAATTAAATATTTGTGCATGTAATTTAGTAATAAATTTTAGCCCCAATCCAGTGAAAGAATATGTTTTAATGCTTGCTTAGAGGCTTTAGTTTTTAGCATCAGAAGATGGATGTCTATTTTCCACTCTGTTTCTCAACATTAAAAACAAAATCATTTGGTCATCCACTGCAAGCAGATATAATGTTTCTCCAGCTCACCTCTCACTAGTATTTCATAGGCTTGGTTTATACTAGTAGAGCTTTTTCAGTCAGGGCTGTGAAATATAACAAAAAAAAACAAACATGCACAGAGAGAAAACTCTTCCAGCACAACTATGCTGACACAAGTATGCTTCTGTCAATGTAGCTATCGTCATTCAGGGAAGTGGTGTTCGTGCACCAGCAGAACTCCTTCTGTGACACAGCTGACCTGCATCTACATTGAGGGCTATGCTTGCATAGGCCCGGTAGTGTAGACATAGCCATAATAATTACAGCCCAGTGTCACCATATTTTCTGTGTTTCGCAAGCTAACAAAAATATAGAAAGGAAGGTCAGAATGTTGGGATCCACTGTAAAGAATAGTTTAGAATAAACATCTTTGATATGGAATTTCTCAACATAAATATATTTAAGCAAATAAGCAGATAAACATTAACTGATGTAGTATTTAATAAAGAAATGCCATGCAAAATCTCTTTGCAAATGGTAAAGAAGAACAAGTTACTATGCTTGACATTTAAATCATGAAAATCTAGGGGAGATCAGTACTTTCTTATGTGGCTTATATGCTACTATCCTGAGACATAAATGAAATAATTTTCATGTGCAGCAGTCTATTCTTAGTTGCTTAATTCAAATGGATAGCTAGTAAGCTATAGAAATGTCTTCCATTGCCTTCTCCATTCAGCAAACTGTAGCATCTAACTTGCTTAAGGGAGACCTATCTGCTTTCTGATATTTCTATTCAAATGTCACTCATGAATTGAAAAGTGCTCTGGAAAGCAATAATTGTGTATAGCATCATTTTTAAAATACAAGTGTTTTTCTTTCTCAGTATGTGTACATACAAATATTCTCCTCTACAAAAGGATTGCATGATCACAATTAATTGTTAGGCAGTTTTCATTTAGGTGCGTTCTTGATTACGATAAATTGAAGTTTTTGAGGTTTTGAGTTTACATTGTTTCAGGCAAAATAAGAATCCTGTACATTTTTGTAAGTTTATTTTATTCTCTGGTAGGTCCATAAATGAAACCTAAGAAAGAGTTCATTTCAAGCAAGAAGCTCCATTATTTGCATAGAACAAGTTTCTAATAAATTCAGTTAAATGTTTAGACTATTTTTAAGTTTGAGGTTTTGTTGAACCGTTACAGTTTTACAAAACATTTCCGGCCCTTAAGTTACTCCATTCTTTTTAAAGGAAAGCATGATTTGCTATTTGTTTTTAATTAAATATTTCCTCTGAAACCAAGGGTTTACATTAAAGTTAGGAGTTATTTTGTAAAATTCAAAACCCATTTTTAAAAAAAGTTTAAAAAATCACAGGTTTTGCAAAGCCTAAAGCACTAGTGGGTTTTCCCATCCCTACTTTTAATAGAATTTGGGCTTGTCAGAATTAATTTTGTAAGCTTGTGGATGTTATATGATTGTAGACATGAATTATAGGTATTGCAGGCCGGTATCACTTCCCCTTGACTTAAATGGGAGTAGGCCCATGCTTTAACTTTATACATTTCTTGATTAGGGCCTTATGTACAAATTATTCATCTGTATGGAGTGGTTGCCCCACAGGCTAAAAATACCAAGAGTGTGAACAAGAGATTTAAGTGATGACAGAATTAGATACTTACTAAAGACCCAATCCTACAAAGCATTTAGCACACACAGTTCCAGGGAAGTTAATGGAAGATGGTGAGGTGGCCCATTGCTGCCCAGAACCGGACCTTAGCTGGCAATATTCTAGGTTTAAACAAGAGCCAGCTGCTGATTAGCCTGAAATTACCCCAATATCGGTCATTTTTCTTCATCTTATTTCTCCAGTTGTGTGGAGGTACATGTTATTCAAATATAAATTTTCTCTTAGGGAGTGTGCAGAGTTGAGTGAAGTGTTCTGTATTTGCCTTGCTCTGATTAATATATCACAAACAAATCTAGTCATTATGCTTATTAGTGATAAGCCCAACAGCAGTGTAGTTGGCATCAGTACCACAGGAAATCATAGTCAAATACTGTGGCTAATTTTATGGCATTAATAATCTTCACAGCTATGCATGATAAGGTAATGGAAAGGGTAAATTAAAACTGCCACTTCGGGGTATAAACCAATTACTGTAGAGGTCTAGAGAGATTTGTTCTTCCATGTAAAGCATTGCATAGTTGACTAGCTGCATTGTATATTTTTAATCTTCCTCTCTAGAATCAGGTTGCTTTGGACAGTGAGGAAAGCAAGAAACAGGACGAGTTGGAATAATGGACTTATCTTATACAGTAACTCTGTGATCATTGCAGCTCTTAGGTTAGAAGAGATGACAGATTTTTCAGACCCAAGCAAAGTTTTTAATGATGTTATATTTAGAGTAGGCTAAATATTGGATCTGTCAGCCTTGACATTGTCCTTTTAAAAATTATCTGAAACATCTTGAGCTACCTTCATGAGCATCTGTTAACTTTAAAAGTGTTAATGTTTGTATAGCCCTTCAGATATTTTTCCACAAGTTATGTTTCTTAGAGCAGTGATTCTCAAACTTTTTTTTCGTAGGCCACTTGAAAATAATTAATGTGTTTTTTGTTCTACAAATAAAAGCACACAACTCATATTTTAATATCAGTAGTCTTACCTTTCTATTGCGATGGATGTGCCCTCTTTCCTCCAACACAGCAGCCCCCAAGCTGTGGCTGGGAAGAAGCGGGGGTCTCTTCCCTGCCACAGTAGCCACAGATCTGTGGCTGGGAAGGAGGGGCCATTTCTCCCCGGCAATCCTAGCCCTGGAGCTGGGGAAAGTCGCCTCTTTCTCTGGCCGCCACAGCCCTGCATGTCCCAAATTCCCCCCATTACCACTACAACCTACCTCCTATTCCCCCGAGGACCCCACCTCACCTTACATGTGCGTCTTCTCCAGGGTCTAGAGACCTTCTGCGGCTCCACTAATTAGGTGGGTGGCCCTTCATTCTCTTGTATGTGGCTGCCCAGGAACACACCTTAGAGGAAACGATCCAGTGACTATCTGAATGGAGCTCATGGACCAGTGGTGGTCTGTAGACAACAATTTGAGAACCTCTGTTTTAGAACAGAACTATCATTTTTTGTACAGCTCAGTTTAATGCACATTGCCTCTTATTCCAAAATGTTGATTAACTAGGTTTTTCTCATGCGGTATATATTATTACCCTTGAAATAACTTGCCAATTTTAGATAAGTTTTTCACACTTACTACTATTGCAGCTTAACTTTCAATATCAAATGCAGAATTAGGTAACTATCTTCATTAATGAAACCACATGTATTACTACAGCTTCTGGTATCAAAAGTAGGGATTAGTAGTCAAAAGTACAAAGTTAGCTGTTGGTAGTTAAGGTTCACTTAGTGTATCTGAAAACTTATACAAAAGTTGTATTAGTTTTATATTTAGTGAAAAAAAATCTGTATGGAACAAATGACTTGTTTCATTGATGTTGTTACACAGAGCCACATTTGTTTGTTTATTTTTGAGAGAAAGAGAGAGTGGTATTTTTTAACCTTCTTGGAATTTTGAAGTATTTATATAAACATAATATATATTTGAAAGTTTTGTTTTTGTTGTTGTTTTGTTTTGATACTAAAAACATTTGGCTCTGATTTCAATCTGAATAAAAACTTGAAGTTAAAAAGGAAGTGATTAGAACACTAATATTCTTATTATCCTTACTGAGAACAAAAGAAAAAACAAAGATACTCTTATGTTGGTATAATCCTGCAAATACCCACATGCTGAAGTCAATAAGGCTGCTCACAATCATATACTTAAAGCGTATGGGTACACAGGATCAGTTACTGACCGAGGATAAAGGAAAACCAGTATGCATAATTTATTTAGACTTCTAAAGGACCTTTACAAAGTCTAGCGCAAGAATCTACTAAAAAAGTTAAGTTTTCATGGGGTGAGAGGGAACTTATTCTCTTAGATCAAAAACTGGCTAGGAGGCAGAAAATAGCATGGATTTTATGGTCGATTTTCATTGTGGCAAAAGGTTAACAGTGAGATGCCTCAAGGTTCAGTAATAAGTAAGTCCCATGTTGTTTAATATATTTATTAATGATCTGGAAAGGAGAGTGAACAGTGAGGTTGTGAGATTTCCTACTTATCTCAGAAATTGCAGGATATGGATTTCTTCATATTCTTCAAGAGCAAATCTATCATTTGATAGAGAAAATTTCATGCAAGTAGAGTTCAAAACATTGATAAGTTTCAGAGTGGTAGCCCTGCTAGTCTGTATCAGCAAAAACACAAGGAGTCCTTGTAGCACCTTTGAGACTACCAAATTTATGTGGGCAGAAGCTTTCATGGGCTAAACCCCACTTCATCAGATTCATGGAATGGAAAATACAGTAGCAGGTATAAAAACACAGCACATGAAAGGATAGGAGTTGCCTTACCAAGTGGGAGGTCAGTCTAACAAGACAATTCAGTTAACTGTAGGATACCAAGGGAGGAAAAATCACTTTTGTAATGGAAATGAGAGTGGCTCATTTCAAACAGTTGACAAGAAGGTGTGAGCAACAGTAGCGGGGAAATTAGTATGGGGATATTAGGTTTAATTTTTGTAATGGCCCAACCACTCCCAATCTTTATTCAGGCCTAATTTGATGGTGTCCAGTTTGCAAATGAATTCCAGTTCTGCAGTTTCAGGTTGGAGCCTGTCTCTGAAATTTTGTTGTTGAAGAATTGCCACCTTTAGGTCTGTTATTGAGTGATCCAGAAGATTGAAGTGTTCTCCTACTGATTTTTGAATGTTATAATTCCTGATGTCAGATTTGTGTCCACTTATTCTTTTGCAAAAGAATCCTTTCATGTGCTGTGTATTTATACATGCTACTGTATTTTCCATGCCTTGCATCTGATGAAGTGGGTTCTAGCCCACCAAAGCTTATTCCCAGATAAATTTGTTAGTCTCTAAGGTGACACAAGGACTCTTCATTGTTGTTGATAAGTTTGATGACCCTGATCATTCCAAAATAGAAAAATACTACTTCTAGGTATTTCTAGAAGGAAAAGAAAGCAAATTTAAACAATAACATTGTTGTCTTCTCTCCTCTCTTCCTCCAGTATTCGGTTGCTAAACTGTTTTTCCCATGTGTTTTTTAGCAAAAAAAGATGGACCTAGCAATGCTGATTTAAAGTTGTTGTGGGTTCTGTTTTCTCTGGGCACACATTTAATTTCCATGCACGAGTGACTTCTGCATATATTAGGAGACAGCAATAGACTCTTAATTCATAACGTAGTTTCATTGCAACTGCTTGATTCAAGCCATAACAAAGTTCGCCTTATCAAACCCCTTACCATCCTCTCACTCTCTGAGAAAAGAATTATATTCATGATCTCAGTGTTTAAAAAATTGTGAGTATATAGACGTTGGGTATTTTTTCTTAATGCCGCAGCTCCTGGAGTCAAGTTATTCATGAGAAACTCAGCTTTCATTTTAAAAAAGTAAGCTTCTAGCCCTCATGTTTGCAGAGAATTATGTGAAAACATAACCTGAATATACCCCAAAAGTTCAGAAACCAGAATGAAAAGGAGACAACTTTCAAATTTCTGATTTTTATAAAAATCTCATCAAGTTTAACACATGAGTTTTTAAGGCCTAGCTCATAATTTTCCAAAATTTAGGATTGGCAGCTGTGAAGAGAGAGCAGCCTATTAGGAAGTAAGACTTTCAGCTACTTTGAAAGGTGCCCATTAGAAAAATTTTCAGTACTTCTACCTGCAGCCATGGCACAGAGAAGCTCTTTTGACAATGCAGTGTTTAGCTTTACACATACTTTTAAAACACAGTGTACATTTTCCCTTCCAAGGAAATAATACAACAAAGTCTAATTATTCCAAAAATCATACTGGTCATTTTTTAAAAAGAAATTCCACATCAAAATCCACAACATTATGGTTTAATGAGCAAGACTTTTACCTTGCAATACCTATTTAGTGTCTGATCAAGACTTGCCAGGATCCTAATGAAGAATTTTAGAGAACTACTTCAGGCCAAAGCTTCATGGTGCATTACTTAAACATACATCATTTAGGATCTGATGGCTTCAATTGCTGAAGAATCATTGGATTCAAAATCAGTAAAATCAGTAAAAAGTCAATTTATCAAAATTGAAAAGGTAAAAGCTTTTCCACCATTTTACATTTCAGGCAATACTGAACATTTGGCTTTTAGATAGCAGAGAGTAAACCATGAGAGAGGTGTATTAGATAGCTAAATAAATGAAAATCAGCATCCAAAAGAACTTCAGCTGTTACTGCATTTATTAGACATGTATGTTTATGTGCATTGCTGGAATAATAGGGATATATTTTAAATTATTGAAATATAGAATGGGCTCAGGAATTATTGTAAAGGATTTTACCTTTTCTTCAATATAGGTAACTGTCTGCATTAAATATTTGGAAAATAAAAACAAGTTCAGTGTGCATTGTATAAATTAAAAGATTAGGCTGGAAATTATGAAACAAACATAAGTTTCAGTGAAATATTTTACTAGCTAGGTGAACTTAGTTCTCCTTACTTAATTTACAAGAAATACATTAAAGTGGTCAATTTGATACACAATCATAAAGTCAATTGTTAGATTTAATTTAACTCAATTTGCTGAAAGCAGCAGTTGCTACTTCACCTTGATTTTAAGGAAAAACAATGCTTTCCTGGCAGCTTCCTTTGGCTACATCTCTCCCATTAAGCTTGGCTGATTACAGAGTTTATATTAACCTTGGGTTGTCTAATACATTTCCCTACCCATGTTATACATTGCCTATAGGTCACTGATGGTCTGGCACAAACACAAAATGGTTTATTAAATTCCAGCCGTAGAGAAGCTTTAAAATGTCACTGATTTAACCTAGGGATCCCTCACTGTTTCAATAACAGACTCACAGGTTTAGTGTCTACTTCGGGGAACATTTAGTAACACACACTGAGATACACACATGCACAAACACATTAGTGGGTGTTGGAGCAATTCGAGCATCCTCAAATTGCTCTACAGAAGGCTCTTCAGACCACCTTCTTTTTAATGTCTCTAACTTAGTCCGAGTTTGGCTTTAAATTGATATTGACCAGTATCTTTGATAAGACAGGATCTGCATTTTCGTATGCGCTGGGGATTTGGGCTTTACCTCTCTCTTGGTTACATCTCTGGCTCGACTTAGTCAGTGTCAGAGCTTTTCACTTCTCTACAAGGTGGCCAGTCTAGGGAAGCAAACAGGATACAGCTTCAGGTATCTTGTTAATGCAAGAGAGTCGCCACCCTCTTTTTCTCCACATGATTGGTAACTGTTTAAGAGATCAGCAATTCCTCTGCTCCACCCTCAGGCATATTCTTGTCCAGATAGGGGTTCCAGCATGTCGGTGTAGGTCACCAGGGACCAATGACTTGACACTTTGGTCTTGGAGTTACATCAAAGTTTCCAGGCTAGGCTGTACATGTTGTAACCCAATTCATTACTAACTGCAAATAGATGTCTCTTGAAAACAGAATGGCAGACAAGGCCATGTGACAAGATTTTACGGTACACATTCAAGACTTATTCAAGGATATGCATTCAAATGTTTGCACACGTTCTCATGACAATGAGTCAGACTTTTTTCCCAATGTCATAATTAAGATGTGGGATAGTGGCTAGGACAATTATATAGCCTTTATGCTTTTAACACTTTGCCTACAAATAAAAAGTATCTGTAAGTATCTTTCAACAATGTTGACTTCTGTTATTCATTTGGTCAAACAAAGTCACTTGCACCTGAATCTAGATGTGGCTGTGTTCTTTACATCATGCATGTGTGTAAATAGGAGAAAACTATAATTTCCATCTCCAAATTTAATTTGAACTTCTGAATAAAGCAACCTGAAAAAAAAATTTGGAAAAAATATTTTTTCAGTCAAGATGCACCAAAACCATCTGATGAGCTCTCCCTTAGAAGTTATGATGGAGGGCAAATTGGTGACCTGAAAGGGGATTATTGGTTAAAACAAGCCATTGAACAGATTTCAGACCCTCTAAAGCAAGTAATGTCAGTAATGGACTCCCAAGCAGAGCAGCATTTGAGTGGTTCACCTAACAACTTTTTCATTTATTTTTCCAGTTTACTCATGCATCAAAAACTTATCAAAAGTTTAAAGGTGTTAGATTGATCCCTTTCTGTCAGCGGAGTCAGAAATCCAGACTAGTAGAGCTGAGCTAGTTAGCAGTCAGCAATCAACAAGATGTTTGGGAAAGGAATCAGTTCCTTCATTTTATCAGGTATAAAGTGAAGAAGGATCCAAGTAGCACCAAAGGCTGAACTGTGAGGGTGTCTGAAATCCAGAACTGAGTTCATATCCAAATTTCACAATTAAAGTTTCTCCCAGAATTGGGCTGAACCAAAAATTCATTTCTGAACAGCCCTGACCTCCTGGGGGATTGAAATACAAACCTGGGCACAGATATGGATTTTACGGCTTGAGACTACCTGTAGTTAGCACTTTTGTAGCAGAAATGAATATACCCATTTCTGTATGGTTACTCTGATTGTTACCAGATGTGCCTGTTACTTTGGGGTATGTTCATTGATTAGGGTTACTCTTCGGAGGGCGAGGGGGTTTCTGTAATTCTATTGTGTGTTCATATGGAGCTCTATTCCTTCCTTCTGCAAGTCCCCTCCCAATGGAGCTGTCCTGCAGGACCTAGGTTCCCCAGGGCTGGGTTCCTCCAGCCCTAGAACTAGATGAACACACACAGACACACTAACAGAGCAAGTCTGAGCGGACTGGGTCAGTCAGCATTCTCCAGCTGATCCCCTCATATGTTCCTGTACTCGATGGGCTGGGTTAAGCAGCACTTTCAAGCTGTTACCCTTATGTGCCCCTGGTCTCAATAGGCTGGTCTGAGTAGCACTTTCAGCTGACCGCCCCCTTATGTGCCCCAAGTTTAACACGTCCCTATCCCACTTTCATGTTACAATTGTACTGGTGGTAACCCACTTGATGAACAAACCCCACAATATTTTCGGGCACTACAGGGATCTTTAGCTTAGGTAGAAGAAGTGTTGCTGCAGAGTAAATGGGGGAAGCTAAAAACACAAAAGAGTACAGTTCAGAGAGAGAGAGAGAGAAGAAACCAGCTTAACCATAAAAGATATGTATTGAATAATAATAACTACACAAGGAGAGCTTAAGCCAACATAACATACATTATTAAAGGGTAATACCTGAAGCAGAAAGGAAAACACAGAGAAAGGGAGAGAAAGAAGGGGATCTCACTGCTCCCTGAAGCTTGAACTGTTTGGGATTCCCAGGTGATGGTGGTAGCTCAGGATCCTGAGGGTAGGAGATGGGCAGAGTCCCCAGCAGGATCAGTCAGGAGAGGATGGAGTCCCAGTGGAACTGATGCAGACTTTGTGTCTACACATCAGAACCCTTACCTGGGCATAGGTAGGGTTTTTTGCAGAGAAAATACAATGGTTCAAGGGAGAACACTAGATTTTTTTATGGGTAAACTGATGACTCAAGAGTATTCTTTAGGCTAGACCAGGGGTTGGCAACCTTTCAGAAGTGGTGTGCTGAGTCTTCATTTATTCACTCTAATTTAAGGTTTCATGTGCCAGTAATACATTTTAATATTTTTAGAAGGTCTCTTTCCGTAAGTCTATAATATAGAACTAAACTATTGTTGTATGTAAAGTAAATAAGGTTTTTAAAATGTTTAAGAAGCTTCATTTAAAATTAAATTAAAATGCAGAGCCCCCAGACCAGTGTCCAGGATGCAGGCAGTGCGAGTGCCACTGAAAATCAGCTTGTGTGCCACATTAGGCACACATGCCATAGGTTGCCTACCCCTGAGCTAGACCATAGGAGCTGATCACTCTTGGCTATGGGTGGTGTTTTCTTCCAAGGAGCTCACAATGCAACTAGGCTGCTTCAGTATTTTGGATATCAATCAAAGATTTATTACTAGAATTGGTCCAATAATTGCTGAGCGGGGTGTGTGCAGGCGTAGGTTCATTAACATCTGGAGCAGGGATTCCCATGATGCAGTGTCTCCCTGCTTTTCTGGTCCCAAAGTTCAGTACGGTTCTCTGTTTTTCATCCTTTATGCTAATCCCTGTCCCATCTTTCATGCAGATGAGGATAGGAGAGGTGTCTCTGTTCTTCATTCTGTATGCTAATGAAGATGTCTTAATCTTGTCACCCTTTACGGGAGGGGTCCAGGTGTGTCTTCCAATGCCCTTCACTGTTCTCTGCAAGCTTTTCTCTGTTCAGTTGAGGTTCAGACAGAGACTGGTGGCGGGGGGGTGTCTTTCATGAGTCAGACAGGCTAGATACTTCGTGCTGGTTCCCCAGAAACACAGAGCTGGCTGGTATCATGATCTAATCGCTTTTTTAATTTAATTTGCTTTTACATAAGTCCCAAGATTTTTGCTGAAAGTGTTTGTATAATGAGCATGATTGGCTATGAGTGCTGAAATGTCAGCAATTGCCATCTGTTATCTGTAGGAGTAAGAAAATTGTAATAACTACAAGTAAATAGTTATACATATCTAACAAGATTTTACCTTGTTATACCCGATGTATGCATTTATTTGTCCAACCCAGTTTTAGTAGTCCAAAACTATTTTTTAAAAGTAAAATAATAATAAATTACAGTCTAGAAAATGTGAATCTTTCACATTTCCCGAGCAGCCTCATGATAAATCACACCTGGGCCCTAATTATGTCAATCACAGACCATTTTGAAATCTGATTTTGAAAGAGTGCCTCTAATTTTGCAACTGACATTGATTGCAGGAACAAATGATAGTATTTACCTGATTGTGGTTAAATCGTATCATTTTTGCTTGCAGTTGATTGTGGATACAGTTAAAGACAGAAAGATTGTGTCTGCAAAAATTATGGGCTAGGCTGAGTACCATTTAAAAATGGTAGTGTCTGATTCTGAAAACCCTTACTCATGTGAAGAGTCATTATTCATGGTATGTCACTGGATTCAGTAAGGACTATTCATATAATAAGCATCCAGGATAAAAATTTTAGTCTTAACAGTATGTTATATTCCTATGATGTGAATGATGCTCCTGGAATCCCACTTTTAAAAGGGCACTTCCTTCTTCCCAGTCTCCCCCGCCAAATAAATTCCATTACATACAAAGTGTATATAGTTCCTCATTATCTAATGTTTTCATTGTTAATAGTGGATCACATATGGTATTTGTGAAACCACAGTACATAACAGTCTTCCAACACACACATCTTTAGTTACGAGATGTGAAGGAAAGTACAGGTGCTGCTCCTGGAGAGTCCAGAGTGTGGATGGGTACTTGTGCCTGCACTAAGTACCTTTCAAAATCAAACGCTTTTAATGTCCCAGTTTCAGGGTAACTGCATCTGTATCCCCCCTCCACACCCTCACATGGTTTAGTCCAGGAATGCCCAGTCAGGTCTCTAGCCATTACCTGTTTCTGGGCAGGGACTGTTGTCCCACTCCCTTCTGATCAGGGGTTTTAAGGCTGGGCGCTCCCTGCTTTACACTGTGATGTCCCCAGCAAGCCAGTCTGTAAGGATGCCATGAGTACAACCCAGGTCTACAGCGCGTGGGATGGCTGATGTTCTCACAGTGCCACCAGGAGACCATCCAGAGCCACGGCCAAGGAGCACTGTGGAGAATAGGTGCCACAGGCTGTATCATGCAAGGGACCAAAAATGACAGTACTTCATGGCTCTCTGACTTGGCTCACTACACCATTTAACCCTAGTGGGTACTCCAGAAAGTTATGTGAGGCAAATAGGCAGACTTTGGGCCTGCTCTGACTCCAGACCTTGCCTCATTCCCTGATCTCAGCCTGACTGACTCTTGTCTCCTGATTCCAGCCTGGTACTATCCTGGATCTCTAGTCTCCAACCCTGGCATGACTTTGATCCTGAGTGTTGCTTATTGAACCTGACTCTAGCAATTGCTCTGATCCTGGCTCACTTATTACCATCCCTGACGTATGGGCTCCAACGTAGCTATGACCATTGGGCCAGACCAACTACACCCGGGTCCCTTACACAGTCTGCCCGTAAACCAGCACCTGTGCTTTACTTTCTCTTTGAGGGCTCTGATCCTGTAGTTACAAATTACTACACTGCTCTTTCTAAGCGTGCACATTTATTCTTCAAGTAAAAGAATTACAAAGACATTTTTAAATAAATACACAGGTTTAAAAGACTCTAAAAAGATCAGAGGTCACCCATCAGTTTTATGGGGCCCTTGTAGGCCAAAGTACCGCTAGCCAGACAATCTTGTCCATTCATTGAATCATAAAGAAGGGTCTGAGTCAGCTTAAATGCAATCTTTTTATGCCAAAAGCCTTTCTTTGTTTGTTGGTCTGTGGAAAACCCCACTGAACCAGTATATACAAACCTCCCCAGGGGATAGTATCTCCCTAGAGGAGTTTACAAATTGAGTGGTTCACCTTAATCTCTCCCATTATTTTTTGGTTCCTGGAGGAGTCATGTTAACTTTCTCCACTGAAATTGTATACAATCCCTGGCCCACAGTGATACATAACTTAATACAATATGGTATCCAAAGATATTTCATGAGATTACAATATCTGTCACAAGAGCCTATGTTTATCACTTTTTCGGAAGGTCATAGATAATGTTAACTTGTTACCTTGCATTTTAAATTAAAACATATTTTCATAACAGGTGAAAGTAAGATGCAGGAAATCTAGATATTTTTCATAAATATCTAGTGTAGTGGTAGTTACTACATTAATTTATTTGATTTTTTTCACACCTCGAAATGGTTATTTATATTTTTAAGCAATGGTTCTAAGCCATAGTCCACGTTTTCTCATGAATCCAATCTGATCTTCTGAATATATCAGTGGTTAGTTTGTCTGCTTTTGTTCTGAAGGTAAATCAAGGAGAAATAACAAAACAAGATTTGTGCAGTCTCTGTTCACTTCAAGTAGAGTCTGCTATATCTCCAAACATATGTGATTATTTATATCACTTCCAAGCTATTAAGTTCCCAAGAGAGTAAGGTTAGTTTTCAGACTTGAGACACTGGATTGTATATCTCTTCAGTGACTATAGTAGAGTTATGTCAGTGTTCACCAACAGAGAATCTGGTCCTTTTCGTCTTAAGGTGTATTTTAATTGTTATGTGTTTATTTCTTTTATGTACCATACCTTTATTATAATTTAAAATATGAACTGAGAAAATCACACAGGTAACAGAGCTCCAAATCATGTCGTTTAATATTCTTCTTTGTGGTTATAGCTGGACATTTTCAGATTCACTCTGCAGGTTTTAGCTTTCCAAAAATAGTACTACTCAAATCTGACTTGAACAATTATGTACAGTCTAATTATACCAGTGACTAATGAACAGCCATCATTTATAAAGTATCCCAATCATAAATGTTGCTAATCCTAAATGAAATGTAATGTGAGAGCTTCTGGGTTTTCAATTTGAAGTCACTGACTACTTGAATTAGTCAAAATAATTGACTCTTTTAAATAATAGGTTTCTTCTTTTGATGACAGTATCCAATAAGATCCAATAAGTATCTTTATGGCTAGACAAAAGATAGCAATTTCCATCTCTTTCTAATTACGAACTTTAGATTGACACATGTATTGAATGTGTATGGATGTAAAGTCTAATTGAATTTTGATGGCCATGCAGAATCATAATGGATTACTGAAATAGGATTTATTGACTCATATTTAGATTGTAATGTGATAATTCTTAAAAGCTAGTTTTCAGTAAACAATTTAACTTGGTGATTTCACCACAGGGCTGGCCATATTAGACTCAGCAATGCGTTTCAGGAACTGTCACTTAATGATAATAAACATGCTTGGATAGAACAAGAAAATAAAAATTAAAGTGTTTTAATTATTGCTTGCTGGGGAGGAGGAACCTTGATGATGACTGAGGCTCTGATTAGTATTAAATAAGGAAGAATAGATAGGCTTGAGAAAAGAGAAAAAAAAATGGCCCATAGAGAGGTGTATTTTCAATGCCATGTGAAAGGATTTAATTTCTTGTTTCCCAGTAACACTGATGAGAGTCAGATATCTTAATTCCTGAATACCATAAGAAGTGCTGTCCTTTAGTTTTGGATTAATTGCACTAACATATTTCCAATAAACATCATTGGGCAGGTCCTCAGCTGGTGTAAATTGTCATAGCTGCATTTAATTTAGTTCCAGAATGCTACAGAAAAGTGGTGTTAGTCATCCAAAAGATGGCACTCATCCAGTGGAGACACTTCAGAGAAGGCTTTGGGTTTTCTTTTTTGATTTTAGTATTTCTTTTATGTTTACTCATATTCAAGTCTCCTATGCAGTCGTCCTTCAGAGCTGACGCTGAACCAGTTTCATAGCATATAGAATCAAGGTCATTGTCAGCAGATACAGCTTTTAATGATAAGACGTGGGTGTCTGGCTGGAGCCAGATTCTAGTTTCTACTCCTACCTACCTACAATGTCATTATGCACAACAGAAGTACAAAGTGTGTTTATTATTTGGCTGCCATATTCTTTACTGCATGTTTTAAACTTTAATTTGTGTTTTATCCTATACTGCTCTTTGGTTGTTTATAAATAACTTTCCACTTCAGTGGTAAGTGTCTTAGGTCAGTGAATCTTAGCCTTTCCAGACTACTGTATCGCTTTCAGGAGTCTGATTTGTCTTCTGTATGCTAGGTTTCACCTCATTTAAAAACTGCTTGCTTATAAAATGAGACATAAAAATACAAGTGTGTCATAGCATGCTATTACTGAAAAATTGCTTATTTTCTCATTTTGGCTGTGTGAAATTTTAGTTTGTATTGATTTTGTTAGTGCTTTTTATGTAGCCTGTTGTAAAACTTGGCAAATATCTAGATGAGTTGATGTACCTCCTGAAAGAACTCTGCATAGCCCCACAGGTATGCATTCTCCTGAGTGAGAACCACTGTCCTAGATAGCCCTTATTTCACTAAGCTAGCAGTTCTCAAACTGTGGGTTGGGACTCTAAAGTGGGTCATAACCCCATTTTAATGGGGTCACAGGGTCTGGGGTTAGATTTGCCGAAGCCCAAGCCTCACTGCCTGGGATTGAAGTCTGAGGACTTCAACCCTCGAAGGAGGGGCTCAGGTTACAGGCCCTCAGCCTAGGATTGAAGCCCTTGTGCTTTGGCCCCCCCACACTCAAAGTGGTGGAGCTTGGGCTTTGCCCCCTTCCACCTAGGGCAGGGGGGGGTTGGGCAGGCTCAGGCTTTGTTCTCCATGCCTCCTGGGATCATGTAGTAATTTTTGTTGTCAGAAGAGGGACGTGGTGCAATGAAGTTTGAGCCCCCCTGCACTAAACTAACAAAAGGCCCTGATTCCGCATGCAGATAGACTGGTGCATCAACATGGAGCTCCATTAACTTGAGTGAGGTTCTGCATCAGTCCACCTGTGTAGATCACATTGCAGGATTGGGGCTTAATTAGTTAATGTTTCTTGAGCGCTCAACTGTTTTAAGAAAGATAAATGCTGAAAGTCTGTCGGCAAACTTAAAAGTTCACTTAATTGTCCCTCCAAATAAGATTTCTATTTTCAGATATTACATTTACTCAGTTTAGTTTTTATTAAAAGTTAAATTCAGTTTCCAGGGGAAAATGATATTTCTTGGGTATTGTTCTGGAGATTTTTTTGACAAGGATAACGCACTTAAAATAATTTTTTGGCTACTCTTTTTACTATTTTAACTTGTCTTCTGAGTTTGAGAGTTCTGTTTTTTTTTAACGATCTTATCTTTCTTCTCTCCCAAATCTGCAGTTAAAGAGAGGGGACGGCGGGGGCGGGCGGGAGAAAAGCAATAGATCATACATTATTTGGAAGTCTAGTGCGGGCATCCTACTTGTTCTTTCATTTTTGCTCTGGTGCAAAGGCAGGCAGGTGAAGTGTGAACTGTATTATATCAGTTGCACTAAGCTGCAAGGACAGATTCTGCAAATAACATTGAATGAAGTTCCTATGAGAAGGGAACAGATTTCGTAGAGGGTGAAGTTGTAGCCCTTTTCTAAGGTTTCCAAACTGACATAGTACAAAGTATCAGAGGGGTAGCCATTTGTTGTCTGTATCCACAAAAACAACAAGATGCAAAGAAATGGGGTTTTTACCCATGAAAGTTTATCCCCAAATACATCTGTTAGTCGTTAAGGTGCCACCGGACTCCTCATTGTCAAACTGACATCATAACGAGTCATAAAAGCCTAGTTAAACAGGGAGTGGTGGTTATTCCAACCACTATCTAATTATGGAGAACAACTTCCAGTGCATTATAATCTACTGGTTTTAGCATGGCTGGATAAGGGAAGCAAAAATAATTATTGGCATATAACAGTTTTCCTGTTTCTTTGTTTCTGGGGCAAGGGAACATCTGTGGGGAAATAATACAATAATCTTTCCTTCTGGTGAAAATCCAAAGGGTGAGCATTTGTTTGATCCTGTGTCATTTCATTCAATTGCATAATAACTTTCAGAAAGGGTCTGGTATTTGAGAAGCCTTAACTACTGTTGCTATGTGGAGCCAGAAGGCTGCTGGAGACTGAGCACAATCAAGAAGTGCTAAGTTTCCTCTCTGGATATCTAAATATGAGATCTCCAATATGATACCCTCCATCAGCTTTGGAGAGAGTATAACTTTTGGATATAATATGATGTTTCTATTGTCCAGTCACCCTTTGGGAACTAATATAAAATATAAAATCGGCATTATTTCACTTTTATCTCATTTTGCTTTTTCTCTTTCCTAGATTTTGTCACCAAAATATAATTTTGTATTAATGAGATTTCCTTATGTCCCTTTGTCTTCATTATTGCTGTGAATTAACATTACTGAAAGGCTTCATTCTCTCTCTCCATTCATGGTGCATGCTGTTTGTCTTCTGCACAGCAATCCAATAAAAGACAGATTTAGTGGCTCCCTCTGGAACTCTGATTGTAAATTAACATGGGAAATGTACCATACAAAAATCGCCATATCAAGGAATCCAATCTCCCAGAACTCTTCTATATTTTAAAACTTCAAGTCATACTCTTGACTCTTCCAGGGCCAACATTTTAAACAGGCCTCCAAAACTGTATCTAGAAAGCTCTTCATTACATGTGGAATACCTGTACATGCAAGCAAGAATCACAGGCAAACAGGTGCACAAGCAAAAAATTTGGCCCTCACTTGTGATCCCCATTTATACAGCACCATCACTGTTTAGAAATAGTGTTATTTTAAAATTATATAGCTAGTCGAATTACTATTACTACTTATTAGAATAGTGATGAAAAGTGGCATGCAAGCTGATGTGACTCACACTGCCCAGGTCGTGGCCACCGGTCTGGGGGGCTCTGCATTTTAATTAAATTTTAAATGAAACTTCTTACATATTTTAAAAACCTTATTTACTTTACATACAACAATAGTTTAGTTATATATAATAGACTTATAGAAAGAGACCTTCTAAAAACATTAACATGTATTACTGGCATGTGAAATCTTAAATTAGAATGAATAAATGAAGACTTGGCACATCACTTCTGAAAGGTTGCCAACCCCTGATCTAGAGCAACTCAGTGAACTTACTCTGGTTACACACTGTTGTGTGAGATCAGGCTGGCCCATTTGATCTATATTTTCTGGTTCCTGCAACTAGATCGGGGTGGGCAAACTTTTTGGCCCAAGGGCCACATCGGGGTTAAAAACTTGCATGGAGGACCGAGTTAGGGAAGGCTATGCCCCCAGCTCCCTGTCCCCTGACTGCCCTGATCCCTATCCACCCCCACCCCCCCGACAGACCCCCTGGGACTCCCATGCCTATCCAATCTCCCGCCCTGTTCCCCATCCCCTGGCGGCCCCCCTCCCAGAACCTCCACCCCATGCAACAGCCCCCTGGCCCCTGACTGCCCCCGGGACTCCCTTCCCCTTAACCAATGCCCCAGCCCTTGCCCCCTTATCACACTGGCGGCCCGGCAGGAGCTAGACAGGTTGCACCACTCTCTCAGAGGAACGGGCAGCCCTGCATGGCACGCTGAGGCTCCAGAGAGCAGGGAAGGCAGGGGAAGGGACCGGAACAGCCTCCCTCATGGGAGCTCAGGTGCACTGAGGCTCCGGAAGAGCGGGAGAGGGGCCGAGAGCAGCCTCCCCTGCTGAAGCTCAGGCGGGCCGGTCAGTATGGTCCCGCGGGCCAGATCCGGCCCATGGGCCATAGTTCACCCACCCCTGAACTAGATGGTTCTTTTCAAATTATTGGGATGGTCAGCAAAAGCAAACTAAAAGAAAACATGACCAAACAGAGATTTTACTGTTTTTTTCACTATGTTTCTATTGATAGAGTTCTAGTAACTAAGGGTATGTCTACACTTACCATGGATAGATCGATCCACCAGGGATTTAGTAGATTTAGTGAAGACCCGCTAAATCGACCACAGATAGCTCTCCCATTGTCTCCAGTACTCTGCCCGAACCAGAAGCATAAGGTAAGTTAGCGGGAGAGTTTCCCCAGTTAACTCAGCATGGTGTAGATACTGCAATAAGCTGACCTAACCCCATAGTGTAGACCTGCCCTATTACTCAGCAAATAAAACATGGGTCCTTCCCCCCGCCCCCTCCCCCCGCCATCCCCCACTCCTTCTGAGAGACTGTAGAGTGATTTGTATCAAACAGAATTAGAATAGCACCAAACTCTTAATCTGCTGTTTAGATTTGGCATGAAGATTCTCCATTTTGTGTGGATTGAAGGTTCCCTGTAGTCTTGAGTTAACAGAAACATTAGCTGAACAGCTGAGCACTTGGCTGTAATGCTATAACTCTGGGGATCTTCCTACCAATCATTTCTTCCAATTCCTGTTGTCTGTCAGGTACATTTCTGCATCCAAGGAGGCTGAAATAGAGAGAGCCACTAGCGTGCCTTCCACATATGTGTATGTAGTCCCTCACATGCATACACAAAGAGCCTGCCCAGGCTTGCAATTTAATATGATCTTTCTCTGTGTAAAGAACACTTTTTTATTGAAATGTCTGAGGCATTTCCAAAAAACATTGTTTTAAAGCTCTTATCTCTTTCAAAAGAGGAACAAACTGAATAATTATTTTGTGAGCAGCATAAAAGTCCCCAGTTGTTGGGATGACTGCAGCTGAGAGCTTGTGTCCCAAATGACTTTTCATGCCAAATCTGTTGTTAACATAAACCTGAAGAGAGCCATATATGCATTGCTCAGTACATGACAATGTATTCATTTGATGAATCCGTGTGAATTCCTCTGTGTCAGAGCAGGTTTTATTGTTTACAATAATGGAAGTGTTAAAGAATGACAAATTTATCAGTATGCTTAAGCTTCCTTTGTAAGATTTTGGATAATCAGTTGAACAGGATTTGCAGCTTTTCAGTTCAATCCATCTTGATTCCATATATGATTTAAATCCAAGTCTTACATATAGCTGAGAAGGCTAAAGTCTAACAGGGGAAAATACTGTTTGTCAGCTCTAATACTGCCATGACAAACGAACACCTTCAGTGTAATGTACAAGTGAACTATTCCTTCATATTCTAATACTGCCATTGATGGTGTTCATATTCTAATACTGCCATTGATGGTGTTCTTAATTGCTATCAAGCAAGACACGCTATATGAAACAATTTAGTATCTGCATAGTTTATTTTGGTATGTTGAAATAGAAATAAAAATAACAATGAGACCTTTTTCAGGCTCTTTAGGCACCCTAGCAGATAATAAAATTAAACTAAGGCAAAAGTGGCAGCAGCAAATAGTGGTCCTCCTCCACATAAGAGCTTATCCACAAAAATTAAATTCCGACCCAGTGATGGGATATACCCCGCATTGGAGAGCAAGGGGTTAAGGAATAGCTCTGGGCCAAGGTGGCCTAGTCCTGCCGCACCTGCAAAGCCTGCACAAGCTGGAGGCTGAGTTTAAAAGGAGCAGAGCAGCTCAGAGAGGCAGGCAGTGGAAGGGAGCAGACCTCTGCTCTGAGGATGTACTGCCTATTGCCTGACACACGGCAACACTGACCTGATAAAGGAGACTGCAAAGGAGAGCCTGGTGACTGATTGTGAAGGTCAGAAACTTTATTTGCGTTCCTTTAACTTACCCTGGGCAGGGAGATGGGATATAGATATGAAGTGACCAAGTGAGGCATCTGCTTAGCACCCCCAGTTGCAGAGCTTAGATGCCTATCATTGGGATTTGGATCGGAGCAAGTGACACAGAAATTGGGGGAAAGTAAATAGCGAAGAGGACGACATGTGTGGATCACTAGCTAAGCTGGGCACAAGCAAACAATATGCATTTTAATACAGCTAAAAGTAAATGTATACACCTAGGAACACAGAATATGGGCCATGCTTACAGGGTGGGGGACTGTATCCTGGCAAGTGATGACTCTGGAAAGATTTGGGTGTCGTGGTGAATATTCAGCTGAATGTGAGCTCCCAGGGCAACACTGTGGCCAAAAGGGCCAATGTGATATTTGGATGCATAAACAGGGGAATCTCAAGTAGGAATAGAGAGGTTATTTTACTTCTGGCACTACTGATATGACTTCTGAAATACCGTGTCCAGTTCTAGTGTCCATTCTTCAAGAATAATGGAGAGGGTTCAGGGAAGACACATGAAAGTGATTAAAGGAGTAGAAAACATACTTCATAGTGATAGACTCAATTAGTTAAATTAATTTGGCTTAACAAAGAGAAGGTTAGGGGTGACATGATTAGTTTATAAGTAGATGGGGAACAATATTTAATAATGGTCCCTTCAATATAGCAGCGAGCGGTATAATACAAGCCAATGGCTGGAAGTTGAAGCTAGACAAACTCAGACTGGAAATGAGGAGTAAATGTTAAAAGAGAGAGTAACTAACCACCAGAATAGTTTAGCAGGGAACATGGTTGATTCTCTGTCAGTTGCAATTTTTAAATCAAGCCTGGATCTTTTGTCTAAAAGATATGCTCTAGGAATTGTTTTGGGGGAAGTTCTATGACCTGTGTTATACAGGAAGTAAGATGAGATTATAACAGTGGTCTTTTGGCCAATGAATGTATATTCCAGAGCACTACCTGTACGAGGGACCTCTTTGATACAGTATACTTTCAAGTTGGCATTCCTTGTTCCTATAAGAACTAGGGGCCACCAAATGAAATTAATAGGCAGTAAGTTTAAAACAAATAAAAGGAAGTTCTTCTTCACACAGTGCACAGTCAACCTGTGGAATTCCTTGCCTGAGAAGGTTGTGAAGGCTAGGACTATAACAGGGTTTAAAAAAGAACTAGATAAATTCATGGTGGTTAAGTCCATTAATGGCTATTAGTCAGGATGGGTAAGGAATGGTGTCCCTAGCCTGTTTCTCAGGGGATGGAGATGGATGGCAGGAGAGAGATCACTTGATCATTACCAGGATACTGGGCTGGATGGACCTTTGGTCTGACCCATATTGCCATTCTTATGTTCTTATGAATAAATTCTGCATGTGTAAACCAAATAATATAAAATTAAAGATGCTTTAGATTCCTGTTTGAAAACTTCCAAGCATGTTGAATGAGATATATGTGGCTAGGATGAATGTTTTGATATTCACAACTTTGTATTCTAGAAGGGGCATTGCCAAATATTGCTCCATCATGCATCATTGACACTAAGTTTCTTTCATTTTGAAAGTCTCTGTTGGTTTCAGAGAGTCTCTAATTTAAAATGTGGGATACTGCTGCCCCAATAATGTGTCACAAAGTATAAGAAGGGGGAAGGGATAGCTCAGTGGTTTCAGCATTGGCCTGCTTAAACCCAGGGTTGTGAGCTCAATCCTTGAGGGGGCCATTTAGGGATCTGGGGCAAAAAATCTGTCAGGGTACGGTACTTGGTCCTGCTGGTGTAGGCAGGGGACTAGACTCAATGATCTTTCAAGGTCTTTCTGGCTCTATGAGATAGGTATATCTCCAAATATTTAAAGCAACTGCATCCATCATTGATGGTCTTTTTTTTTTTTTTTTTGCCACCAGTGCTAATTCTGTATGTAACATGGCCTATGTAATTAACCTGTGTTTGTTGACAGTGATTGAAATGTTGTGTAATCCTTTTATATGATGGCTAAGTACAGGATAAAATTTATTAAATTGTGTGTATTACGTAGCTATACACAGAGAAGGCATGACTGGTGTTTCGGGGAGAGAGTCTAAAGCTATCTAACATATAAAGTGCACTTTACTAGTGAGGAACACTTTGTTTTAGTAAAAGAAAATCCTAGAGTTGCCTTGTCATAAGTGTGAAGTAGCCTAGAATTATTCTTTACCTGTAAGGGGTTAAGCTAAAGGTAACCTGAGAGGTGGACAACTGACCAATGAGAAATTCCTCGGGAGACAAAGGATTTTAAGTTTCAGTTTCTGTCTGGCTCTCTCTCTGTTCACCTCGGCTATGGGATGAACACAGCTATGTCTTTCACTGTAACTATAAGATTCTGTCAAGTACTGTAGTCAGTAAGTTTACCTTCTTTTTATCACTTGGAGGGTTCTCAGTGGTGAGTGTTGGCTGGGTGCTTCTTGAGATTGTAAGATTCAGCAGAGATATCAACAGTGGGAGAAAGTTGCTTCGGGGGAGAGGTTTGGTTTCTGAATCCTTTTGTTGATTATGGTAGATGCTGTTCTACTGATGGTTATAAGGGATTTATTCCTTTCTTTTTTTCTTTTATTAAAATCTTTCTTTTAAGAAGCTGACTGCTTGTTTTTCATTGTGTAAGATCCTGGTTTTGGATCGGGCACGTCTCGCAGGAGCAGGCAAAGTTTGTTTTTTTCCTCTCAAGCTTCCCAGGGAAGGAAGAAGTTTGGGGGGTTAGTGGAAAGGGAAAGAAGGGTCCCAAACTACCCTAGACCTAGTTTGGTGGTGGCAGTGTACCAGGTGCAGATACAGAAGAAGTTGTGTCCTGGGGAAAAACGTTTTAACCCAAGCTGGTAAAATAAGCTTGGGGGGGGTGTTATTTCTTTTTTCATGCGGGTCCCCACATCTGTACCCTAGAGTTCAGAGTGGGGAGGCAATCCTGACATGCCTGAACTTTGGTCAGTGCTTTTTCTCTCTCAATCAGAGGTGCAGTAAACTTATCAAATAACAGTGTGGTGTTTGAAGTAGAGAGCAATCTTAAATTATTATTTTGGTATATCTCATGTGTTGTCTTTTGCAGGCTCAAATGTGTAATCCGAACAAAAAAAATATAACAATAGATAAGTGTGGGTTAACAGTTCGCTGCTCAGCCTCTAAGCAGCTGAGTTTCCATTATTCAATGCTGGCAGAATGTTCTAAGTCAGTTTGTCTTAGCTCCATATTCCTCTGTAAAAAATGCCTTTCCCATTAACATTCTAACAGAGATAATCTTATCAAAATTTCTTCACTATCTTTGAGTGTGTTTCATGTCAGTAATTTCTTTCTGCATATTACAGAGCATTTTACAGATGGGCAGTATTCGAGAATGTTTTGAATCCTTCAAGACTAATAATTCATGGCACAGAGAAGAATCTGGGACCTCCACAGAACTTCTGAATAAATTTAGTCATCCAATTAAAGTGCAGTCCTTTTCTCTTTGGAAAACATATTTTTCTCTTTTAGACCAAGAGAAACGTATAAAGCAAGTTACACTGACTCCTTTTTCAAGTACCCTGTGAACTGTACTTGCAAGTATGTTACCTCTAAAATGTTCATAAAAAGGATCCAATTTTGTGAGGTATTTAGCGCTGCTGGCTCCCATTGAAGCAGAGGAGTTATAGATGCACAAGAGTTAGCAGGACCAGGGCATTGCTCTTTAAAGATTTGATCCTTCATATGTTGCAAGTTAATGGCAAAAGTGCAATTGACTACAATGGGTGAAGGATCCGACCCTAAGGATGCGATCTTGAGCATTACTGAGCACTTTGACTCATTCTTAAGTCATTGGTAATAATAGATGTTCAGCATACTCAGAAAGGGCTGGGCATCTTGCAGGTGTAGGCCTTTATTATTTAAATTATGAACTGTGATGACTTGAAAACCATTCCTACCTAATAATCATGCAACTCTTGATCATCAGTTAATCAATAAGGGTGTCAATTCTGTATTCTAAATATTATATGTCTGTGATTTAATGCATTAATACTGTACAAACTTCCTGATAAAAGTAATGATAAAAACCATGCAGAATTGACTCATATAACTTTTGGTCTTTTTGTCCATTTGCTTAATCAGGAAAGTTGTATTCACATTAGTCCTCTTACAATGGAGCTTGTATTCCTATTGATTTACCAGCTTGTACTATCAGAGCCATAGGGGGAACTGAGCCATTTTTCTGTCATTAGCCCTGGACGAATCAAGCTTGTAACAGTTTAAACAGATATTTGTACTGATTAAGATAAATATTTGAGTTTGCAAGACAAATTGGGGATTGTCACTGGTTGGTATTGTATCCCATCTTGCAATAGTAAGGGAGACACTCATATTAAACAACTCCAAGATTAAAATTTTTTGCTAGAATAAATGTATATAAGCAAATTCAGGAGCCTGAATCTTAGCATCCTCTAAAATGAGCTCTGATCTACAGCTCATTTAAGTCCATAGAAAAACTTCAAGTGATCAACAGTGTGCTGTTCCACTTACAGAAATGACAAAATGTTTACCAAACATGAAGTCTTCAATTATTTTCAGCACTTTTTAAACAATATATATATATTTGTCTCAACAAAATAATTATAATTATTAAAAACAAGATGTTCTCAGTCATAGTAAAGATCCCAGTGGTTGCAGAAATACTGTTTCACTAGAAGAGTATCCAGGAGTACCAAAACTTTGGCATAGGAGAGTCATCACATCAGAGGTAAGAAAGAGCAGCTCACTGTCACATCAGCTGTTCCACTTTGATACTGCTAGAAGAATAACAGATGAGCTGTCAGCCCCTGCCAACTGTCTAGCTCCTCACTAAAATTAATATAGTACACAGTACCAATAGTACCATTTTCCAGATTGAAGGGTAGACAACGTTTAATTGTGTGGAACACTCTTTGTTGAGAGAGAGCCCTCTATTGAGAGAGAGCCCTGCTATTTCCTTCTATGGCAATTTCTGTGTGAAAGCTGCAACCAAAAACAACCTCTAGGCACAATTTCCAAAACGTTGGAACTTTCTAGCTACCTAGGCTATTCCCTCTTCTTTATCTCTTGGATGAGCTTTCTAGAGGGCAGAGCAGAAGAGGCAACTCTTCTTATTTTGGCAGTTTTAATGCTTGTAATTTTCAGAGCTTTTCCATCAATGTTTTATTTTCTCCTCTGTTTTTGTCCATAGGAGCAGCAGCTCCAAAGAGAAGGAGGCTGAAGGCACTCTGGGTATGATAGCACTCTGTGGGGCTGTTCTGTTCTACTTCTGAATCTGCCCTAGGCCTGTCCAACTAAGCAGCAGTTTCCAGTGAGGGATCAAAGTGCCAGCCTGCAGTTCTCTCCCAGCTGCTCAGTGTAGCTTCAGGGATGCCTGCAGCTAAAGGCAGAGCTTCCCTCAGCAAGAGGCTTCCTTTAAAAAAAAAAAATCAGTAAATCTTATATATTCTTTGTTCAGCCAGACACTCTAAAAAGTTGAAACAAAGACATATTTAAATCTCTCTCTCTCTCTCTCTCTCTCTCTCTCTCTCTCTCTCTCTCTCTGAAAATGCTCTATTCTTCTTATGCTGCCCCTTTGTCATTTTTACCCTGCTCTTCCTCTACAGCTGAGTTTCATTTCCCAATTCCCTGCTTTCCCTGTTAGGATAATCATATATATGTATAGTACTTATCATCTATAAGTTGCTACAAGACTCTTTAACACTTCTTCTGGGACAGAAATTCTGAATAGAAGGAAAAACAACTCTTATCCTTTCTTGAACAAATAAATTCATTGATTGAATACCACTGCTATTTTTCAGTTTTGCCCACAATTAGTTTTCAGTTAATTGGGATTAAACCTGTTTATTCTATCTTTCCCTGTACTCCTGTTGCAAAACTATGCACAACTTTAATATCGACAAAACATGTTGGGTCATTGCCATGCACCAAATTGCATGTATTGAACAATATTGCCATGAGAAAGAGGCACCTTGTCCAAATAGAAGATCTAGTGTCTTTGGTCCATCCCCTCTGAGCTGCTACCCAGATACTAATTAAATTCTGCACAGAGCATGCATTCATCCTGGAGATAATGGATATAACAAGTTGTCCGCTACCTGAATCCAGAAGCACAGTTCTGCTGCTATAGCCAGTCAGTCTTACTCAGACTGCCCTTCGGCACATCAGTGACACCAGACAAACTTTGTTTTCCTTCTATTTGGAGAAGCAGAGCTTGTCCTCTGGGAATCCATTAGCACAGTTCTAACATCAAGCCAACTGACTCACTCCTGGTAAAGTTGACACAGAATCTTGCTGGCTTATGCGATCTTCTAGACAGCCTCCCCAATGCAATCAGTTAAACGTATTATAGGAACCTATATTGTTCTTAATGTAAGCCTGCTGGAATGAATGGTGTTGAAGCAGGGGTTTATTTAGCCCAGGTAGCCTAATGTAAACATGAAGAAAGGAGATGGGTGGGTGGGCGTGGGGGTGTAAATATATTTTATAGGCAGAGCTCGGAGCAGTGCTAGTTACAATTGCCTAACCCTTTCCAAGGATGAGAGAGCATCCTCCTTGAGGGGACGAAAGGCTTGGGCAGAAGACAGACTCAGTTATTTCCAAATTTTTGAGTGCTTCACTTTGAAACCTTAACATTCTTTTAATGTAGCTTTTGTATGAGACTAATATTTACACACACACACATTCTGGAATCAATGGAGTGGTGGCTATGGAGCGGGGGACCTGCCTTTCTCATCCTTATTGCTACTACTAGTTGACCAACATTTGTGTACTGTTAAATGTTTTAATAGTTTTTGGCTACTGTGGACTTTCTTTAAATATCTTAGATAATCCATAATAGTGTGTTGGGAGTTATTTTGAGTAAATGCTCAAAGCAATTGGCTTAGTAGTTTAAGTTCATTTCAAATGTTTATCAAGTCTTACTTAAAATTTTCAGTCTCTAAATCCCTACGTAGAACTTCTCAAGGTAGATTGCTAATCATCTTTGTTTTTATCATCTAAATTCCTTTTTTTCTGACTCAAGTCAGAAAAAAGTAACATTTTCCTTTACTACTTTACTTTGTGTTTCCCATAATATTTTCAAGGGAAACTTAAGCCTCACATGTAATATGTAAAGACTTCTTTCCAAGTGGAAGCACATTGCATTTATAAGTCAAGCACTAGACTTATCCTCTTGGAGAGTTTGTACTAGGGTCCTAAAACTCTTGTCTCCTGCTTAAAATTTGAAGACTGCTACGTAGAATATGGTGCTCTTACCCAGAATATGGCAGTGGATGGAGTCCTCATGAAGGAGACAATTACATTAGTAAAAATTCTGAATTCTAAAGCCACACTCGATCGGACCAGTGATCCATCTGTTCCAATAAATAAATCAATGGGAGCTGATGGGTCTTCAGGCCTTCTGAAAATCAGGCCAGTTATGTAGACGCCTAAGTATTGACTACGGCATCTGTTATTTAAAAACAAATAGTTGACAGAGGAGGTGGGGAGAGGGAAGGGGGAATACACAGTTTCAGAAGCTTTTCCCCTTCTTTTTACCGTTTAACCCAAGTCTAAACATAAGAACATAAGAGAGGCCGTACTAGGTCAGACCAAAGGTCCATCTAGCCCAGTATCCTGTCTACCGACAGTGGCCAATGCCAGGTGCCCCAGAGTGAGTGAACCTAACAGGTAAAGATCAAGTGATCTCTTTCCCGCCATCCATCACCCCCCTCTGACAAACAGAGGCTAGGGACACCATTTCTTACCCAGCCTGGCTAATAGCCGTTAATGGACTTAACCTCCAGGAATTTATCCAGTTCTCTTTTAAACCCTGTTATAGTCCTAGCCTTTACAGCCTCCTCAGGCAAGGAGTTCCACAGGTTGACTGTGCGCTGTATGAAGAAGAACTTCCTTTTATTTATTTTAAACCTGCTGCCCACTAATTTCAATGGGTGGCCCCTAATTCTTCTATTATGGGAACAAGTAAATAACTTTTCCTTATTCACTTTCTCCACGCCACTCATAATTTTATATACCTCTATCATATCCCCCCTTAGTCTCCTCTTTTCCAGGCTAAAAAGTCCTAGCCTCTTTAATCTCTCCTCATATGAGACCTGTTCCAATCCCCTAATCATTTTAGTTGCCCTTCTCAGAACCTTTTCTAATTTCAGTATATCCTTTTTGAAATGAGGAGACCACATTTGTACATAGTATTCAAGATGTGGGCGCACCATGGATTTATATAAGGACAATAAGATATCTCCGTCTTATTCTCTATCCCTTTTTTAATGATTCCTAACATCCTGTTTGCTTTTTTGACTGCTGCTGCACACTGCATGGACATCTTCAGAGAACTATCCATGATGACTCCAAGTTATTTTTTCCAAAGTGCATTACTTTACATTTATCCACATTAAATTTCATTTGCCATTTTGTTGCCCAGTCATTTAGTTTTGTGAGATCTTTTTGAAGTTCTTCACAGTCTGCTTGGGTCTTAACTATTTTGAGCAGTTTAGTATCATCTGCAAACTTTGCCACCTCACTGTTTATTGTGAATGTTTGCCACCTCACTGTCTCTCACTATAACAAGTCTTTCAATATGTATAAACTTGATAGGCTATAAAAGCCTATTCTGAACTATTAATCATTTACTTTTTTTAAAAAAAACCCTCTAATTGTGTAATTACATACTCTTTTGAGTCCTGGCAGTCTTCAGATGGGACACTGTGTGAAGCACTGCTTTATGAATAAATCATTTGCAACATTTAATAGATTAGACTGTAAGAAATAAAGTCAGATATAACATAGCAATATCCTGCATAGTTTCTGCTTCTAGATATACCAGTGAAATAACTCCATTGGGTACAGTGGGCTTTTTTTCCTGGATTTAGCCTGGCGTAACTCAGAGCAGAACTTGGCCCTACCTGTGGCTTGGGCAAGTGTGTGCACTTATGGATAATGGGAGAATAATGCATGGCATTCTCCATGTTCTGTAACAACAGGACCTGTTCCTCACTTGATGTAAATTAATGTGGTTCTGTTGACTCCAATGAAGCTGCATCAATTTACATTAGCTGAAATTTTGGCCCAGTGTTTGGGGGAAGAAATTTTTACGCACACATATTCAGAGGTGGGCTTTTTTGCCTTCTCCTACTGATCTGACTCCAATATCCACAAGAAAGAAAACTAGCATTAATTAAGACATTATCAGATATAAATTCTTGGGGTATTATACTGTGTAACTGAGTGTAGGGTAGGGAGACCTTTTCAGTGTCAGATTTTTATTATAGCCTTATGAATGTTAATACAGCTAATAAAGACATGCTTTAGTCCCGGCATGTGAATAAACCCAAGGAAGTGGGAAAGAAGGGGGAAATATTAAGTATCTAACTTCCATGCCATAAGGAAGAGCTATGTTTTTAATGTTGATGTGATGTAAGTGCAGCTTTATATTTAAAAAATAAAATGATGGTGTAAATAAGTAGATTTACAAGGGAAATAAACTCACACTGATTTCAACATATTTTAGATCTTTGCAAATGATATCCAGTCTCCGCACTACTGGAAAAAAATATACAAGTAACACAGTTTTGCAGATATATAGTTTGTTATCCAAGCATGCCAAATACTGAATAGTTCTTCAACAGAACACCTGGTCATCTAATGATATATGGGGATCATGTCACCCCTACTGGCTGACAACTTTTTAACAGCAGCACTTCACAGTAGTTTAAGACAAGAAGTAAAGAGTACCATATGCAAATAAACTGCAGGGAGGTTTTCTGTAGATGGAATCAAGTATCAGAGGGGTAGCCATTGTAGTCTGTATCCACAAAAACAACGTGCCACCGGATTCCTTGTTGGTTTTGTAGACAGAATGTAATTACCAAGATGCCAGGAATTCACCCCTATGCTTTGAAAATGTCAAAGGATCCTCAGTGACTACATGAGGACAAGCCATTAGTCTTGTACAACAGCCAAATGGCTGCACCCCTGGAAGCAGTATGGGGTTGATCTAAATCCCATGGAATCCATGGGGTCTTTCGATGGACATTGTGCATCCTGTCTCTTCAAATGCTGTGCTGGGGCATTGATTATGTAGTGACTCAAAGGGAAAAGCATAATCATTAGCATCATGTCCTGTAGCACTTACTGCAGGTGGTCCTTGTAGGTCTTCCATCCACATATATCCATGTTTGCTCTTTCTTAGATTGTGAGGTCTGACAGCATCGTGCACACCACAAGATGGAATGTACGTAAGTGTGAGTTGCTCCTCAGTGTTCCTTTAAAAAAAAAGATGGAGGAAGAGCTATGCCTTTTAATTAATAAAGTACAATTACAGTCCTTTTAAGCCATTTTGTCTCCTTCGTTGACATCTTTTTCTTTATCTGCTTGAAACCTTTCTCATTACTTATCCTCCCTGGTTGTGCAAGAGGTTAAGATAAAGAAAAATGGTTCAAATCCATAAAGAAAATGAGTCAGTAAAGGAGACAAAAGATTGCATGGAAAGGAGACAAAATTATTCTAAATGTTGGTCACTGATTTAAAACGCAGTCCTTAGTAAAATGATGTATACATTCTCTTTGCCTCAGAATATATAAAGATTGCTAGAGATGGATGCCAGAAACTTACAGAACATAAAGAAGATATATTGAAAGAAATCAAGTTCACGTGAAAATGTGGTGATCTATAAACAAGAACATTTGCAAACTGAAAGAAATTCAGGGCAAGAAAACATCTTTTCTGTAACTTTCTGAGTGTCAAAAGTGATGGATGAAATTCAAGAAATGTATCTAAAGCCTTTTTTAGAAACAGGAGAAGCATAGTTTAGACTTATACTTAAATTGCAAACTTCTTGGGACAGGGCAAAGGTCTTCTTATCCTGGTCCATCCTGGTTCCAAAACCCCACAATACAAATAACAAACCAATTCAGGGTGGAGGGAGAATACTCTGAGTGGCAGTGTGTAACAAGTAACTATACATAGTTATAATTTTTAATGTTCTTATCCACATGCCTTCTCTCAATATGTAAGCCTGTAGTTATTCTCGGCCTGAGAGATCACACAGCGTGGGAATCCAACACCTTCCCTGGTGTGAAAGTAAGTCCAAAGACTTACCGGTACAGGGGGCGGCTCTGCCTCCCCACCCCCAGAAAGGGAGGGGCCTTGGGTGAAAGGGTGGAGCTGTGAGGCAGCATCCCCCAGATAACCCATCCGCGCTGCCCGGGGCTCCAGTGGTAGCGGTGACCAGAGCCCTGGGCCCTTTTAAATTGACAGCCCTGGGGCAGCTGATCCTTTTGCTCCCCTGCCCCTTTTGCACTCCACCCCCCCCGGCCATGGTGGCCCTGCTGGTAGGGTCCGTACTGAAAGGGACGCTAACAGGAAAGAGCAGCAACGTTAAAGCTCTGCCGCGGCAGCGCTTTGAGGGTCCTTGCAGTGCTGCTGTGGCAGCTCTTTAATGTCACTCCCCTTCCCCATCAGCAGCTCTGCTGGTACGGACCCTACTGGCAGGGCCACCATTTTGGGGGGTGCAAATGGGGCAGGGATGGCAGCGCTTTAATGTGGGCTTCTACGGGCCAGTACTGACTTCTTACTGGTATGCAGTACCGGCCCATACCGGCTCACTTTCACCTCAGATCTTTCCCAAAGTAAGATACTTGGGGATTGTTTATCTAGAACCCCTTCAACAGTGAGAGCATGCGTTTTGAAAAAGTTAATGAAGATGGCCAATTTTACCACACATAAAAAAGAGCCATTTGAAATACCCCAAATGAACCCAGCTAGGTAGAAGTAATTGACATTGACATGCAAATATATTCAGGGTAAAGTCATCATATCACAAAATGCTAATAATAGCATTGACATCTGCTTTTGCTAAGAGCAAGATAAAATCAGTATACTTTTTAGTAAACAGCATACTGTTTTAGTCTTTTGGCACCTCTGCACTGCAAGTCAACATAGTCGTATTCTCTGTACCACTTGTACCTCTCTGAGTCACATGCGGTGAGGGGGCTTTTGCAGCTCACTTTTACTGGGATGGAACAAGTCACTAATTCTTTCTTGGAAGTTTTATTTAGAGATTTAAAAGCATAGAGAAAAATAGCAAACCACAACTTAGCAATCACACATCTCAGCATACCTAAGGTTTGCATTTCCCCAAAGACTACATAAGGTAGGCTCTTCTCTGTTTCAGTTGCAGAAAATGAAGAACCACTTTACATTCTCCTATATGCAAAAGAGTTTTCTGTGATCCTTCTGGGCACAGCTGACAGATGTCCTGCTGCTCTTCTATCTGGCTTCCCCTTTATATTGAGTGTGCATGTTTTCTAAAGTAAATTCTAAAGTTCTCTCAGTGGAATCTATAACCATATTGCCCAATATTTTCTTTGTTTTACAATGCATTTTATTACAACAAACACTCTAGTGTCAAAGTAGATAAACCAATGACAGGTGATTCCTGCCTAATCTGCAAGAGCAATGATCCAGGAGATGAGTGCTCTGTTATTTTTGGTAATGGGCCACTTGATCTCAATGATTTGATTATTATTTTATCTCCTGATCTGGAGATACAGATGTTATGTCTTCATTTGTCTGGGCATGATTAGCCTTCATACCATAACTTTAACCCTACTCCCCTTTAACTTTAACCCCACTCCGCTTTCCATCAATTCTCAAAAATAATTTCTGAAAGGTTAACATAAATCCTGGTTTGTCAGCAAGGCAGGAGAAAACAAAAGAATTGGCATCTACTATGTAAAATCTAACTACAGACTCTGTCCTTCATAGCTTTAGTATGAATTAACCTAGACTATAAGAAGAAAGGAAAAGTGTTTGTCTTTGTGTTTGATGTTTCTAGTTCTTTAATCAGAACTTCCCAAACCATTGTTGTTGTTGTACCTTCATGAAGTGGCTTAATAGATCGGTGCAGCCACCCCTCCCTGGCCAAACACCCCTCATGCTTGACACAGTTGCCATAGTATCTTTATCTTTCTTTCTATTCCCCCACATACACACTATTTTTTCTATTATTTTTACTGAATTCTGCCTCTTGTATTCTCTTTTGCTCTTTTACATAATTTTGTTGACTCTGCCCCCATGCCCACCATGGTAGCTCATACCCAACTCCTCTTTCCCCTGTGCACCAGAAGGTTATGTTCTGCAGTGAGTGGAGGGACAGCCATTAATTACTGCCTTTCCTCTACTGCTTAAGAAAAGACATTATACTTGAATATGTAGAAGGACCCCAGATTTTAAGATGTGTTCCTTCTTTACTGAGGGAGAGAAAAGATATAAAAATAGAACAGTCTAGTGGAGTTTACATGAAGTTTGCTCTTGTCACTCTTCCTCAAACATTTAGTGAAAACAAAAACTGCTCATATGAACGTTTGCTGAAAATCAATTTACAGAACATGTTCATAAACCTTCTGCTCCCCCCAATATTCATCCAGATCTTCTTCCAACTATCTAACAGCCACTTTGGCTGGACACATCTCATACTTGCCAAAACTGAATCCAGAAATGGGGCCACTTATCCAGATGGTGAAAATGTATTTAGAAAAACCTGCATGCAATGTCCTGAAAATATTGAAGTCATGAAATTCCTTCTTATTTCTCGGTTCATATGTGCCTTTTCCTTTATTCCATGTGTAAGCAGTGTCAGGAATGAGATATATTCTGACATCTGGTGGCGAACTATGGGAATTGCAGTGAGTTATGGAAAATAACTTTGGGGCAGATCAGTTTGCATAGACACACCCACTGCGCCTAGCCTGAGCTCACAGCAGCCCACATGACCACTTCGGCTGATGTGGGACCCCCAGTTTCTATGTTATTGGGGCAGGAAATATACAGTGATGTTACCCTGATTATGTGAATGAAGGACTATGGACATGTACTTGGCTCTTGTTATGATGGAGGGGCTCGCCATCATCTAGGTAGCACTCACTGGGCAAGGGCCAGGCGTTTCAGAACACTGTGAGATTGAGAGAGACTGGGGATAAACACCTGTACCTTTTGATGAGGGCTTTGTCTGAGGGCCCCACAGGCCTATTGCACCCTGTCTCTCTCTACTGTGGAATGTCAGAGTTAAATTTTGCTTCCATTAGGAGCCTGGGTTCAGGCTGCTGAGCTGAAATCACTTTAGGCTCACTGGTGCACCTCCACTAAGGCTCCCCTGCTATATGCTGAAATCACTTAAGAGCTGAAATCTACTAAGAGCTAAAGAAATCACTGAGCACTGTCTTAAGTTGAGGGGGCCTGAAAATAGTGCAGAGTGGCTGGTGCAGCAGAGCAGTCAGTGTGTCGGCTAGCAGGACGACTAGCGGAGTAGCCGGTGCAGCAGAGCAGTCCATGTGTCAACTAGCGGAGCTGTTTGTGCTGCTGGCAGAGTGACTGGCACCGCAGAGCTGTCCGTGTGTCGGCGAGCAGGATGGCTAGCGAAGTGGCTGGCGCCGCAGAGCAGTTCGAGTATCAGCGAGCAGAGCAGCTAGCAGATTAACTGGCAGAGCGGTTCATGGGATGGCCAGCGGAGCAGAGCGGATTGCAGTGAGGGCTGCAGCGGAACCCCACGGAGAGGCAGCGCAGTCGGCCTCGGACCACGTAAGGTCCCCCTTGCCCTACTCTCCATTTCCACCCAGGCTGGGAGGTAAGACTCTGCAGATTGACTTTTGAACTCTGCACTGACTAAGAACAGAGACTCTTGGGCTGTTGGACTTTTGGGACTATTGAGTGACTTTTTGGGGTTGTTGAACTCAAGAGCCAAAGGGAAGGCCACAGCCTATTTGCTGGGAGTGGGGCTTCTGGTTCATGGTTTGGTTTATTAATCTTGTTTGTGGTGTTTCCCCAATATAATGCCACATTGTTTCTCCCTGTTATTAAAAGGCTTTTGGTACACTCAGATTCTGTGCTTGCGAGAGGGGAAGTATTGTCTCTTACAGACACCCAGAGGGGTGGTATAGGGTTGTCCCAGGTCACTGGGTGGGTGCTCGAGCCGGTTTTGTATTGTGCTATTGGAATGGAACCCCTGGATACTGAACCCGGCCCTTGTTGCTGCCAACTCTGATGGGCAGAAGAGTTACACATGTCTGTTATTTTCCTTCTTTTCTCCTAGCCAACACATTAGCCCTTTCTTTCCTTTGCAACACAAGTCTCCCTCAATGCTGTTCATCTTTTCTTAATTCCCATCCACATCCAGATCAGCAACCCACTCAGTTCCCCGTCTCACATTCTCAGATACTCCTAAATCTACTCCAGGATCTCTTGCACTAGGTGTTTCAGTACCTTCCCGATGCCCTTCTTTGATAACTCTATAGCAGTCAGCACAAAGGAATCTAAGGTACATTCATGAGGAACTCCAGGTGAATGCTAATGAGAAAACAGCATGGTAAGCAGTTTACACAATGGCCTATGAGACATGCTCCCTGAGTTCTTATCTTCTGTTCATTCCTTGTGTTGAACTTGAACAAATAATTTTAAATTCGGTGCTTTAGTTTTCCCAGCTGTAAAATAGGCACAAGAAAATCTATTTTGCAAGTACATTATGAAACTTTCAGATTTCTGGGGAGAGAGGGGGGTTAATGAATGCAAACAGATGAACAATAAATTATTATATTAAAGGACTGGTTGAGACAGAGAAGGAATTGCATGGGAAGGAAGCAAAGATGGAGACTCATGACAGCTATATCTGAAGAAGAGGGATTAGCAAAGAGGCCCATGGCCACACAGTGGTTGAATTTGTTACTGGATTTCCTGTCATTTTTCAGGAACTGCTGGTGTATATGCTACCAAATGCCTCAGGAGTCGAGGGAGCACATTCCCTCATGCAACCACAGAGTACCTCATACGTGCAGCTGCTGTTTCCTATTAAGGAAATGTGGCAGCATCAACAGATGAATATTCAGATTTGGATATGGCATTGGAACATTTCATTTACAGGTACTGAATAGAACTTCCTGCTAAAAATGAGGAGAGCGCTGCCAAATTTGGGGAACTTGGCAAGTAGGCTGACAGAAGCTGAATTTGCATTGATATTGCATTGCCAGAATGTACATATCAACCATCCCTGACTGACCTGGAAAGGATTTAGGAAGATTAGAAAAGCAGTCAATATCTGCTAAGCATTTTTAAAATTCAGTTTTGAAATTATATTTTAAGTAATGTGATTATTTTGGACTTTCTTTTGTATCAAATTACCAGTTCCTCTTTCATTACTTAGTGTACTCCAGTCCTTTAGAAGATTTGAGGAAAAAACCTATCAGTTGTGTTTTACATTTCTAACAAGTCTTTTTTCCTGGATTTTTTAAAGTTTTTTATTCATTCACTTCAAACATATTTTGTCTTTTCCTGATTTGCATGGCCCTGTCTTTTTTGCATTGTTGATCATTTTTGGTTTTTCCTCTAAGCATTGGGCTGTTTTTTGTTCATTTTCTTAATCTCTTTCTTATAGCACTTTGTCTTTGATACAATGTGCTTTCATGGAAGGAGGGAACTGATTAATACTGCAAGTTGAAAGGTTTAAAAGAGTTACATCTTTTCTTCTAAGTTGTTTTATATTCTGCCTTATTTATTCATTTTATTCTGTTTCTCTCTGATTCTATTTAGGATATATTTCTATTAATGTTCCTAATAACCATGTTATACTTGGCATATCAGATTAAAGTAATTTACAGTTGCATGACTCTAGTGCGCATCTAAATTGTTTTTAACTTTCTTATATTCTGTATTAGTTTATACAATATCTAGGTTGAAGTCAACATTTTCAGAAGTGAGTGCTTAAAGTTAGGTATTTAAGAAGTCCATATTTTGGCACCTAAATGTCTGGCCTAATTTTCAGAAGTGTTGAATACACTCAGCTCCTGCAGTGCATGTATTTCATTTCATACACTCAACTTCTTGGGGCTGAGAGTGCCCAGAAACTTTTACACAATATCTGTCTGACAGTGAGACAATAGATAATTGTATACTTCACCGTCAAAAGTTTAATATGTATAAAGTAATATTACACATTATAATCCTAACCTTTTAAAATTCCTTTGTGTCCTACAAGAGGTTTTCTTTGGTGAGTTCAATGATTTAACAAAGTTCCTATTAACACAGAAAAAATCTGGGATGGGGAGGGAGAATTACATGCATGCAAAAGCAGGGGAGAAATCACTGTTTGAACTCTGCCAGCCTGCTCCTTTTTGCTTTGTGCTTGAACCTCATGATGTCGGCTTTCTGGTAACATCAGCACTCTTGTAATCTGCAGTAGTTCTAGCAACAACATATATTTGAAAGTGCCTAAAGATAGTCTTTTTTATCATGTATCCAAGGTCGCTTTTGTTTAAACCACAGAGAGTCTGAATCCCAAAATGCAGCAGCACATCTCTTTACCACAGGACACTGGTTGGAGAGTAAAGTCTGCAAGAATTAGTCAGCAATCCATTACAATTTAGGGCATCAAATACTTGTGGGAGTAAGAGAGTGATTGGATTGAGGGTCAAGTAGAAAATAATTTCCACCAAACTGTTGGGAGTGGAAAGTGATGTTGTAGGCCCTCAAAATATGGGATTTGGCCAAGATACAAAGAAGATATATTTGAAAATAAAATGAGTCACCAGTTTACAGCAAGTCAGGCCCGAAGGTGTTGAGGAAGGAAGCTCTGAAACATTTTTAAGGCATCATTGAGTGATTTATTCGCCCTGCCTATCCCACTAACCTGATCTCCCTCCAAACTATAAGATATTTCTAATCAAGAAAATCTGCTTCTGATTCTAGTTTTGGTTCCTTCCACATATGTAGTGATCAAGAAGTAGGTATCATGCATAGCTGGATTTTTAGATGATCTACATCAGTGATCCCATATAGGGATTATATCCTTTAACTCAGGCCTGCACAACTCGGAAAGCAGCGAGGGCCATATTACTGCAAAAAAACCAGCTGCGGGCCGAAAAGCCCCGCTCTCGTCCCTCCCGCATCCGCTTCCCCCCACCCCACCACTTGGCTTGCCCCACCTATACTCACCCCCCGCGGGCCGCACAGTGAGCCTGTGCGGGCCGCATGTGGCCCCTGAGCCGCATGTTGTGCAGGCCTGCTTTAACTGCTAAAGTCCAGAAAAGGAAAGATTTTGCTGTGATCAAGTAGTTTTGCCCTACTTTTGGAATGACAGGGATGGTTCTATGTTTATTCTCTGGTGGGTTCTCTATGGGACACGAATAGTGTCCTGGCTGCATGTCCTTATCAAGCATGTCTGTAACACATTCACTACATATTGTCATCACTTTGGGATTTGACCAAGTGTCTCCTGTTGACTCTAGATTCTGTTTTGATTCTCTGGAATGGGAAGGGAAAAAAATTCCATCTGCTTAGAGGGTCAAAACCCAACCAGATCTTTCAATTAAAGTTCAGTGATAAAAGATGAGTGCTTCTACAACTGGAAATTGTAGATGTTTATAATTTTTCTCTATCTGACCTCTGATTCGGTAAGATGTTTTCTGTTGATTTGTACAAAAAAAAATCTACTGTACCAATATTATCTAACACAACCCCCAAAACTTTTTCAGAGTCACAGCTTCCCAGGATAGAGTCCTCTAAATATGGCCTGCCTTCTTTGTTCCCACGTATATACATTTTACATTTAGCCATATTAAAATGCATTTTGTTTGCTTGTACCCAGTTTACCAAGAAATGCAGTTGCTCTTAATCAGTGATCCATTCTTTTCATTATTTACCACTCCTCTAGTTTTTGTGTCATCTGCTAACGTTAGCAGTGGTGGTTTTATGTTTTCTTCTAGCTCATTGACAAAAATAGTAGAGGGCCAATAACTGATCCCTGTGGGACCCCACTGGAAACACACCTGTTCAGTGATTATTCCCTATTTACAGTTACATGGGGATTACAAAAAATAATTACATTTATGTAGTTAAACATTCTATTTAACATTTTAATTACCATTCCAGTTTAAAATTCATGGAGTCAGACTCACAGGACTGAAAGGGACCTTGAGAGGTCATCTAGTCCAGTCCACTGCACTTATGGCAGGACTCCGTATTATCTAGATCACTCCTGCAGGTGTATGTCTAATCTGCTTTTTAAAATCTCCTATTCCATAACCTGCCTAGGCAAACTGTTGCTGCTGTTGTTATATTTATTATTTGCATTACAATAGCCCCTGTCAGGATTGTGATTCTTTTATGTTGTGTACTGAACAAACAATTTAAAAGATAGGCCTTATGCCACAGAGATTACAATAGAAATGGATGGGAGTAGACCACAATGGAGGGGAAGACAAGAGTGACAAATATTAGAAAAACAAGATTGCATGTTAACTAATTGTATCATGTTGAGACTTCATATATATCTTTTTTTCTTTTCTTTTTTTAAGAAGATAACAATGGATTACTTAATTCTAGACATAGTGCCTTCCAAATTGGACATAAATTAATTCAGACTTAAATCATTCAGTTCAACCCTTATGATTGTTCTGTCCACTTACAGTGGTACTAGACTTTTTATCCTATTTAGCATATGGGAATTCAAAATACAGAATAAATTAGCATTGCCAGTATAAGCACTTGACTAACAACCAAGTGATGGCTATTGAGCTTACATGTTAGACAGAGTGAGTGTTTGTGAATATATATTTTGTCATTAAATAGCTCTACATTGCTTTTAAGTGCCATTTGTGTGGATATTAGATTAATAAATTCCTTATCTTATATTTTATTTCCTCAATCAATCTTTGCAAACTTTGAGAAATATATTAATGAAACATAATATAGATTCTTATTTTCAAAACTGTTTTTGTGAATAGGAATTGAGTGCTCTTAAAAGCTCCAAATACCTCCTAATAGTCCAACAGAATTTATTTTACTGCTTTATTTCCCATGAGTGCATTTTCAGTAGCTAGTTTGTGAAATTATGTACACAATGATCATTACTGTGCATTGAGCTTAAAAAAGAAGTTGTGGACTGCTTTTGATTTAAATAATTTGTTGTTGTTAGAGCAAAAAAATCCCAAAAATAAGAAAAATCTTGCACTTTTTCCAAACATGCTCCTTTTATTTTATTTTATCATTTGAAATCTTTTGCAGTGTTTCTTGCACATACATTTTAGCCTATGTATTGCTTGTGAACTATATTCACCACATGTATTTGTTATTCATTATTGATTATTACCACTCTGTGAATGGTCATCTTAGGGCTGGACTACACTATGGGGGTGGGTCGATCTAGGATGCGCAACTTCAGCTACGCAAATAGTGTAGCTGAAGTCGCAGTATCTTAGGTCGACTTATCTGGCTGTCCCCATGGCAGCGAGTCGACCGCAGCCGCTCCCCTACCGACTCTGCTTACTCCTCTTGCTGAGGTGGAGTTCAGTAGTCGATTCAGGGATCGAGTTATCACATCTAGATGAGACGTGATAAATTGATCCCCGATCCATTGAGTGCTTCCCACCAATCCAGCAGGCGGTGTAGCCGTATCCTTAGACATGGTGTTATGTCTCTTTCTTAATTCGATGAGCACAGTTGCAGTAAATGAAAGGCCAAAACTAAGTTATGTGGCCTTTTATTGACTCCAGGAGAGTGGGGAAACTTTGTGGAGTTGAGAGTTCTACGATCAGAGTTCAAGTTTTTTAAACAGTTTCCTTTCTGGGATGTTTGAGTCAGGCCAAACCTGAGACATCAAAAACAAAAAACAAAGCAATAAAAAATAGGCAAAATTGAAGCCAAACTTAAGATTCATTTTCTTTTGCTACCTTCACATGAAGTATTTGTAGTTGTTACAGGTGCTGCCTATATTTAAAGCTTCCTAACACTTTCCATTATGAGACCCTATTTTCAGTTGCTTATAGGTTTGTCAGTCTTTAACTGCTTGAGCTAAAATTTTCCACACTGGATACCTGTCTCAGGCTGAATTTTGTACGGAAATCTTCAGCGAAAGTGGCCCAACCTTGTCTGAAAACCAGATTAGGGAAAAAAATGTATTACTTGGTTGGTTTAAAAAAGTTCCTACCACCATTTCGTTCAGAAGCTCTATCATCTCCATACTTTGGAGTAGAAGCTTGATATTTGTTGCTGGGTTGTGCCTTTGAAAATGTGCTCAAATTTAGCAGTGTTGTAAACCTCTGAAAAAAATGCAGTTCACGCATGCTCAGTAGACACTTAGTAGAATTAGGCAGCTAAAGTCTCTCAATATTTTCTATCTGTATTGAGCATGTGCCAGCCCAGGGATGCAGTGGATGATTAGGACTTGCTGGGAAGAGACATTTCAGATAGCCAGCCCCAGAAATGCAAAGCAGGGAGACTCTCTCTCATGTTCTCTACATTCTTTTAATGTATTTTTGTACATAATTATTGTTATGTACCATAATTATTATTATGGTAGTGAATAGATGCCCTCAACCAAGATAGGAGCCCCATTGTGCTAGACGCTGCTACATACATTCAGCGTCTCTTACAAACAAACTATGAGGAAGGAAGGAGAGGGACAGAGAAGTGAAGTGACTTATCCAAAGTCATGCAATAAGTAAGTATCACAGAAAGAATAAATTTTAGGCCTCCTAATCCACTTGATTACACTGCTTCAACTAACTTAAATGGAGCTGTGCCATTTTAGAATCTGGCCCACTGTGCACAGGGAAACCAAAATGTTAAAGCTTATTTGTGAACTCAGGCATAGACATCATGTTGATTCCTATTTCTAAACAGAACTGCTCGTAAATTGTTCATATATTTTAAATCTATACTTACCTGGAATTTAAATGCCCATCAACCAATATTTTGGCAATATCTACCTCCTTGGGGGATTATATCATTAAATATTTTCATTCTTTTAGGAGACATTTGGTTTACACTAGTGAAAATTGACATTATCACTGTACAAAAAATATGAAGAGATTGATTCCTTCAATCTACTCTCATTAATATAAATTTCTTAGTCCTCTGCTAAAAGTCATTCAGCACAAGCTCATGGTCTCAATTCTTATCCAAATGGAAAGAGTCCACATCCGAAATACCACCATCACTGCTACATCTAATTGCTGGTTGCACTCAGGTTGGCCTTCTCAACAGGGAACTAAAGGAATGAATGGTCCATGAGTACTAAACTATTTTCTTATATCTGAAGGAAGTTCATACAAATCAGGAGTAATGTACTTTGTAAGTGCAGTGTGGAAAAGCTTGTCATTACTTATGGCTACACAGGACCTGTAAGTAGTGAGGGCTTTTCAGTCATTCTGGTGTCTTTGATTAACACTTTCTCCATCTTAGAGCGAGACCTATAAACCTATATTTATGTTGATAGACCTATAAACACTACATACCTATATACTCAGTTAGCTTCTGTGATCAATCCATATGGATGAATTTTCTTTAACTTGCTCTTCTGTTACAGTAATTACTTGCAAGAGTCTCTTATGTAAAGAAAACAAAGCATAAAATGTATGAAAATATCACACCCAAATTGAATCAAAATCACATAACAAATTATTAATACTTAGCCCACAAAATAACTGCAAAGGATATAGAGAACTCTGAACATCACCCCATGTTGTTGTTTTCCAATGGAAGTTTCCCCATTTGTGGAAAATATGAACTAGTGTCACTCTCCTAGCTAATATTAACCCCCCATTAACCTTTAATGCAAAAGTCACCATGTTGTTTAAAGTCACTTAATGTAAAAATGTAGCATATATCAGGGTTCTCCGGGGACCACTGCGGGGCTGTGAGCAAGTCAGAGGGGATCCTCTGAGCATGGGCAGCGTTAGACTCACTGGGGCCCAGGGCACAAAGTCAAAGCCTCAGCCCATCTGGCTGAAGCCTGGGGCCCTGAGCCCTGTTACCTGGGGCTGAAGCCAAAGCCTGAGCAATGTAGCTTCGTGGCGGGGGGCTGTGGCATGGAACACCAGGCCATTGCCCTACTTGCTAGCCCTTAATGCCAGCCTTGGCTTTTATATGCAGAAAACCAGTTATTGTGGCATAGGTGGGCCATGGAGCTTTTAGAGCAGATTAGGGGGAGGGGAGTTCAGAAAGAAAAAGGTTAAGAACCCCTGTTATATATCACATTTTTTTCATATATTTTAATATTTTGTCCCTTTACATCCATTTTCTGGCAAATACATTTGGAAATTCTCTTTATTCACTGCAATTTGAGATAGAAAGTTTGTAAAGCAGAAATCCGTAAAGCTGTCTATAGCAATAACTGTTTCATGTTTCCAATCCTCCTAGGATTTTTCACTTGTTCATTTCTCTTAAACTGTATATTTGAAATTGGTGATTCATAGTACTACAATGACTTACTCTAGGAAAATAAATATAATCTCTTCAAACTTCACTTCTGTGAGTTATAATTCAGGTTTTAATAATTTATGTGCTATTTAATATACCAGATACTGTAGGGCAATTCATTTCTAGTGCTTCCATGTAGGTTGTATATTTTAATGAAGTGCCATTATCTGTGTGGGGTACTGGCACATAATAATAAATAAATTTTATTTTTCTGATCCCCTTCAAAAAGTTTCTGAGTGTCACTCCAATGCAAGCAGAGGAAAGATTAAAGGAAAAATTTCAATTTTTATTTAAAATCATGACCTCAATTACTAAACAGTTTCATAGATGTAAATGCAGAAGGTACAGCCTCCAATCTCCTATATCCAATTTGGTGGATCTAATAACACTGTGAATATGGAGCATAAAGTGCTGTTAGGAACATCTAAGAGCTATTCAGAGCCTTAAAGTGGTAACATATAACAGAAAATATGGCCATGTTCACTTGCAGTGCAGAGGCTTCAAAAAACTAAAACAGTAAACAGATTTGAAAAGTATGAACATAGACTAGCTTCCTTATACAGCTTTTGTTTTTTGTGACAATGTTAGTACATTCATTTTGGTGATGTTGGCCAACCTAATAATTATGATTTGTGAGCAAAGTCTAAATGAGCTCTCCCTGACTGTGATGAACTGGGCATTGGGGGAAAAGGTTTCAGGACCAGACTGTATTTACATTCACACCTAATCTAGCTAGGTATCCAGTAAACAGAGCTGTGTTGCCCAACTGATAGATTTTGACTGGAGTTGGGTTACAAATCACTTGAATGCGGGGATGGGGAAGTGGCTAATGAAATGTTGTTATTGTTATCAGATGAGTAAAGGGCAGTAGAACTCTACTTAGCCTCTGCTGATCGAGGGCATCAAGAGATAAGGTGGGGACAGCTGTTTTGCTTGATGGTCTGCCTGAGTCTCAAGTACTATTTGACCTGCCCCTCTCCCCTCTTTAAAGACAGAGCTGATTAGCCTTCATAGTGAGTCTTTTGGTTTCTTAAGTGACCACTAGAGCTCAGATCTCTGATAATCAGGGCTAAGTGCTTAGACTTGCTGTGGGACAGTGTTTCTCTGGAAGAGATGGCCCAGTCTCCACTAGTACCTCCCCTCCACCCCTCTGCTTCCCAAGAGCTGAAATCACTGAGAGTTGAGTGGAACTCCAAGAGACCGAATCACAGAGGTCACAGTGGCAGGTGGCAACAGAAGGTGACAAAGCAGGGCCATTGGGGCTCAGTAATAGAGTGAATGGTGGTATGACAAACAACAGGGGCCAGAGCATTGGACTATGTTTCAGTGACTTTTCTCAGAAGCTAGATTTGTGACTGGGAAACTTATATAAATATATGTTTCCCAATACGCCAAGATTTTAAAAATGCATTATTTGCCAAGTCATTATCTCACAATATGGCTATCTCAAGAGGTCATTATCTTGGGGAGTTTCTGTACTAAACTTTTTTATTATTATAATTATTTTTATGTAAGAATGGCTATATTGGTTCAGATCAATGGTCCATCTATCCCAGAATCCAACAGTGATTGTTCCAGGTGCTTCAGAGGAAATGAACAGAAAAGGGAATCACTGATTGATCCATCCCCTGTTGTCCACTCCCAGCTTCTGGTGAACAGAGGCTAAAGACACTCAGATCATGATGTTGCATCCCTGCCCATCCTGGCTAATAGCCATTGATGGACCTATCCTCCATGAATTTATCTAGTTCTTTTTTGAACCCTGTTATAATTTTGGCCTTCACAACATCCCTGGCAAAACATTCCACAGGTTACTGTGCATTGTGTGAAGAAATACTTCCTTTTGTTTATTTTAAACTTACTGTCTATTAATTTCATTAGGTGACCCCTGGTTCGTGTGTTAGGTGAAAGGGTAAATAACACTTCTTTATTCATTTTCTCCACACCAATCAAGATTTTATACGACTTTCATATCCACTCTTAGTCATTTCTTTTCCAAGCTGAAAAGTCTTTTTAATATCTCCCCGTATGGAATCTATTCCATACCCATAATCATTTTTGTTGCCCTTCTCTGTTCCTTTTCCAATTCCAATATAACTTTTTTGAGATGGTGTGACCAGAACTACATGCAGTGTTTAAGGTGTGGGCATGTCATAGATTTATACAGTAAAAGTGGTGGAACTTGGTTTGCCAGACTGATCAGCTAAGCCAATACTGAGAAACTATATGAAAAGGCTACAAAACATCATGCCTTTGGACTGCATCAACATGCAGAAAGCCTTATAAGCCAGTCACTTTCAAAGCCAATTTTAGAAGAACTTAATGAAGCTGTTAAGAATGCTGGAGTCATGACTCAGTTTATGTGACCCAACATGGTTATTGCATCATACTTTCTATTTAAGCAAGAAATACCACACACTACAAACTAGAGGCCTATATTAAGTGCATTGTCACTTGTTATTCCTAAAGTTGGACACTGGTTCCAAATAAGACTGGCTGCAAAAAATTCAGCTGACTTTATTGAAATGTGGTGCAACAGTGAAAGACTCAGAAGTTGAAAAAGTGAAGAACTCTCTTACCATATTCAAAATATGTGCATACGTGGCTGACGAATGCATCAATGCAAATAGGCATCAAGTATTAAGTCATTGTGTATGTTATCTTGATGTCCGTGGTAGGCCAGTAAATGCATTCTAGATGTTCAGGTTATAGAAGACACATCAACTGCATCTGTGACATCTTAGAAGGGTTAAATGCTTGTAAATTGAACCCCAAACAGATGACTGCTTGTGCATTTGATGGAGCTACAAACTTCTCTGGAAGACATAGTGGAGTACAAGCTTTGCTCAGGGAAAAGTGTAACCCTAATCTCTCCTATACACACTGTAGAGGCCATCTACTCCAGCTAGCACTAGTAGTTATTACTGGCTTTGGAAAGTATCCACCAAGATAGGACAGATCTAAGTAGTGAGGCTGGTGGACTACTTTTGTTACTAAGTTCTCTCTCTTAAGTCTACTGTTGAAACCACATGGGTCATTAAACAGTCATCCAGGCATCTTCTACAATAGTAGTAGATCTTTGTCCAGAAATAGAAGCTATCGTTGGATCAATCAGTGATATCAATTGAAAATGTACTGAAAAAAGAAGCAAAGACTTCAGTCCAGAAGTTGACTGATGAAGGTATTTATATTGACTCCATAAGTGAAGAGAACAAGAAGTATTTGTTAAGTCAACTGAAAAAGTACACAGACTTGATTCTTACAAATCTACAATAGAGATTTCTGGATTCTACTCAACCTCCACATAGCTTTTACAGATGCCTGTCATATAAAACACCTACAGCTGAGTTGAGTGAGGCACTACCAGCAATGGGGCTGCTATGTGATCAGGACAGAATAGAGAATTTTGAACACAGTGTGGAATATCATATGATAAACGAATGAAGATTTAACTTCAACTTCTTTATCATCACTAGTGGGTCAACCCAATCTTTATCCTATGTTTCCTGGGATGTACGTAGGAATTAATCTCTTGCTAATTCCGGTCACAACAGCCACAGCTGAGCATATTTTTTCCTCATTGAATAGAATTTTGTGTTCTGAAAGAAGTCTCTTTCTGCCTGATCATGAGCTTATCATGAAGGACTGGAAGTAACGAACATACAAAAAGACACCAAAGAGTGCAAAATTACAACAAGAAACCAAGAAGGATGTAGATGTAGTGCTTCATTGTAAGCTTGAGTAGACAACTTTAATTTTTGTGATGATTTTAAAACATGAATTAAATCTAATAAAATGATTGTGAAACATTTTTCAGTTTTTACTATGGTGCCATGCAGCCCATCTTTGCCATCATGGTCTCAGCCCTCAATGGCCCTCCTCTCTCTCCCCCCCGAATATTCCAACATCCCCCCTCATTTCAATTCCTGGGGAAAACACTGAGTGTATTTATTTACACCTGTTCTGATACTTGTTTTTGTGAGGGACTAGAGTTTCACATGTGGTGAAACTTTCTCAAAAAGTAGCAAATATTGAAGGAAAACTGGGAAATAATATTGCTATTGTTAGAGCTTTAAGGTTCCTGGAAGTGCACCGTAATTGAATTTTAAATGACTTGCGAGTATTTCCACGAAAAGGAAAGGAAACTTTAGGGAAACTGAACCACTCTCTTGGCATCCAGAACTTGTCTCAGAGCTATAAATACCAATCAGAGACATATGATTATATTATGAATGAGTTTTTAAACCTGTATAAAAGAAAGCAGTGTACACCTCACACTTGTATGTCTTATTAATATATGTAATTTCCACAGCTGTGTACTGCTGACTCTCTAGAAATCAGTTAACTGTAAATAACTACTTTTAACAGCACTGCTCAATTTTCCTCAATGCATTGAAAAGCAATTTTTGTTTGGAAGTTATAAATGACTGTCAGCCAACATTTTGCCAGTATACTGCTTCATGGCTTGTACAATCAAATATTTTCACTTTCTTATACACTCCTTAATTTCTATTAAAGTATTAATGATACCACCATTTTCCATGAGATGTGAAATCAGTCACAGCTCCAGTAGGTTACATTCTCAATTTTACTTAGTTATCTATTAAAATCATTAAGCAATAATCAATGGTATTACAGAGGTATAACTGCATATTCAATTAGCTTATTCAACCAATACTTTCTCATTAACCATTTTCTGATTTTTACTTCCTATCACCATAATTACTTATAGGGCTCATTTTAGTGAAGTGAAAAGCAGATATGGAAAAACTAAAATATTAGCACATCCTAATTAAGGGTCAAATTATTACCAGCCCAAATCAACCATCCAAGACAGTGAGGAGCCAGAAGAAGTGGATGAGGAGAAAGCAGTTTCTTTGAGGCCACTTCTTTACCCATCCTTGCAAGCAAGTGCATGGAATGGGGTAGAGGATGGAGAGAAGGTGGAGGCGGGTGTCTTGACTCTCCCTCTGTCCTTGCACAGTGCACCACCTGGCAGATCTAGCTGGATGTAACTGGAAAGAGTAATATATGCTGTAAAGGGCTGTAACAAAGTACTCCCTTCAAGGGGCAACCCAGGAGGAATTATGATTCACAATTCCTTCCCAAATCTTCTTTTAGGTTAGATCAACTATTCAGGGGTAGTAGCAATGTCTAATATAGCCATATATTAAAATTTTCTGATAAGTGTGGTTAGTGCTTATTTCAGATAATTTATAGAAAAAATATATGGAAAATTACTGTTGGATACTTACCCAAACTTACACTGAGCCATGTGTTGCAATCATTACTATGTGTTTTATGATTTGTTAACACTATAAATGATTAGGTTGCTTCTAGCATCAATTTCCTATGTGTGCTGATGGCACTGGCATACTGGCACTCAGTATTCACCCTGCTGAGAAGCCAAAGGGCAATGTGGATCTTCGCAAAGTGTAAGTATCTGCTCCCCAACTGATCCTGGCTAGTTGGTAGATTAAATTATTCCTAGCCTTTATCTTGGCAGCAGTCTTTGTCAAACGTTGGTGATATATAAGGCTACAATCCAGAATCCCTCAGAAATATTTCAGAAAATCCACATGCCTGAGTTTAGAATCACAGTGGGTGACATTCAGGCACTTCTTTGCATGGTGGTGTTCAGGTGGAACATAGAGACAATTGGGTTTTTGAGGGTTCAGTTGGAATCGTCACAACCAATGTTGGTATTCCAGTTTTTTTTCAGATCTTCTGAGCACGTATATTCTACTTGGGTGAAAGTGCTCACTTGGATGGAGAGCATCTCCAAATTTCCGTGACACGGATGGTGGCATGTTGCTGATATAAATATTAAAGAGTGGTGATGCCAAGACAGATCCCTGTGGGGTTTTTTTAATATAATTTGTTATTTGCGCTAATAAATGCCCCTTTGATTGCCTTTAAGTTTTTTTATACTTATGCTCAGTTTACATTCCCACTAGTACATCTGGAAGCAGTTAAGAATATACAAATTTCTATTTTTAAGTTACTTTGATTAAACTATTTATAGAATGATAATTTAAATTAGGTTGCTACTCTGCCTGCAGCAATTAGCAAGGCTGATTATTTACAGACATATTTATTGGGAAAGGCCCATTTCTTACACAATGGTTGTAAAGACTTTTCAGGGAAATAAGCATGTAGTGATGGTAGTTGTTATCACCTGACCTCCCCTTTGCATAAACTGTTTTATGGCTAAGGGTTTTACCAGGCATGGCTGCACCGAGTTATGCAGCCAGAACTGGATTTCATTGTTAAATTAAACATTTTTAACATTTTAATTTATTACCTTTTTCAACACTTATTTTTTAACATTCTTACAATGTTAACTGTTTAATTCCTTTCAAACTTCATAGTTTTAGTCTGTGCAAAAGCTTTTCTTAACTGTAAATATACACTTATTTTTGTGATATCTTTTCAGATGAATTTTTTGTGACTTTGAGCTTATTTTTGATATGTTATTGCACTTCGTTTTTTATCTCTGTATGTTTTTCCTGCAAAGCTGTACTCACTAAATATAGTCTGTGAAGGACAGCTGCTTTTTATTTTGGATTTATTCTAATAGGTAACATTTGTCTTTTTTCCCCCCAGCCTTTCAGGATTATTTTTAGTTAGTTTGTTTCCTTCTCTACAACTAGGATTTTCTTTTTATGTTTTTGCATTCATTCCTTCAGGTGGCATATTTCATTGCTAACATTTTAGTCACCCAGAATAATCCTTGTGAAACTGCTGCCTTGATTTGGTCTTTCTTTGCTATAGGATAAAAAACCACAATTTTTTATGCCTGCTTATGGATCCTATTTTTGAACATTTTAGTGGCATTTAACAGTCCTCAGCTATGATTTGCCAGGCATTCTTTTATACTGGTATTTAAAGTACCTTTCTAATTTTCTTACAGCATTTATTTTGTGTTAAAAATGCCTGGTTAGACTGCCTGGCATACATAGTATTTACCTCTTTTTGCTCTTTGGCTCATTTTTTTCCCTCAAGATTTCCAATATAATTGTTAACTCTTTTATTTCTTTATACAGAGTTTCTATTCCCAGGATTTGTCACTACAATAACAAGTATTTTTCTTTTTCTTCTTTGCATTTTTATTCAGCACTGTTCACTGGAGTTTATTTGCCACTCAGCACCAGTCTCCCCCTAGTACCTCTCTCTGAGCAGTCCATAGGGTCCACTCTTAGATTTAACCTACTCCTCCAGTGCCCTGGTAGCCTCCCCAAATTTAAAAGCTTCCAATGCCATTGCTAAACTGATGGATTACAATCCTTGACAATAAAACTATACATTATAATAAACTCTACATTACCTGTTCCAGACTAAGAGATCTGATCCAACTCATGGCATTACTATAATTGGATAGCCTCAGAGACCTCTTCCATTTGCTTCCTCGAGAACTCAGTTCTACTCCAGACTCATCACTGAAGTTTCTTTATTGGCATACATTCAAATTATACTTGAGTTAAGATGATAAGAATGGCCGTACTGGGTTAAACCAAAGGTATCCAGCCCACTATCCTGTCTGCCGACAGTGGCCAATGCCAGGTGCTCCAGAGGTAATGATCAGGGTAACAGGTAATGATCAAGTGATCTCTCTCCTGCCATCCATCACCCCCCCCCCCGACAAACAGAGCCTAGGGACACCATTCCTTACCAACCCTGGCTAATAGCCATTAATGGACTTAACCACCATGAATGTATCCATTTCTCTTTTAAACCCTATTATAGTCCTAGCCTTCACAACCTCCTCAGGCAAGGAGTTTCACAGGTTGGCTGTGAGCTGTGTGAGGAACTTCCTTTTATTTGTTTTATTGGTTTGTGAGTTGATTAGGCTCAAAAATACGGGGTAGGTATAGGGCATGTGACACATCCAAACCTCTTCCCTTATACACAGCAAACCTCTTCTCTTGTATACATTTACACATTACATTGCATTACATATTTTGGGATTGGCTTGGCCATTTTGTAGGAACTCATCACTGTACACCATGCTCTGTCCATGCATTGTCCATGCAGAATTTACTCTTTACCTCATTTTATGTTCCTGGCTTGTCTCATTCATTATCATCTTATCCATTGTAAATGGTCCCTGGGTGTTCCCCCTTATTTTAGCTAGTACAGACATTCTGGTTCCAGCTAATCCATTTACCTCCTTAAGCCTGTCTCCTAGGATGTAGTCCTAAAAGACAGAGTTAAGTGTCTGGAATAGCAACTTTTTCCAAGAGCTAGTACATGAAGTGTAGTAATGATATCAGCCAGTAGTTTTTCAGCTCATTAGCTGCTTTTCCTGGTTTCAGGATGGCAGTGACTGTTGACTGGTGTGATACTTTTGGCATTTGGCCAAGGGCATGCACATTGGTAAAGATACATGTCAGTCAGTTGTGGCCATGTTGATCCTGAGTTTTCAGACATTTGGGGAAGATGCCATCTGAGCCTGAAGCTTTGCAAAGTCTGGTAAATGTTATGGTCTTGCCCACTTCTTTACTGAAAGGCTGTGATAAATTTCATAAATTTCATAGAGAGCAATGAAGCTCATTTTTCACTTTCATTTTGTGATGATGCTCTGTTTGGACCGCAGAGTTCAGGAGAATTTGAGTGATTGTGGCTTCAGCTATGACATGTAGCACTCTGGGGGAAGATTAGCTCTACAGAGGCTATGGAAAAGCCTCCAGGATTTCCTGCTTAAGTTGGTAAAATCTAGGCTCTGCATAACTTTTGCCCATTGTTCTTGTCTAGAAGAGTTCAGTGATTCCAGCAGAGTGGTTTCAGCAACAGGATTACCTGTTGTCCTGTACTTCTATGATAAACCCTCACTGTCAGCTGAGCAGTAGGGTGTGCAAGGTTTCCTGTACGTACAGGAGATGTTCCTTTTTGCTGCCACTTTAGGGAGATTAATAAAAATATTGTAGTTGGCTATACTGTTAGATATTTGGCAAACCACTTTTTCTATGGTTCATAAGAAATATTCAAAATTTGTAGACATGCATTTAAATGTGACTATGAGAACTGTCACCAGAGAACTAAAATCAACACAGACAGGTTGTCTCCCTGTCCCAGCAATAATACAAGAACATAACTGCATGATAACAAACCCAGACTTACTTGCAAAGATCTCCACCCTCTGCTCCCATCCCAAAGATGATGCCTTAGGTCCACGAATCCCTTCTGGTTAGTGGCCAAAACCCTCAAAACCTTGGGACAGTCAACTGTGGTGGAAGTTGTGGGAAAACAGTGGGGTTAAGAATCAATACCAGATCATGGATCCTATAAATCAACCACTGGGCTTCACACAAGATATGGGTCACAGTAAATTGGATCAGAACCTCCCAGCATCATCGCAGTTACCTACAACATGAATGGAAACTGAGAGGTGCCCTGGTATGCAAATATGTAGACGACATCCACAGTATGGAACATCTAATGAACCACTGCCCTCTAAGATTTTCTCTAGAGGAACAGCCTTTGATTCATTCCATGTCACTGGAAGACACAGAATAAATTACACACTTGGATGTCAACCTTAATGTTGCTTTTTGAGTTTGCTACGTGAAAAAGGAAATATAAGAACATAACATAAGAAAGGCCATACTGGGTCAGACCAAAGGTCCATCTAGCCCAGTATCCTATCTACCAACAGTGGCCAATGCCAGGTGCCCCGGAGTGAGTGAACCTAACAGGTAAAGATCAAGTGATCTCTCTCCTGCCATCCATCACCATCCTCTGACAAACAGAGGCTAGGGACACCATTCCTTACCCAGTCTGGCTAATAGCCATTAATGGACTTAACTGGATAAATTCATTGAGGTTTTCTTTTAAAACCTGTTATAGTCCTAGCCTTCACAGCCTCCTCAGGCAAGGAGTTACACAGGTTGACTGTGCGCTGTGTGAAGAAGAACTTCCTTTTATTTATTTTAAACCTGCTGCCCACTAATTTCAGTGGGTGGCCCCTAGTTCTTCTATTATGGGAACAAGTAAATAACTTTTCCTTATTCACTTTCTCCACGCCACTCATAATTTTATATACCTCTATCATATCCGCCCTTAGTCTCTTCTTTTCCAAGCTAAAAAGTCCTAGCCTCTTGAATCTCTCCTCATATGGGACCCGTTCCAATCCCCTAATCATTTTTGGTGTCCTTCTCTGAACCTTTTCTAATGCCAGTATATCCTTTTTGAAATGAGGAGACCACATTGTACACAGTATTCAAGATATAGGCGCACCATAGATTTGTATAAGGGCAAAAAGATACTCTCCGTCTTATTCTCTATCCCTTTTGTAATGATTCCTAACATCCTGTTTGCTTTTTTGACTGCCGCAGCACACTGCATGTATATCTTCACAGAAATATCCACGATGACTCCATGATCTTTTTCCTGATTAGTTGTAGCTAAATTAGCCCCCATCATATTGTATGTATAGTTGGGGTTATTTTTTCCAAAGTGCATGACTTTACATTTATCCACATTAAATTTCATTTGCCATTTTGTTGCCCAATCATTTAGTTTTGTGAGATCTTTTTGAAGTTCTTCACAGTCTGCTTGGGTCTTAACTATTTTGAGCAGTTTAGTATCATCTTCAAACTTTGCCACCTCACTGTTTACCCCTTCCTCCAAATCATTGATGAATAAGTTGAATAAGATTGGTCCTAGGACTGACCCTTGGGGAACACCACTAGTTACCCCTCTCCATTCTGAAAATTTACCATTTATTCCTACTCTTCGTTCCTTGACTTTTAACCAGTTCTCAATCCATGAAAGGATCTTCCCTCTTATCCCATGGCAACTTAATTTACGTAAGAGCCTTTGGTGAGGGACCTTGTCAAAGGCTTTCTGGAAATCTAAGTACACTACGTCCACTGGACCCCCCTTGTCCACATGTTTGTTGACCCCTTCAAAGAACTCTAATAGATTAGTAAGACATGATTTCCCTTTACAGAAACCAGGCTGACTTTTGCCCAACAATTTATGTTCTTCTGTGTGCCTGACAATTTTATTCTTTACTATTGTTTCAACTAATTTGCCCGTTACGGACGTTAGACTTATCGGCCTGTAGTTGCCGGGATCACCTCTGTAGCCCTTTTTAAATATTGGCGTTACATTAGCTATCTTCCAGTCATTGGGTACAGAAGCCAATTTAAAGGACAGGTTACAAACCCTAGTTAATAGTTCCGCAATTTCACATTTGAGTTCTTTCAGAACTCTTGGGTGAATGCCATCTGGTCCCGGTGACTTGTTACAGTTAAGTTTATCAGTTAGTTCCAAGACCTCCTCTAGTGACACTTCAATCTGTGACAATTCCTCAGATTTGTCACCTACAAAAGACGGCTCAGGTTTAGGAATCTCCCTAACGTCCTCGGCCGTGAAGACTGAAGCAAAGAATTCATTTAGTTTCTCCACAATGACTTTATCATCTTTAAGTGCTCCTTTTGTATCTCTATCATCCAGGGGCCCCACTGGTTGTTTAGCAGGCTTCCTGCTTCTGACGCATTTAAAAAACATTTTATTATTACCTTTTGAGTTTCTGACTTGCTGTTCTTCAAATTCCATTTTGGCTCTTCTTGTTACATTTTTACACTTAATTTGGCAGTGTTTATGCTCCTCTCTAGTTACCTCAGTAGAATTTGACTTCCACTTTTTAAAAGATGCCTTTTTATCCCTCACTGCTTCTTTTACATGGTTTTTAAGACATGATGGCTCTTTTTTAGTTCTTTGACTTTGTTTTTTAATTTTTTTAATTTAAATTTTAATTTAATATACATTTAAGTTAGGCCTCTATTATGGTGTCTTTGAAAAGTGTCCATGCAGCTTGCAGGGATTTCACTTTAGTCATTTTACCTATTAATTTCCGTTTAACTAACCCCCTCATTTTTTCTTAGTTCCCCTTCGTGAAATTAAATGCCACAGTGTTGGGCTGCTGAAGTTTTGTTCCCACCACAGGAATGTTAAATGTTATTATATTATGATCACTATTCCCAAGCGGTCCTGTTATAGTTACCTCTTGGACAAGCTCCTGCGCGCCACTCAGGACTAAATCAAGAATTGCCTCTCCCCTTGTGGGTTCCTGTACCAGCTGCTCCAAGAAGCAGTCATTTAAAGTATCGAGGAATTTGGTTTCTGCATTTCGTCCTGAGGTGACATGTACCCAGTCAATATGGGGATAATTGAAATGCCCCATTATTATTGAGTTATTTATTTTGACAGCCTCTCTAATCTCTCTTAGCATTTCATCGTCACTATCGCTGTCCTGATCAGGTGGTCGATAATAGATCCCTATTGTTATATTCTTATTAGAGCATGGAATTACTATCCACAGAGATTCTATGGAACATGTGGATTCATTTAAGATTTTTAATTCATTTGATTCTACATTTTCTTTCACATATAGTGCCACTCCCCCACCCCCACGACCTGTTCTGTCCTTCCGATATATTTTATACCCCGGAATGATTGTGTCCCATTCATTGTCCTCACTCCACCATGTTTCTGTGATGCCTATTATGTCAATATCCTCCTTTAACATGAGACACTCTGGTTCACACATCTTATTATTTAGACTTCTAGTATTAGTGTACAAGCACTTGAAAAACTGGTCACTGTTTATTTGTCTGCCCTTTTCTGATGTGTCACATTCTTTATGTGAAAGTTTGTCATCTGATCTGGCCTCTCCTTTATTCTTTACCATCCTCTCCTTCTGACTAAAACCTAGAGAATCTCTATCAGTAGACCCTCCTGTAAGAGAAGTCTCTATCCGATCCACGTGCTCCTCTGCAGCAATTGGCTTTCCCCCATCTCTTAGTTTAAAAACTGCTCTGCAACCTTTTTAATGTTAAGTGCCAGCAGTCTGGTTCCACTTTGGTTTAGGTGGAGCCCATCCTTCCTGTAAAAGCTCCCCCTATCCCAAAAGTTTCCCCAGTTCCTAATAAATCTAAACCCCTCCTCTCTACACCATCGTCTCATCCACGCATTGAGACTCTGAAGCTCTGCCTGCCTAGCTGGCCCTGCACATGGAACTGGAAGCATATCAGTTTAGTTTTGTATTATTATGGTGACATAAAAGATATTCCAGTATTTCTTTTACTATCTGAGGACCTGATTTTGTATTAAAGTCAGCCCATGTATTCTATCCATATTTCCTCTGTCATGTATAATCTCTCCTCTAATGGTAGCCTCCTAATTCCTTTTTGTGTGGTTTTGTGTTGGGATACTCTCATGAATGTAAAGCAGGCTGACCAGGTGTTTTTTTTTTCCTTAATGTCAGCACTGTGTAGCAAAAGTGGATAGCCAGTTTTCATGAAGGAAATGAAAGTCACTAGAAGTAGACAGAGTTCACTAATACAATATGAAAACCTTGTCCTTATCAGTCTTTGTAGAGGATCTTATTAAAACTTTTAATATCTTTGTAAATTAAAAAATAGTGATACTGTACTATCAGCTCTGTAATAACAAATGCCCTCTCTCACACACGGTCACAGCAATGTCCCTGTACTGAAAAAAATATACACAGCTTACACTCTGACCAATATTGCTCCTAGAAGTGTAGGTAAACGTCACCTCTTGTGGCAATTTTAACTTAAAGCTACAGCCTAAGAAAAAATGGCAATTAGTGACAAATTAGTATTTAGTATTACAAAGGGCTGGCTTGCTTGCTTGTATCTTTTAATTCTTACCTCCCAGATGTGTAAATGTAGTTTGAATAGCAATGTCTCTGGTATGTATTTTCTGCTGATACAGGCACTAAGGGCTACATTCCCCTCTCAAACCTGATTTTTACCAGTATAAATGAGAGAGGAATCTAGCCCTAGATTCCTTTCCATTTTCTGGCAGTCACTCACACAGCAAATCCAGATGATAAAGGTTTTGGTGCCTGGTGAAGTGCTGTAAGGAGAATGTTTGAATTAGGGCCTCTCCGTATAGCTATAGGATATATATTCATATTATTCACCCAAAGGACTGACTGAAATTCAGACTTCTCCAACTGATCTACAGGAATCTACTCAAAAATCTTCTAAGGTATGCCTACACTGCAGTGTAAGCTCAGAATAGAACTCAAGTTAGCAGATACTGAGTTTGTGAACCTAGGGCTTGAGCATATACACTCGTTTGTAAACCCTGTTTAGGAATTACTGAACCCAGGATCCCAACCTGTGGTTCCAGCATTTACATTGCATTATGTGGGCCCAAGTCCAATCACCCGGCTTCCTGGTACCCTCCCAAAGAGTGGCCATTCTAGACTTTGTGCTACAGTCTTGGTAAACTTAAGTGTTAAAAACTTGACTGTCTAGAGGACAAAGAAAGTCAGTCCATGGGCTTGTGAGATTCTTTTGGTGGACATCCAGAGCACAAGTCCAGTGGGACTGAATCTGCTCTGAAAGGCAATAGGGTAGGAACCCTGGGTTCCAGCTTGACTCAAGCTCAGACCCTGGGTCTGAGTCCTGGGTTAGCACAATTCGTGTTAGACAGAAGGTGTGTTAAGTTTTAACCTGAGTTCAAACTCCAAATGGTCAACAGATTGCATGACATGTATTTGTGTTGAGCTGAGAGTTTAGCAGAAATTTCTCCAGGCTTTTTGGAGTATAAAAAATAATTATCATGAACAAACAGTCACAGCTTAAATTGTGAAGATGAAAGATTATCATCAAGTAAGAGTCACCAAATGCCATCAAATACAAACACCCATTAAACCTTGCTTATGTGAGTAGTCCTCCAGTCAAGCCTCCACTGATTGTATTAGTATTCCCAGCCTAAAAGATCTAATGAGATTGGTCAGAACAGGTAACAGGCTTACGAAAGAGAGAAGCTGCCATCATGGTGGACTTGCAAACTGTGTTTTTCAGGCAAATTTGTCTACAGCTCCCCTGTACCATTCCTGGCCTGCGTTAACTACAGGGAGCACTGAGGAAAGAGACTAATGCAGAGATTTGCAGCTAAATCTTTCTGGAATTTTAGCTCTTTTATTTCAACAGCTTCTCAGTCTGGTGAACATCCTTTTGTTTGCCAAAGGGCAGCTCCAGCCCTATAGGATTTAATGGGTCTGTCAGACTGGGTCTCTCACTGTTGAAGGTTGTCACATTGCAGGGAGGCCACTAGGAGGTACGGATATAGAGGGAAGCATAGAAGCAAGTTAGGTATGGGCTGTAGTTTGAAACCCGGGAGTGAGGTAGATCAGAATGGCTAGTATAGCAAGTAGAGCCATTCTGTTGGAGAGCTGAGTGGCTGGTGATTCTGGAGAGCTGTCAGCTCTGCTTTGCAGATCTCAGTTCAACTTATGCAATAACTCTTTTTATGTTTAAGTATAAAATTTGGCCTACATCTGAGGTGTTATGAGACTGTATGAAATTTGATGTTTTATTGACAGGGATGGTTTAACTATAGGAACACAAAAAATAGGTCAGACTCAGAGAAAATTTATAAAAAGGAAATTTTAAAATGTTAACTCTACAAATGTTGGTAAATATCTTATCAAATAAATATTACAAAGAATTCACTTATCTTCTGCAAAGTTATTCTGTGTAAATGGAGGTTGAATGTAATCATTATAGTCTTTAATAAAAGAATTTTAGTCCTGTTTTAAAGCCCTGATTCAACAGATGACTTCAGTAAATGCTAATAGCCCACTGAATTAAATGAGATTTAAGAATATGTTTGTTCTGGCACCTGACCATTTATTTCTAACACATACTGATTTTTCTGGATGAAGTATTCAGTTATGCTATATCTTTAGTCAATAATACACAAATTACCTAATTTGCAAACTGTTACACTGTTGTGTTAGACTAGTACATTGTATCACATTACTTATAAGATACTGAATAATTAGATACTGTAAGAGCGCTGTAAAACATGCACGAGCAATCTGCTCTAAATTGCTTTAAATACATGCAACTTTTGAAGCTGAAGGAATTGTGTTCTCATGATGTTTAAGGACTCTCAGAGTGCTGTACATCACTGGCATCTGGAGACCAATTACTGAAGAAACTCTACAAGGGTCCTGCCTCAGGGTTTTTAAATGAATGAGTAATATATAAATTCTGTTGTTTCCCACTGAGAGTGACTGGAACAGCTTCAGAAGGAAATAAGCTTTTTAGAGGTCAAACTGAAAATGAAATATCAGCACACAATTTAAATGGAAGCAGTTTTGTGTTGTGTTGTGTGTACACATGTAGTGTGTTTCATGGGTGAATGGCAGAAATTTCATTTAACATTTCAGAATTCTGGCTTTTTTTAAAAAAAATTTGAAACAATTATATTTTAAAATCCAAGCAACCTCATGTGATTGTATTGAGTTAATCCAAGAATTAGGATGCCATATTTAATGCCTATTATAAGGCTGGTCTACAGTAGGGGAAGGTATGCAACTTCAACTACATGAATAGCGTAGCTGAAGTCGGCACATCTTCGGCCAACTTACCTGCCATCTTCATAGCAGCAGCAGTTAGCAGCGGACTCCCCCGTCGACTCCAGCTTGCGCTTTTCAGCGAGCTGGAGTTCCGGAGTCAACTGGAGTACCTTTGGCGATCGATTTATCGCATCTTAATGAGACACAATAAATCGATCGCCAAAAGATCAAGTGAAGACATAACCATAGAACTGAGTTTTGTGACTACGGAAATTTCCTTTCCAAAATACAGCACTCATTTTATAATAGTAATTTTATTCAGTATGAATTATAATAGAAATCAGATTTAATCTTGCAAACTATTGTTTTTCTCTATCTACTAGACTTACCTATTGCATTTGCTTGGACCAAAATCTATTTCAAAGTTTTACAGGCAATAATACTTGACACAACCATTTAAAGGTATGATAGTTCCCCAAATTCCTCCCTGTTTGTTTGTTTGCTGTCTGTCTCTCTCCCATGTTATCTAAAAGCCAAGTACCTTTTAACGGGAAAATAAAATATCCTAATGGAGACCTTTTAGATTTGAAAAAGAAATCATGTCTCTTATTTAATTGTAGCAAATGCTTTTCTCAGTTCAAAGCATTTTCAAATTTAAATAGAAATCGAGTTGAATTCTTTGGCACCATTAGCTGGAGTACACTATCAAGACATATAGAACAAAACTAAATGGGAACCTAGCTTAATAAAAAATGACTGAAAGATGTTTGGCAAAGTGCCAAGAGAAGGTTGCATTTTCAAGAATTAAACTGCTTCTACTAAGGGGGTGAAGATGTGAGGATTTAATTCTCCTTTGCCAGCACTGTCAATGTTCACTTTTGTTTTCAGTCTCTTGACACATGGTTCAAACACAGAATGGGGGCTCAGTTCCTCAAAACCTTACTCCTGCAAGCAATCCTTGCTCAAACAAGTAGCCACAATATTAAGGTAGAAGATTAAGGTACTTTCTGAAAATCTAAGTACACTGTATCCACAGGATCACCCTTGTCCACGTGCTTGTTGACCCCCTCATAGAATTCTAGTAGATTGGTGAGGCACGATTTCCCTTTACTAAAACCATGTTGACTCTTGCCCCAACAAATCATGTTCATCTATGTGTCTGATAATTCTGTTCTTTACTATAGTTTCAACCAGTTTGCCCAGTACTGAAGTTAGGCTTACTAGCCTGTAATTGCTAGGATCACCTCTATTCATGTCACATTAGCAATCCTCCAGTCATCTGATACAGAAGCTGATTTAAATGACAGGTTACATACCATAGTTAGTAGTTCTGCCATTTCACACTTGAGTTCCTTCAGAACTTTTGGGTAAAAACCATCTGGTCCTGGTGACTTATTTCTGTTTAGTTTATTAGTTTGTTCCAAATCCATCTCTATAAACACCTGAATCTGGAACAGTTTATCAGATTTGTCACCTAAAAAGAATGTCTCAGGTTTGGGAATCACTCTCAGATCCTCAGCTGTGAAGACCGATGCAAAGAATTCATTTAGTTTCTCCTCAATGGCCCTATCATCCTTGAGTGCTCCTTTGGCATCTCAATTGTCCAGTGGACCCACTGATTGTTTGGCAGGCTTACTTTAAAAAAAAATTGCTATAACTTTTTGAGTCTTTGGCTAGCTGTTCTTCAAATCCTTGTTGGCCTTCCTAATTATATTTTACACTTTATTTGCCAGAGATTATTCTCCTTTCTATTTTCCTCAATAGGATTTTACTTCCACTTTTTAAAAGATGGGGTTTTTTGGCCTTTCACTGTTTCTTTTACTTCATTGTTTAGCCACAGTGGTACTTTTTTGGTTCTCCTACTATGTTTTTTACTTTGTGATATACATTTAAATTGAGCCTCTATATATCTCTATTATGGTGTCTTTTAAAAGTTTCCATGAAGCTTGCAGGGATTTCACTTTTGGCTCTCTACCTTTTAATTTCTGTTTAACTAACTTCCTCATTTTTGTGTAGTTCCCTTTCCTGAAATTAAATGCTACTGTAGTATGCTACTATGGTGTTTTCCCCACTACAGGGATGTTAAATTTAATTATATTATGGTCAATGTTGGAAATTTTATGGAATATTCAATATTATGGAAAATGTTGCATTTGTAACTTGATCAAATTAAATATCGGAGTCAGTTGGGGAAACTATATATGGATCCTGACAATATCTTTTTTGCCAGTGTTTTTCAGAGTGAACGCATGTTTTAATATCATCCTGTAGGATGACAGAGAAAGGATGATGTTGCACATGCTAGACCTCAGCTCCTGAGAATGCATTGTTTCAGTGACATCCTTATTATATGCTTGTAGCCTCTGATTCTAAGCATGCGGCCAAGACTCTGATTTTCATTTCCTTGCCGTTTCAACCCCAAACCATGTTCTCTTTAAAGTTTCATGAAATATTAAAAAACAATCTCCAAGTATTTCTAAGTCAGAGATACTGGAGATGCAACACCTCTGTACCTATTACAAGCACATCCCTTTTCCAAGAATGTCTCTAAACTTGGTGGTCTGAGGAATTATTTTCAGGCCACTTCTATCTGTAAAAGCTCAACAAACCAGACAGTCTTTAACTATGGATCTCAAAATATCGCTTCTCTCCCTTCCTTTCCCCAAATGGAATCTCATGCAATAATGGGCATTGTTTTATTTAGTCATTTCTGCTTTCTGTAGTAGAAGACCCTCTCTGTAAAAGACCCTCTAGAAGATCCTCTTTGTAAAAATCTAACTAAAATCTGTTTTGGGGTTGGGGAATTGTTTTTGTTTTCATGGTTTTTCTAGATAAGTAGAATGGAGAAAAGTTCTTGTTTTCTCTCTTTCCTTTCTGTGTAGCAGTGTCACTCCCGATATAGTGTTAAACAATGAGATTTAAACAACTCTTTAATGCAAAATGATTTACTTGTGTTGGATACTTTAAAAAATATTTTATAGTGCTTGTAACATAAGATGTGCAACACCTTTATGTTCTCAAGGCTTGTTTGGACATTTTAAGTTGATATGACTCCATCCCTCTCCTCTTAGAGAAGAAGGAAGCACTTGCAACTTATCAGCTAATTATATATCACTGTTCTCTTAATAAAACACAGTCATACTCTGGCAAACTTTACAAAATGTAATATTTTATTTAAACCTCCATTAAATTGTCATATTGCTTTCTTATTGCTGCTGATGACTGTGACAAGATGTGTGGGAACAGAAACTGTCATCTTTCAAACCAACCTGTTCCTTTGTCTGACTCATTCACCGTTTCAGTAGCCTGGTATTTTGACAGCTCAGTCACTTCACCTGTTTGAATTGTGATGCCATAAACATCACAATGCAGAATCACTGAGGGAACTGGGCAATTATGATGATGATGATAAAGGAAAAATCAGGATGATTTTTAAAGGAAAGCAGGATGATGATAAAGGAAAAATCAACTATTTGTGCACACATATCCTGGTAACTGTTCTATAAAGAGAGAGAAATTAAGAAGGAATTACCATTTTTAAAGTTTGTCACAGCATGACAGTAGTTCTTTTAGCTCCAATTAGCAAATGTTCACTCCTGCTGCAGATCACAGATACACATTTGTACCCAGAGTTTTTTTGATACCTTGCTGCAGACCCCTCAACCTCTTAGTGACCCTATAATGGCCTGATTTTAATATTTTTACTCACATTGAATACTACCATATTCTACAAATGAAGTAATTTTTAAGGCTGTGATTCAGTCACAGAAGTTACAGGTTCTGTGACTTTCTGGGACTTCTGACTTCTACAGCTGCCAGTACAGCCACCTGAGGCGCTAGCCTCAGAGTCACCCAAACATTGGCTACAGCTACTGCCCCAGACACCACTGAAGCAGCAGCAGCAGTCATCCCCAGGGGCCTCAGAGTCAGTCAGCCCCCACTGCTGGAGCAGGGACTAGTCATCAGCCCCTGGGGCCCCACAGAGCAGCAGCACCCCAGAGCCCCAGGAGCTGCGAAGTTTTAGTGACGGGGGTTTATAGTAAAAGTCATAGACAGGTCATGAGCCATGAATTTCTGTTTGTTTCCCATGACCTGTCCATGATTTATGAAAAATACCCATGACTTAATCTTACATAAATAATAATAATAATTAAGGCTATTTGTATTATTGTAGCACCTAGGAGACCTAGTCACAGATGAAAACCCCAATGTGTGCTAGGTATTGCCCAAAGCAAGTCCCTGCCACAAAAAGCTTCCAGTGTAAGTACTGTATCAGACAAGAGACGACAGATGGATATAAACAGAGTAAAGAGTATACGTATTTATTTATTTATTTGTATTAACACATGAAATAAGGTGTTACACAGTGTAAGGGTATCAGTATCTAGCCCTAAGTCTCCAAGACCTAGCCCCATGTGTAACAGAGTGGCTTGCACTGTGAGCTAGAGATCATGGAGCTAAGGCAGCCCTGATTACAGGATAAGCTCCATCAGAGACCAATCAGTTTATTCCTATATAAAAAAAGACACTTTTAAGTGCTGACAGGCCTCAGGTGTTGAAAGAGGCAGGTAAGGAGCAAGAAAGAAATCTGGGGGATCTAGAGCAGTGGTGGGCAACCTGCGGCCTGAATGTGGCCTGTCAGGATACGCCTCTGGTGGGCTATGAGACAGTGTTAACATTGACCATCTGCAAGCAGGGCCACTCGCAGCTCCTGGTGTCCACAGTTCACCATTCCCAGTCAATGGGAGCTGCGAGAAGTGGTGCAGGTTGGCCACTGCTGGAGGCTGGTTCCAGAAGTCTGAGTTCCAGCTAGGAGGAGCTGGTAGGATGGGCTATATAAGAGCTCTGGCTATGAGAAAAAACAACAGAAACAAGTATGGGCTGTTTGGTGATGGACTAGTAGCCACTCACCTTCCCCATGTATGAAAGTGGTGTATACAATAACTAGTAATACATTCATGGCTGAACTGAGCATGGTGCTATGAGATTTCTCTCAGAGGGAAATACACACTTTTTGCTAAATGGTTGTTACTGTTCTAGCAGTAGTTTTTAGGGTCTGGTTCATAATGACCTGGTCTGCACTTACAATTTAGGTTAACATTGCTATGTTGGTGAGGGAGTGTGAAAAATCTACACCCTAAATGATGTATCTATGCCAGCCTAACCTCCCATGTAGACGCAACTAGGTCAGTGGAAGAATGCTTCCATTGATCTAGTTACCTTTGCTCAGTAGAGTTGGGGAGTGATATCTCTACATCATTAGAAAAATCCCTTCCCTCAGGGTAGGCAGTATCTACTTTATGGGTTATGCTGACATAGCTACAATGCCGTATATATGCTGATATAATAGCCATAGGGTAGATACTTTTAGTTTGTCGAGAACCTCTTCAAAGAAAGATTATCTCAGAGATCAGCAAGAATGAACTGGCTTCAGAAATAGTTAGCAATTTAAAAATGCCCTTTGATATTTTCCTGACTAAAAAATGATTCTAGGATGATGAAAAAGAAAGGCCTTGTAGAATTTTTGTAGAATGCCTGGGGCATTGTGGCATACAGTAGACTCTCGATTATCGAGGACTGGGTTAACCAGAAAGTGGATTAACCAGGATGTCAAAAAAAACCAAAACATGTAACTCTCAGGGCCAACTCTGGCTTTGCTGCCGCCCCAAGCACAAAAAAAAACCCACCAGGGCACAGGGCAGCCAGTGAACCAACACCCCCTTCCCCAGCGCAGGGTGGCTGGTGAACCAACCCACCCTCCCATATTTCCTATGGATGGTGATTATCCAGGATTTTATTAACCAGGATTATTTTTTTCCCTATCATACTGGATAATCAAGAGTCTACTGTATATAACTCTGTTATCCACTATCCTTTCATTATATTTACCCCATAGATCACATTTGCTGTGATAAAACCTTTCATTTAATTTCTTACATTTTCCTTACCTTTTTAATTTTTAAGAGAGAAACTCCTACTCAACATAATTTAATTTAACTCTGATATCAAATTGGGGACATGGTTAAAAAATAAGGAAGAGGGAGAGACTATTGAAAGAAGCAGTGATGTAGTAAAAGAAGGGAAGATAGAGAGAGTTGGTGTTATCTCCCTAATCTATTTGTCTTGGTTTCTATACTGTGTGCATCACTAGGGTATCTGATGTCTTACCTACATAAATAGGGACACTGAGGAAAGTTATAATGAACTATCTAAAGGTGTGAAGTGAAAACACGCTCTCTTCTTCCTTCTACCTGTGCTCAGTGTGGGGTTTGCAAATCCCATTATATTTGCTCTCACATCTGCAGTGTTTTTTCTCAGCTTGGATAGTCTACTCTCTGTGTGTTTGTGGAACTATCTATTATGTTAATGGGAGATCCACACAAGAAGGAAGAGCAGAATGTCTGGAGATGAGATCTGTTGTGTGGAACTAGGAGCAGAAGTTTGTCTTTGCTAATCAAGGGCTCAATACTGTTCTCACTGAAAACTTTCAGTGACTTTTTTGGGTAAGAATCATGCACTAGGGCCAACTCCTACATGAGCTCCCCTTGCTCAAAGTCCCACTGAAGTCAGAATAGAGACCTACAATATATATATGTTAAAAATGAATTTTAAAACCAGCTTTAGAAGTACTAATTTCAATGTCTCTCCCTATTAATTGTGCTGGTTTTTCTCATCTGGGAATATAGCTGAGCCCTAAAGCACTTGCGTGTATTAACTCCCTTTGATGTTAATTGGAATTTTTCCCACATCGTGACTGCAAGGTCAAGTCTAGTTCAGTGAATTATCACTTTACTATAACTTTCCAGCAGGAAATCCAGTCTGGTGATGTAATTTGAGTCACAGGAAATATGGATCAGTATTTGAATATATGTAACAGGAAAAGAACAAGTCTTGCAAGATAAATTATTAAAGGAAATTAAGAGGTTAAATTTAAGAGTAGTTCAACATTTCTTATATCTCCAACTATGTAATCAGACTCTCATGATGACAGTTTCCCCTAAAATGATCAATACACGAAGTTTAAGAAACCCTTATGTAAATTTTAGTGATTCAGTACCAATTCTGCTCTTGTTCATAGGTGTAAATGTGTACTAATGCTACAGACATCTTTGGGATTATTCCAATTTCACCCTTGCTTTATTAAAGAGAAGAATTTGAACCTTGTTCCTGTTTGTAATTAGGTGGATTATACTAATCCAAAGCAGACTCTCTTTCAAAGACTCTTCTTTAGAACGTACATTGCACTTTTCAGAATGGTATGTATTTCACCCTTTACCCTATTCCTCTTTTTCCACAGTAGAGATCATTGGCAAACTATTCCTCAAAAGTCTTCCCCCTTTTCATTTCTAAGAAGCAGTGTCAGTTGTATTGGCTTTACTTGTTCATTTTTGCCTTTGCTCTGGATCTGCAGAAATGGAATAACATGTTAAAAAATATCATGAACTAGGCTTAACTGAGATTTGAAACTGAATTCAACTGCCTGAGGGGGCTCAAAGTTAAATTAAAGGATAAAAAAACCCTACTATATAATGCAGTCATGGAAGGTGTTAGCAAAGAAATTAAAAATAAAGCAAATAACTGATCTAACTTTTACAGCATACACTTTCTATAACTCATAATTTTTATTAACTCAAATCTGCTATATTCTCATCTTGTATAATTGATGCCCTTTCTATATATACAGGATGATATCTTGTATTGTCAAGAAATTTGTTAATATAAAAAATGTACAGCATTTCCTCATTACTAGGAGACTGCAATGATTTGACTACTCAGACACTCTCATTGGCTTACAAACTCGTACATATTCAGCCATTATTTTTATTATTTATTTACAGTTGTGCCTCAAATGTCCAACGCACAACAGAAACATATAGGAATGCACCTTCATTGCCTCAGGTGCTTGCTACCTAAAGCTTCTAGCATGATGAGGCTGTAATTATTAGGTGCTTTAGATGCTACTAAAATGCAAATAATAATCCTTGTCTCCATTAATGGATTTATTTTGGTTTTGTATGGATGTAAATGAAAGCAGAATTTGGTCCTCATTATCTAAAGGAAGGAGGATAGTCTCTAATGTAAATGGAAATGTTTCAGCTGGAGCTGGTTTAAATTTTTTGAATGAAAAATATTCCCTGTAGAAAATGAGATTTCATTAAAATAGACTTTTTCAATAGGAAGATGTCAATTGCATTGAGCCAGTGTGATTCTGACTGGAAAATTCAAAATGAAAAAAATTCATTCAGTAGTGATCAATAGTTTGCTGTCAAACTGGAAGGATGTATATAGCAAGGTTTTGCAGGGGCCTATCATGGTTCAGATATTAGTCAATATTTGCATTAATGACTTGGTTAATGGAAGGAAGTGTGTGCTTATAAAATTTGCAGATGACACCAAGCTAGGAGAGGCTGCTACCACTTTGTAGGACAGGATTAGAATTCAAAACGACCTTGCCAAATTGGAGAATTGGACTGAAATCGAAAAGATGAAATTCAGTAAAAAGAAGTGCAAAGTACTATAGTTAGGAAAGAACAATGAAATGCACAACTATAAAATGGGGAATAACTGGCTAGGCAGTAAACTGCTAAAGTGGATCTGGAAGCTATCCCTCTATTACCTCAAGATCTACTTCAACACAAATTGAATGAGTCATCAGTGTGATGCAGTTGCTGAAAAGGCTAATATCATTCTGGGAGATATTGACAGAAGTGTTGTATGTAAGAAAAAGAGGCAACTGTCCTGTTCTAATCGACACTGATTAGGCCTGTGTGTCCAGTTGGTGGCGCCACACTTAAAGATATGGACAAATTAGAGAGAGAGTCCAGAGGACAACAACAAAAATGTTAAAAGATTTAGAAAACCTGACCTACAAGGAAAGCTTTTTAAAAAGCTAGGCATTTTTATTCTTTGGAAAAGATGACGGGGGGGGGGGGGGGGGTACCTGGTAAGTTTTCAGTATTTTAAAGGCTGTTAATAAGAAGACAGTGATCAGTTGTCCTTTATGTCCTTTGATGGTAGAAGAAGTAGTAATAGGCTTAATCTGCAGCAAGGGAAATTTAGGTTAGATATTAGGAAAAACTTGCAAGCTATAAGGATAGGTAAGCACTGGAACAAGATTCCAGGGAGGTTGTGGAATGCCTGTCATGAGAGATTTAAAGAACAGATGATTTCAGACAAACACCTGTCATGGATGTTCTAGGTTTACTTGGAACTGCTCAAACACAGAACTACCTGACTTCTCAAGGTTCCTCCCAGCCCTGTGACTTTGACCAGACACTTCAAGAAAAAACTTTTTTTTTCATCATGTAATTTTGTTTCAGTTTGGGGTGTGGGGGGGAAATGGAGGGAATTTCCTTTCAGTTTTTGAATTTGGAATTTTTTTTCCTTCTGTCTTTTAGTTCCATCCCCTCCTTCCCTTCCCACAGAAGGAGGAGGAAAATGTTTGAGTGTATGTGAAAATCTAGGAGGAAAAAGCTTTTCATATTTGAACTGCTTTTTCAACATATTTTCATTTGAAAATGTCATTTCTAATTGAAACAAAGTGAGAACTTTTATTTCAAAATTCATGGATTATAATGCCAGAAGAGATCATTGTGATCATCTCATTAGATGTCTTGCATAACATGGGCCATGGGACTAACTGAATTAATTCCTGTTTGAGCTAGAGCAATTCTTTTAGGAAAAACATCCAATCTTGATTTTAAAATTTCCGATTATAGCAAACCCACCGCAACCCTTATCAAGTTGTTCTAATCTTTAAAAAAAGCAATTGTACTTTATTTAGAATAACGGGATGTAATTACAGCTCAGTCATACCTGAGCTAACTCAGGATCTGGAACAGTGAAGCTGCAGCAGTGCACATTTAATGTGGGCGAGCATCATGAGTAGTAACCAGTAGTAACCAGTAATCCACACTGGTGCTTGCATGCCACCACTTTACTGCTCCAGAACATGAGCTAGCTAGATTAAAGTTACCTCAGGTATGTCTACTCAAGCTGCAGTCATACCCTATGATTGCATTATAGACATAGGCATAGTTTGACTTCAATATGGGGGGGGCAGGGCCTAGTGGAGCTCAGGTCAGCTCTGCATGGTGAGGTCTCGGGAAGGAGTGCCACTTCCACTCCTGATTCACCTCAGCAGGCCACCCAGCCTGTCTGGGTTGAGGGGGAGGGGCACAACCAAAAATTATAACTCAAGGGGTCGAGGGAGAGGAAGTCAGCTCAACCAGTTTGAAAACTGATCAGGGTGTGGGCAGGGGGTAGCTAAGGGCTGTGTGCTGGGAGGGTCTCCCACTATGGTCACTGCTCCCTGAGGGCTCTGCCAGCCCTGGAGCCGGGTCTCTCCTCCTCCACCCCACTCCACCCCTGCCAAGTGGTTCTTACCAGCTATGTAAATAGTCAAAGGAGATAGGGAGGTGAGAAGTATCCATAGCCCTGGGCACCAGCATCAAGAGGAGGAGCTGGGAGAACAATGAGGCTGCCTGGTCCACGGCACCAGCCAGAGCAGCAGACACCCTATGCTTCCCAGCTCAGGTTTCTGGCCTCTGACCTGGACACAGGTGAGTGGATGGGTAGGGAGAGAAGAGCAGGTTTGGGGATTTGGAGTCACCCCTGGTGCTGCCCTGCTCTGGTTATTGGACTGCAGTTTCGCGGGAGCAGTGGCCCCCATGTCTCTCAAATCTCTCCCCTTGATTATAGACAGTCTAGCTTCAACTTCAAGCCCTTGGCTCTTGTTATACCTTTTTCTGTTAGGTTGAGGAGCTCTTTATTATCAAATATTTGATCCCCATAAAGGTGCTTATTGACACTGATAAAAGCTCTCCTTAACCTTCCCATTGATAAGCTAATAGTGAAAGGCTAAAGGAGCTCAGTCTACAAGGCACGTTTTTCAATTCTTTGACTATCCTTCCAAACCTTTAATCCAATCCTTCTTGTAGCTCTTCTCTGAACCTTCTTCAGTTGTTATATATCCTTCTTGAAGGGTGGGCATCAAAACTAAACAGAGTGTTCCAGTAGCTGTTGCACCAGTGCCAATTACAGAGGTAATATAACCTCCCTATTCCTACTTGAAATTCCTCTTTTAATACATTAGCCTTTTTGGCCACAGCTTTGCACTGGGAGCACAATCTCAGCTGATTATCCATTATAGTCCCCCAAATCTTTTTTCAGATTCTTCCCAGAATAAGGTTCCCAATCCTGTAAGTATGTTCCTAGTTATATGACTTTGCATTTGACTATATTAAAACACATATGGTTTGCTCATGTGCAGCTTACCAAACAATCTTATTTGCTCTATATCAATGATCTGATCTCTGTGATGTACCATGTCCCCCAAATGGTGTTATCTATAAACTTTATCAGCATTGATTTTATATTCTCTTCCAGTCATTAATAAAAGTGTTAGGGATGATAGGCCAAACAACTGATCCCTACAGCACCCTAGGAACACACTCGCTGAATAATGATTCTCTGATGACACTGACATTTTAAGATCTATTATTTAGCCATCCTTTAAACCATTTCATGTGTGCTGTGTTTATTTTATATCTTTCTAGTTTCTTGATCAAAATGTTTGGTACCAAGTGAAATGCTATACAGGAGTCTAAGTATATTACATCAACGCTATTATCTTTATCAGTGAAACTTGTAATCTCTTCAAAAAAGTTATCAAGTTAATTTAGTAAGATCTATTTTTCATAAACCCAAGCTGACTGGTATTAATTATGTTGCTATCCTTTAATTCTTTATTAATTGAGTTCCATATAATCTTCTCCATTATTTTGCCTGGGATCGATGTCAGGCTGACAGGCCTATAATTACCTGGGTCACCCGTTTAACCTTTTCATATATTGGCACAACATGAGCTTTCTTCCACTCCTCTGGAACTTCTCCAGTGCTCCAAGACTTATTGAAAATCAACATTAATGATCCAGAGAGCTCTTGGGCCTGCTTTCTTAAAACTCGTAGACACAAGTTATCCTGACCTGCTGATTTTAAAATATCTAATTTTAGTAGCTGCTGTTTTATATCCTCCTGAGTTATTGTTAGAATAGAAAGTATTTCATCTTCATCCATGATATGATTACATCACCTGGCTTGTCCTAAATATAAAACAGAAATATGTATTGAACACTTCTGCCTTTTTGGCATTATTATTGACAATTCTTCTGTTTCCATTTAATATGGGACCAATACCTTTGTTAGAATTATTTTTGTTCCTAATATATTCACAGAACCCGTCTAAGTATTCTTAACTCTGCTGGCCATAGATTTCTTCTTGTCGTATGTCCTTGTGGATGAAAATTACTATTGGAAACTGACAATTTTCCATGGAGAAAAATCTTGATTTTTTTGACCAGCTGTAGTGTCAGCTAACCACAGTAAAGTTTGCACAAACGATCTTCAAACATGTGCTTCTGTAGTTAGTATTAATATTTACAAAATGATACGAGCACCATTTGTCCACTTATCTGCTTCTCATACAAATGCCTTCATGTCTTCTTCCTTGCTGCTTCTGACACATGGAACATCTTTCCTAAATAGATCAGTGATGTCATTGCCTTCTCAAATCTCCCCTCAGGACCCACTTCCTCGAGTATGCCTAAAAATCTCCCCAATTAATTCTTGCAAATTCCATTTATTTACAATTATAAAAATCAGTTTATAGATGTTAGCATCTTGGTTTTAGTGGTGAATTGGAAATATAGATAGATACTGCCTGTCGGTTCTTTTGTTTGTCTTTTTTCATTTTACTTCATGAGGCATGGTGAGGTTAGAATTGGAAATGACACTTTAATTTTCTTTCCTGCTATCAGAGGTACAACAGAAGATACAAAAATATTTTCTAATGTGCCACCTATCTGCAGGGATGGGATGAAATCCTGGTCCTACTGAAGTTAATAGTAAAATTCCTATTTATTTCAATAGGGCCAACATTTCACTCAACGAATTTTAAAAAAGATGAGACTCTCAAACAGAAGCAGTTATAAACCGTTTGACCTTTCAGGACATAAAAATGCCTATTAGAATTTGAGTTGTCTTTGCAAGGTGAAGATTTTACTTATGTACTGATTTGGGAGGTTGTTTTATTGATATGGATGAAGTAACCATTTAGATATATGACCAAAGCTGGGGTTCCAAAATCAATCTTATAATGGGATTCTACAATAGATGTTCATGCAGGTATATATATGCATACATACACCTATGTGTATGTGCCGGGGGACTATATATGCAACTGTTTTTAGGTACTTCTTGTTCTGAAACTTCCTTTCTTTCTATACAAAAAAACCTCCAAACAAACACAGGAAAAAGCAAAAACCAACCAAACAAAAACCCTCTCTGCATAATCTGGAAGACCCAACAGATAAGTTTGGGAAACTGAAGTAGTAATAATAAATATATTCTGTACTAATTCTTACTAGTTCTCTTTCAGAGTTAATATGATTAAGTGCCAATCTAAAAATCTAGTAATACAGAACCAATATAATTGTTTCCAGATAGTATTTATTATAATTTTATCTAACAATGAATTCCACTGGCAAAAGAGGGAATAGCCATTTATTTTATTCAGACATACACACATGCATTCACTTTGCATAATTACACAACAAAATGAGGGTTTTCTGATGAAAATGCATTAAATTGCTAATATTTACAGCCATAAATCCTTGATGCTTTGAATTTTACTTCATCTATTCAGTTGCAGTGAAAAAAAGTTTACTGTCTAAAGGAAATTTTGGAAAAAAGCCTTCATTGCTCTTTAGTGCCATTTCTCTGCACCAGAGTGATTTGTTTTAATTGTGACATCTCTCTGCAAACAGTGTTTCCAAGCCTTTCAGTGTGTGAACAATTTGAGAATTCTCTTAATTTATAATTTGGATGGAACCTTTTAGCACAAACAGAACTTTGGCAGATTTAACACATCCGTAACAGCTGTTATAATTTGCGGTAATTTTTTATGCTACATCATAAAGAAAAGGCCATAACTCCCATCTCTAAATGCAACTGGCTTATTCCTTACAGCTTTTCCTGCTGTGGACTGCCAGTTATTAAGAGTAAGTAATGAAAGAATGCACCCTTTAGAGCAGCCAATTCTCAGAACCATTAGTTTTCTTTTATACTTCAGCCTAATTCCAGGAATGTGCTAGATGAGAAATAAGACATATCATGTCATTTCAGGATAATATCATGTAATTTCAGGGTAATAAAGAATTCATTTCTGGAGAGAGAAGCGATCTGCTATGGAAAAGTTCAATTTCACTCTCTCCAGAGAGCCTTACCTATTCAGATGTGACTTTGTATAATTAAATATATTTCAAATATCAAGAAAAATGGCAGCAGTGTAGACAATAGAATTCTCTATTTTATGTTCAGATAAAATTATATGAAGCATTCAGTGTAATATATGATAAAGTAGATGGCTACCATTCATTGTTTCCACTGGAATTCTTTCCATTTGATTCTATGCATTATGGTGTTATAAGGAAGCAATTATACTCCATGCTGTATTACCAGATTTTTAGACTGGCATTTAATTGCATTAATTCTGAAAGAGAGCTAGCATCAATACAAAACTTAATTTGCCATTATTAATTTAATTTAACAAGATATACCTAAATAATAAAGAGGACATGGGACATGCTTTCTCTGCAGAAAGCTACAAATTCAATGCAGAAAATACCTAAAACAAATACAGGTAGTTAGAAGATAAAATTAAGCTTCTTAATGAAAAACAAATTTAATAATGAAGAAATCTGCTCTAAAACCTCTTCATTAAAGCAAAAATAAAATTATTTTAAACAAACCCCTATGCAATTATTTCATCAAAGTCCTATTTTTCACTGAAGCTGACTTATCCTAAGTGACATTTGTTTGCTTTTTCAGCTATAAAGATACACAAAAAAACCCTCTCATTCTGTGTTTGATCTCAGTAGTTTTAATTTAACTTCCTTAGTTACAATAGATACAGCACTGTACTCCTTTAAATACTGTTTAAGATGTATGATGGGGTCGGCATAGATCAGTTTTTATAAATGACAGAAGATAGTGTTGATAATACTTCTAATGATAGTAAATAGACTGAAGGGCAAACAGCCAGTTCAAAAGACGGTGAAGTAATGAAGAGTCTTTCCACTGACTTCAATCAATTTTGGATCAGGCCCATAAAGAGTAAAGAAAATTTACTATTTAAACCACAGAATAGAAGATTGGAGTTATTAGCTCATTCACCTGCATTTGCACTGTTCAGGGTGGTTTCACACAATCTTTTGATGTCAAGTCGGTTCTTAACTGCCTTATGTTAATATGCTCATCTAACAGCAGATAATTCCATCACACAGTTCGTGGAAGACAAATGCTGTGTTTCCAGATAGATACATTTTCTTTTTGTCTGGCATTACAGTTTTAGCACAAAACACCACCATAATGTCAAATACCATTTTAAAAATATGCTCTCCCTATGTAACAGGACTAACCTCATAATTTAGTGGTTTTATTCTTTATCATTCTTTCTGAATGGGACCATTTTTAAAATAATACTGTAACTTAATGAAGTACTTAGTGAGGCTTAGTCAAAGAATGGAGCCGGAACAATGTGGTTTAGGTTTCCATTTATCTAGGCCAGTCAGTGGATAATAGTGAGTAAATTGTCTCTGGCAGTATGAGATTTCTACAGATGTTAATAATATAACAAGCATTCATAAACTTCTCTTTAGCCATCATATTTCTAAGACTCATGTTCTATCCTAGTGCTGTAAAAATTAAAAAGATATATTAAAATCTGTAATACAAATTATATTATTTCTTTCCATTCTCCATTCCACCATGGCTAGAAGTGTGTTCATTTAAATGTTAAATGGTTATATGGTGGTAGTAATGTCTCATGCAGAATACCAATAAACAACTTTTTCAAAAGATGTCCTACATTTGGGCATGAACACAGTCAAAAATAGGCTTTTTCTAAGCTAGGTATTTCCAGATGCAGTGTTCTGTGTGCAGCCATCTCAGAGTGTCATGAAGGATGAGACAATCAAAATTCCATCAAGTCAAATGGTCTGAGAGAAGGTCCTAGTTCTCTGTGTTTAGCAAAGAAAGAGGTAAGTATACTATAGTTATAGGTTTTAGAGTAGTAGCTGTGTCAGTCTGTATCTGCAAAAAGAATGAGTACTTGTGGCATCTTAGAGACTAACCAGTTTATTTGGGCATAAGCTTTCGTGGGCTAGAACCCACTTCATCAGAAGAAATTGGGCTAAAACCCACTTATACCCAAATAAATTAGTTAGTCTTTAAGGTGCCACAAGTACTCCTCGTACTATAATTATAGATTTTTGTCTGTGAAGTAAACTTGAGGGGGTCACTGTGTGAGGTCATATCAGGAACAATGTGTAGATATTCTGGGTTGATTAACTGCTTTAGCATCACCATTCTGTTGTTTGGCTGATGCAGTTGTGTCCAAGAGGAATACTTTTTAGCTTTATGGGTGTTTCTATGTAGGCCAAGAGCTATTTGTTGGTTTTGGTTGAGCGGATCTTGCACCATAGGGCTTCCAGCCTCTCTGCCTTCTTAATTTTGTGTAGTTATTTGGCTTCACCAGTCCCTTTGATTCTCCAGTGTGAGGGAACAAATCTGAAGCACAACATAGTTTGTAAAGTAATCTTTAGATTAATGTTATCCTCTCATTTTAAAATTCATATAATATACTGTTTTGGAGATTGTGCTTTGTTGAGTCTCTAAATCACCTTTAGTGTAGAACATTGCTGTACTGTTGTAAATTGCTGCTCATCTTAATATTCTGGTTCGTAAAAGTCTGACTTGTTCCTAAGTCTAACTATAGACAAAGGATAAACATTTCTTAATTGAAGTTGGCATTCATATATTATTTCTCATGCTGCATTCACTTTATTCTGTAAACTGTATGTTTACATTTCACTTGATTCTAAAATGATATAATTAATTTACTAGTTAGTATTATTTAAAGTGTAAATTGTTGCTAAGAATATGTAAATGAATTATGCAGATTGACTTTCAGCACAACATGAAAAGAATTCCAGTTTAAGCTTATTAAGTTCACTGAATACAATTTAAATCTGTGTCTGCTCTGCAAATGAATTCATTTGTAAGACCAAGCAAGACATGTAACTTGCAGGCAATTATGAGGTTCTTTGGAACTTCGGCAGTGTTTTCTGCAGCAGCAGCAATGCATCAGTGCTAATACATACTTGTGAGTATCTGTGAGAATTTAGAACTGAGTTCTTGGCTATCATACAGATGTGGGGAAAAGGGGTTGTAAAGTTGGAATGGGAGAAACATTTTCAGCTGTGTAACATAACACCACATTCCATACCATCAAAAGTCTGTGAATGGACACCTTCTGTTCCTTGTACCCTCACCCTGAGTTAAGTGAAAGGGATAATGCATTTTTTGCCCAGGCCTCATGGAATGCTGTGGGGAGGGTGTTTCTTCTTCTCGTGATGCTGGCTGGCTGTCCACCAGGGTTTGCAGAGGGACTCTACCCCTCCTGCTTTGTTCCTGCAGTTCAAACAGATGGCTCAGCATATCTGCCTAGTCCCTCATAATCCAAAGCATGTCATCCTGCACCACATGCTCTTGCTCATTGGAAGTTTTCCTGCTCTCCATGTCCATGTCTATCTTCTCGGACAGTGCAATTCTCCACACTCTCAGCTCTGTGTCAGCTGTCCCGTAGGCGTTCATTAGCTCAGTGAACGTGTCCTCCCACGTTCTCTTTCTCCTCCTTCTAATCAGTGACAGTCTGCTTTCAGGTGTTGATGACATGCCTAAGGACACATTTCCAGCTGTCAGTCATAGGAAAAAATAAAGGAGCCATTGTACATGAATAAAATGTTTCTATAGCAAGGCCGTTTTCATAGACTATGTAAACCACAACATAACCAGAATCCGTAACCATTCACTATGCCGTTTTGCTGCTCCAGCCCTGGTGAGTAGCACCCACCTCTCCCAGGTCATGGGTGACCTCACTTTTAATGAAGTTTATGGTAGACTCAAATCAGGAGCAGAGGTAGATAATCAAACAATGGCCTTTCCCCATAGCACCATGGGAAGTTATTTATGAACGGGGCTGGGGGAACATTTTTACTCCCAATTTGTGGAATCTCTCATGTGGGGTCCCAGTTCCTTATCAGCCATTTTAAACTGCTTGCCAAGCACACTAAAGGCACATTAGTGGCCACATGGTTTGGTGATCTGGAATGTGCGGGGGTGGGGTATGTCTACATGCCCTTTTTTTCTTGTAAGAGCACTTTTAATGAGAACTTCCCCCTTTTCCCCTAGGCAACTCTATGTGATATCAGTCTCCTGAGGGTAACAGAGGTGGAAAGGAAGGAGATGCTGCAAGTGTCTGGGTATAGACCCGATCCTTATCCTGCTGTGCTGTGTATCACAACAAAGCCAGTTGAATTAATTCAGGAATTGCATGGGAAAGTGTCCTACCATGATGGAAGAAATAGGACTGCACTGCCCAGAAACCTTCTGTAAAGGATTGCAGAGTACCTCTATGAAAGTTCTCTAGAGGTAGCCATGCAGGATTCCCAGACTATCCCAGTCCTCATAAACAGTGTTTTCTGGGGACCACCCTCTGCATAGCTGAGGCAGTCTCTTGTAAGCAGAGGACCACAACACCTTGCTTTTTCTTCACAGTAAGCATGCAGTGCCACCAAATGTGTGTGCCTGCTTAAGTTTAACAGGAATTTGATTATTACTGTATACTCACCAGAGGTGCCTTTCCTGACATTATGGTCAGCCACCATGATGTCCTGCGACCCACAGGACTCAAGGGTTAAAAATATTTCCTGGCTCTCGGGAAGAATGGATGCATAAGTTTCCCATTCTCCTCATCTACCATATCATCCTCCTTGTTGCCCCTAGACTTACACACTTGTAAGGTGTCCACATTGCTTGTGGGGTTGCTGGTAGGGTCATCCCCGAGAATTGCATGCAGCTCATTTTAGAACCAGCATCTGTGGGGTTCAGCAGCAGAACCACTGTTCGCCTCCCTTGCCTACTGGTACGCTTGGCAAAGTTCTTTTATTTTCACACAACACTGCTGTATGTCCCTTGTCTAGCCCTTCTCCCCCATTCCACGAGTGATTGCTGCATAGATGTCACCATTTCTTCTCCTGAATCAGAGCTCTGCCTGCACAGACTCTTCTTCCCACACAGTGGGAAGAAGAGTCTTCCACTTCCTGTGCAGACCAGGTTGGAGTGCGTTTGGGGCGTCTTGTCTCCATGATCAGCTGTGCTCAAGCTGGCATGCTCCCAGTGCTGATCAAACAGGAAATGGGAAATCAAAAATTCCCAGGACTTTAGCATGGTAGGGGCTGTTTCCTGTGTATCTGGCTGCAGTGCAGCAGAGCTGAAAATTATCTCCCAGAGCGGTCACAGATCAGCATTGTGGGACACCATCTGGAGGGCAATAAAGTTGAATTACACAACACTGCATCTGCACTACCTCACAGTCGAACCATGAAACTCGAATTAAGTGCTATGCCTCTCGCAGAGGTGGATTACAGAAATTGACATTAGAGGTGACTTAAGCTGGTGTAAAGGACCCAATAGTGTAGACACACATATTAACAGGTCCACTTAAGGTGGCTTCCTTTGACCTAACTTTTCAGTGTAGACCAGGCCTTAGTGTGCTATAAGTGTGTCTACATGGGGAATTAGCACAGAGTAGCTAGTGGATTTCAGCTACTGTATGCTTTTACCCAATGTAGACAAGCCCTGAGTGTTGATTATTTGCTCTTTAATTTTGCTGCATTAAACAAAAATAGCTATTCATTTCCTTCCAAATATTCTATCCAGTTTCTTTCTCTGACCCCCTCTCATACTACTATTTAAAAACAGTTCAATTATCTAATTCATGATGCCTTTTTAAGTGATGGCCCATGAATGGAAAGCATCTAACCACACTCTACAGAATAGATGTCTAAAGCTAATCCAACCAGATGTTACATCTGCTGTACTGTATTATACTGCAAATCCTAATACCTGATTGGGAGCAGTTGTCAGAGAAACTGTTTTTGGTTTTTGTTTTATTTTAGATAATCCTTGAGTGATTCTGTAATTCTCTGACATTCTGGCAGCCCTTTTAGTGACCTTATCTGTCACAGAATACTAATTCATTGCTTTAGTAACTAGTAGAGAGTAAGGTTGGGTGATTCCAGAATGACATAATTTCGCACATGTACAGTAGAGGGCTGTAAAATGCTCACTTAACTCTGGCGGGACCAGAGCTGGGGTGAGGATTTGAGGAAGGAGTTGGAATATTGGCAGGGAGAAGGCAGAGTTGGGGTGGGGACTTTGCGGAAGGGATTGGAATGGGGGTGAGGAATGGGTGGGAAGAGGCAAGACAGGTGTGGATCCGCATGCAAGAGGTGGAGTGGGGATGGAGGCAGGGGCAGAGGAAAGAGGGGAAGTTGTTGCCTATTGGCCCTTCCTTCTTGCATTTGATCTCAGATGCAAAAGGTGTCCTCTTCCAAGAATGACTTCCTTTGAGCTCATGTATTTGGTATGTGAATCCTGGGATAAAACCAGTGTGCAAATCCTGATCATGTATAGGCCACCTGGATTAGATGCCTAATTTTTCTAATATTACTAGTTAGATGCCAGTAATATAAACACCATGGCTGATTATTCTGGGGGACTTTCTGTTCTATGCAGAATACATTTCAAATGATGATCGAGGCTCCCATGACCTTCATGTCAACCATGAGTTTAACTCAGGTAATTTCTCTCCAGATCTGATCTGTGGCCTGGCTACCACTATTGGGGATAGGGAACATGTTTTTGTTGTGGTGCAGTCAGCGCCACCTTCAGGGCTTTACTAATCTCCTGATGTGGCAAAAAACATGTAATGATGATCACCCTTGGTGTTTAGTATCCTGCTTAATTCCAAAACTCTATAGGTTTGATTCTGTCATGCCTTTGGACTACACAATTGGTGGCTTGACAGGGTACTAGAATATGCTACATACCTAGCTGACTTCAAAGGAAGATCATTGTTTGCCTCTGCAAAGCCAGGCATGACTCTCCAGAACGTTTATAGAGGAAGACAAAGTGCTTCTATCTGAGAAGAAAATGGTTTAAATTTCCTAATTCAGTTTCTGACAAATGTTATGTCTAATAAAGCAGTGAGCAGGAACAGGAACCAAAAAGAAGAGAACAGTTAAGAGACAAGGAACGGAGATAGATTTCTGACTTTGGCTGGAAAAAGAGAAAAACCTTTTTAGTTGTTTTACTTCCTCCCCGGGCTGGTGAGCATAATAATCATAGAGCCACATTAGTCTTTTTGATGATGATCTATAGAGCTGTTTGCCAATTTTGTTACACAGCTTTGGTTAACATCACCAAATAGTTCCAACTAGCCAGTCACAAGGTAGTTTTTAAGCTAAAACATAATAAAAATCATGGGTCTTGGAACTCTACCATGAGTGCTATAAAGGAAGTAGACTTACTATGTTACAGAAGTCATGTGAATGTCTCTCATTGCTTCAGATTATAAATAATTACACCCCAAAGCCCCTAAAACTATGGTTGCATAATCAACCACTTAATAGTTAGGAAATGTTGATAAAAAGAACATGGGACATAGCTGTGTATTATTTTAAAAAATATATTAATGCATCTTGTCTGTTTAGTTACTATCCTGCAGTCATTGGTTGGTTGTATTACTGTAGCATCTATGAGCCCTAGTCATAAACCAAGACCTCCCCTGTTCTAGGTGCTGTACAACCACAGAACAGCGAGTCCCTAGCCCAAGGCATTTACAATCTGAGTACTGAACAGGAGATAACTGATGGATTTAGCTAGACAACAGAGTACAAGGAAATGAAACAATATTGGTCAGCATGATATAGGCAGTGGTCTCAGCACATCAGCAGCCTAAATCATTGCCTAGCTTTTTGTAGATAAGCTTCATGGCAAAGGAGGATTTGAAAAGGAGGAAAAGGAGTTAGTTTTGCAGGTGTTCACAGCTCCTTCCCCAATCAATTATTCTCCCCCTCACAGGCCTTCAGCTGCCTGTCCCCCCTTGGATTCCAGACCTAGTTTCCTGCCCAAGGCTCCTTAGCCAATTTCAGTATTAAACCCCCCCACCCCCGCCGCCCTACACACACACACATACCACTTCTTGTAACAATCTCCTTGCCCAATCAGTCCTAGTCTTTCCCTAGCTTCTTATCCAGCCTGTTCCCACCATCTACTTGCTCCCAGTGCCTCCCTGGCTGCCATTGCCAGTCTCCTTGCCCAGCCATCCAATCTCCCCTGTTTCCCACTCCCACTTTTCCTCCCACCCTCACTGCCTGTCCCAGTGTCTCCTTTCATCTGACCCCCTAGGCTCCTTATTCTGATACCTTGATTCTTGTTGCATCTACATTCAGATCAGGAAACTTCCTTCTACGTGTATGGGCCCCGCACAAAGGGCATGAGAACACAGGAGAGAAGGTTTTTCTGCTCTCAGTCCAGGTGGATCTAGCCCAATACAGTGCTGAAATTGCAGGGAAAGTCCAGTGTCCAGTGAGGATGCAATCTTCTTCCATTTTTAGCTACCAAATTCTCTGCAATCCGGGGGGAACTGTGATTTTCAAAGGCTTATAATTTTATTCAGATTTAAGTGGATTTTCACTGGGACAGCAATAGAAACATCACAGGCATAAAGGCCACCCCTCCTGCCAAATTTCAACTGTCTATTGCAAAGCCTGGGACAGTAGAACTTTTCAAGGAAAAGGTCTCCAGAATTCTTTAACATGGGGAGAAGAGTGCATTTTCTCCTACTCCTTGTTCTCAGAAACAACTGAACCATCTGAGCTGAGATTTTATTTTATAAATAAAATAAGAGGCAGACACCCAGCATGGAAAATTTCAAAGCAAGTGGTTAAAGTTTGGCAAAGTTACAAGTAACTGAAAACCTGGTCTTATAATGGGATGTGTCAGGCCACCTTAATAGATGGTGCAACTTGTCCCTCTGTACTATCTTAATTTGTCGGCATTTCTAATGTGCTTATCACTGTGGTGTCCAAGCATCTCCCAACTTTAGTGAATTAGCCACACAGCAAAGTAGGTCTGTAGTATTATGTTAGTATTATGTTATCCCTAGAAAAGCTGGTGCCCAGAAAGGTTCTGTAACTTGCTCAAGATCACAGGATTTTGTAGAAGAACCAGGAACACAATCCAAATTACCTAGTTCCCAGTACTAGGTCTTATTTGCAGGATTATCATGTTGCAGTGGGCATAGGATAAAACTTCATTTATATTACTGCTTTTATGATGCTATGTAAGTGCATATTACTTTATAGATATAAAAGAAGACAAGATTCCTGTCTCCACTAATTTATGATCTAGCTAGGAGTGTACTTGTCAATAAGCATCTCTTTCTCTAATATCACTAGATAGAAACAAACATAAGAAGTTCAAAATCATTGTCCTGAACACATCTTTTTTATAATGTGATTATACCTTAAAGACACATCTACTGAGTTGAGGTGCTATTTTTTGTTACCACTCAATCATGCGATTTTTGAGAGAATGGAAAAACCTTTTTTTTTTTTTTATGTTTTTTTTTGATCTTCGCTTTGAAAGGCAAGGAAATTGTAATGCTAAGCTTTGTTTAATTTTACCTACAGTTTTCTTGGCATTACTGTTTTTTCTTTAGTTCCTGAGAAAATCATTTTCTGATAGAGCCTCTTGCAGAATTTTTGTGAGATGTAGGTTTGCAGATTAGCAAAGTGAGAATTAGTGTGATTTAAATAGTTCCTGAAAGATTTTGATTTGCATTCCTTCTGCCTGGCATTTTAATTATGATATTATGTTTTTTATGGGAGTTGAAATTATGCCACATCCCTGAAACAAACAATAACTGGCTTCCTTGAAAGATATTGTGCTGAATCACTATAGTGTTCAAGGTTTTAATGTTTTTCTGATGTGCTTTTTTTAGTGATAAAAAGTATGTTAAGTAGAATAGATAATGCATATGGACAAGGTGATCATAAATGAACAATGCACAAGTGTAATAACGTCTTTTCTATACATAGTGAACCACTAAATGCCACTTCATATAATCCAGATATCAAATGTCCATGAAAATAAATGAAAGCCAGACTCAATTAGTTTAGTCAACTTTAAAGTTCTTTGAACCTCTTACTCCGGTGTAATGGCAAATTCGTTAATTTCTGTGCACTGTTAATCTTGCCTGCTAGGTCAAATAATCTAAACAAACCTGAAAGAATAGATGTAATTGTCTGGATGCATTTTATCAGTATAAGAAGAATGATTTTGGGAAGTGGTTGGGGAAAAAAATTTCAAAAGCCAAGCAACTAGCACTTTTTATAAAGAAAATATTTTCTTTTATGGAAAATGTACTTTGGATGAGCATAGAGATGAATCCAACAATGTTTGTTTTGAACAAGAAAACTAATGTGTTGTTAACAACTATACATGACTGAAGACTGAATATAGGAAGGTCTTTGCCAGTTTGTGAAGCAAGTTAAATTGACAACGTAAGGTGACAGCATAGCAGCCAAAGTTATCATCACTTTGCAGATTGGAAGAGTTGAAGGATCTTGATGGGTTTTTAGGAAGCCTATTATATTTCAGTCTGAGTTCTAAATGTTTCTTAGGAAAAATATTTATTGTAATCATCTGTGGCTAATGCGTTCTTCATGCTAGCAAGGAGCTATAGAACTTGGCAAAAGTGGTTATGCAGGAGTAAATGAAAAGGCTTAAAACAATGTGTGTGGACTGTCTCAAAAGACATGGGGGAGACCTGCTTAGAATTATAAACTGGCATTTCCTTTAGATTTTCATTAGTTGTTTGGACCTAAACCACCACATAGCTTTTGTCTTTAGACAGCTGTGTGGGGTCACAAAAGATTACTGAGCTCTTCAGTTCAGTTCAGTTACCTAATATCTATTTTCTTCTAAGCATAATTGTTAGTCGTTGAAAGAGCTAGGCAGGGTGAACTCCTTGGGTTTTCAATTGCTACCTTTAGTGACGTTTTTTTTAGAGCTGGATAGTATTCTCTATAGACTTCACTGAAGCATATCTGAATAGGGTGACTAAGGCAAAGTTTGTGCTTCATAAAACCATGAATGTAAATGCACATTTGTAATTATTGTTAGTATGGCAAACAGAAGCATTTCCATATCAAATATAAACAACTTACTGTAGGAGTTTAGAAATTGCAGACATGACTGAAATTTCACTCTTTTACAGTGACTGCTCTATACTTTATTTCCTGTCATAGTCTACAAAAACAACAGGGAGTCCAGTGACACCTTAAAAAACTAACATTTATTTGGGCATAAGCTTTTGTGGGTAAAAAAAAAACAACACTTCTTCGGATGCATGGAGTGAAAATTACAGCTGCAGGCATTATATACTGACACATGAAGAGAAGGGAGTTACCTTGCAAGTGGAGAACCAATACTGACAGGGCCAGTTCGATCAGAGTGGAAGTAGTCCACTCCCAATAATTGATGAAGAAGTGTCAATTCCAGGAGAAGCAAAGTTGATTTTGTAGTGAGCCAGCCATTCCCATTCCCTATTCAAGTCCAAATTAATGGTGTTAAATTTGCAAATGAATATTAGTTCTGCAGTTTCTTTTTGAAGTCTGTTTCTAAAGTTTTTTTTTGTTCAAATATGGCTACTTTTAAATCAGTTATAGAATGTCCAGGAAGATTGAAGTTTTCTCCTACTGGCTTTTGTATGTTACCATTCCTGATGTCCAAAAGGTGCCACTGGACTCCTTGTTGTTTTTGTGGATACATACTAACACCCCTGCCCCCTAACATTTGTCATATAGTCTCTTACAGTTACAGAACTAGCTGCACCTCGGTCCCCATTCCAGTCTCTCTGAGTGCACCCCTTTAGGCATCAGGCCTGATACACCCATTCTTATTAGGGTAGGTCTTCACTTCCTGCCGAATCGGTGGGTAGCAATCAATCTTTTGGCGATCAATTTATCGCGTCTCGTTAAGACGTGATAAATCGATCGCCAATGGCGCCCCCCTCAACTCCAGAACTCCTGCTTGCCGCGAAGTGCAAGCTGGAGTCGATGGGGGAGCGTGCCGCCGACTGCCACCACCATGAGGACAGCAGGTAAGTCCGCTGAAGATACACCGACTTCAGATATGTTATTCACGTAACTAAGTTGCGTATCTTCAGTTGACTCCCTACCCCTAGTGTAGACCAGCCCCTAGACAGAGCCTTGGACTACAGTACCCTGTGCATCACCTATATTTGTCCAACGTGAAATCCAGCTACCCCACGTCTGGAATTCATATTGATCATATACTGAAGCTCAGCTATCACTGTTTTACCATTGCTAGCCACCAAGAAAAGCAGAATTAAGAAGGAAAGAATCTTAGTTAACTAGTTATCAAAGAATATTCTATCAGTGCTATATGGCCCATATCTATAGACCAATATTGTTACTACCCCAAACATCAAAAGATCCTCTCAGGTTATATACCCATTTTAACATCCTAAATGCTTTTCATTCTTCTTTCTTTTTTCCTAAAGAAAAACATCGTCCTTTGAGTTCTGTATATGGAAAGTGTGGGCTCTTTTTTGAAACCTGGATATAGTCTAACATATCCACATCCTCTCATATAATGTGTGTGTCAGAGTTATTTAATTTCATGTCTTTGCAATAAAATGCAATTGACCAATGAAGAAATGTCCATAATCTTTTCAGAGACTAAAGCTCTCATTGTTATGATGATGAGATCTCATGCATCAAAACAACAGTACCAAAAAGCTTGGGATTCTTTATTAATGATCAAAGCTTGAAAGCTCATATAGCGGAGGCTGTAGCCTTTTTTATTATTATTATTATTATTTTGTGTTATATTTGTAATAACCATCTATATTTTACATCTAACAAGCAAATGAAAGCTAACCTCAGTTTTTTCCATAATTTTTCTTATCCTCTTATTTTCATTTTATTCCCAGAAACATTGCACTGCAATTTAGCAAATTTTAACTGCTGCTTGTTAGCTCGCAGGAAAATTACAGGATTATGATGAGTCACACTCTGTAACCCTGCTTTCCTGAAATTGACTGCTATATTCATTCCTCCTCAAATATGTATATTCAGAGACTGTTCAGTGACTAACATTTCAATTTCAGTAGTCATGCTGGCATTAAAAGAAAGGTTTAAAAATAAATTCCTTATTGAAGTGCCTTTCTTTTCTTTTCTTTTTTTTTAACTTTTCAGCACCTTGTGGGCTTCAATTCAGTTTGTTTCCAGTTTGCTTCTTTTCCATAGGTAACTATGCTGTATTTTGTTTTAACCGTCATAACAACATGGTAATAGAACACAGTACTGTTTACTTTTGTACTGTCCACTTGATAAACACAAGGTATTTTTTAAAAATCTTAGTGACATTTATTGATGAATGAAAGACAATCCAAGGAGAAAACTACAGTGTATTCATTAAGAAGTCTGTATAACCTAACACTCACAGGTAATAGCTAAAAAAAATCTCAGGAGTTAATCTCAATTTAAGATCTGCGCATATACCAAATATGTGTCTGGAGGAAGGTTCCCTCCATCTTTCTTCTGTATCTACAAGGCCAATGGGCAGCCATAATCTCAGTCCAGCATTTCAGGTTTGCAATGCAGAGTTAGCATACGAAGACATGTTGCAGCCTTTCAGAGGGTATTGCAGCTTTCACTCTAGCATGGTGAGTGACATTGAATTGACCAGCATACCTTTAAGATCTGCTGCTTGGTCAAATCACCCGTGCATACACCCAACCACCCACATGGACTATGACACTCAAAGCCAGAACACAGCCCTTAGTATCAGAGTATGTTGCTCAAATACAGAAAATAACAACACAAAATAATTTAACCCCTATGACTTCTGATAATACCGAGGTGTGGACAGTGATTAGCCACATTGGGGACTGGGCACGTGCTATATTTCACTGTGTCAGACATCTTATACAAACATGTCTCCAAACATGCCCATGTGTACATGCAATCACTGAGTAGCACCCATGTTACAACTATTATGTTAAGTGGTTAATGAGTCAGAAATATGAACTCTATTTTGAAAGTACTTCATATCCTTAATTCTTTAAATACATAAAAATGATAAAAATATGTTGCAGCATTTGGTCTAAGCTGTTTGGCAGTGTCCCTTTCACCCTATAGCGTTTTAATATGTTCAGTCCATAATAATTTCTTTAAGTGCTGAAACACATATTAACTTGTTGGGGCGAAATGACCTCCCTGGCTCACATACTAGAATACATGATGCAGGTATTTTAAAAACAGCTATAAAACATATTTACCACACTCACTAGATTGACTCATAAAGAAGCATTAGAGTATCAAATACATAATAAAATAAAAGCCTAAATACTGTCCATAGGGATTGTTTAGTCTCCTGAATAATATATATTTTATAACTTTTCATGATTTTTTCTCAAATGTTTTTAATGCAACTAAGTATGTAAAGATGGCATTTAAGTAATACTGGGTTTTTTTTTTAAAGAAGACAAAGCTGACACACCATTCTTTACTGAGACAATCATGTTTTGTGCTTTTCCATAGAGATCTGAAATAATGTTGGCCTTGACTTCAAAGTGATTTGCCCTGTCTCTTTAAATCCTCCCCCTAATGCTAAAGAAACACTGAATTTCACATTTTATAGTACTAATTAGGGCCAGTGCTGCAGGTGGTCATTTGAGAATTGAGGATGCTCAGCACCTTGCTGGATCAGGCCCTTAAATAGTATGAATGACTAGCAGGAGGAGCAATGAGAAAGATAAATTGCCTTTTGATTCTCCTGGACATTAATTGGATGTTTCCTATTGGTAATCAGTCAACTGCTCAGCCATATTGAACAAGGTATTTGTTTCTGAGATGGGCATACTCATTTACCTGGAAGACTGGAGAGTGTATGCAGTTTTGAAATTCAAATGCACCACAGTTATGTTTTTTTTCTTGTCATTCTGAAGATTTTTGTGCATTTCTAGAAATGAATACACAGAAGAAATGACTCCAAATGCATGATGGAAATGAAAGATTTTCTTCTTTGTTTTTTACATTCCTTAACAAAGTCAAGGAGAATCAAGCTGCAGTCAGGCAAACAACACAGAAAACCTTCGCTACTGATAAACTGTATTTTATAAAGACCTATGGAAAGCCAAATAAGTAATGCAAGTTAATAAACTATCCATTCTTGTTTTTACATTTTGAACAACAGCTTCTATGTGCTGGTGAATATTGCACTCATTGTAGGAGTGGGAGGGAGCTCAGTCATACCTCAGGCTACCTAACAGGATTAGACTCATACAGGATTTGAATGTACAATCAGAACAGTGAGAATAACAGCCTCTATTGCAGTCTGTCTCTCTGTCCTCTTATTCAGAGTACAATCCAATCCACTGATGTCTCTGGGCATTGGATTGAGCCTTTGGGTCCTGATGCTGCAAACACACTTAATCTTTGTTTGCAGGTGAAATAATCCCTCTTTGGTTTTCTGTCTGAATTTTTTTAAACAAAGCTAATTAATTGGATATGTTACCAATACCAATAATGATTGTTTATATTCATCATCACCCCAAAGCAAATTTTATATTAGATTTTGTTTCTATTGTTTATAACACTGCTCTACAGCCAAAATGCTTCTGAAATACATTTAGTCAAACTTTACTAATTCTGGGTCACTGAGAATTAAATTAATGCTTAAAATTGTTGATTGGCTCTAGTTTTCAAGATATACTATTGGGTCAGTATATACGACCCTTGACATGGGAATGGCGGAGGATAAGTGAGTTATAAAGGGAAGGGATCTCAATTTAAACCAGAAATGACTAAAATACATCTTTGACTGGATCTGTGAATAAATCTATGACTGGGTTTGGACAGTACTTGCTTTTTAGGCAAAACAATGAATGATGCAATCTGAAGCTGGTATTGCATCATACACTATATGAATTGCATCATGTTATTCCTAGAAGTCATGGATGATGCAATCATAACGAAGCTTACATCACTCTGCTGAACAAATTGCCCTATATCAGCTCTAGAAATCATACAGTGTCGTGCTCTCTTATTTGTCAGTGTTTGATTTTGCAAAGGGACACATTTCTGTTTAGCCAAAGTGAGCAGAGATGCCTCGTACTTGTGTGAACAGTGCAGATAACTTCTGCTATGTTTGTGGTGAAGTGACTTTTGCATCACAAAAGCGCAGTATAACCACTATGGTTAAGAAAGCTTATCACCTTTATTTTGGCTGCAAAATTGGAGATCAGGACAAGAGGTGGGCCCCACACATTTGCTGCAACACTTGTGCAACAAATCTTCGCCAGTGGTTGAACAGGAAAAGGAAATCTATGCCTTTTGCAGTGCCAATGATTTGGAGAGAGCCAACAGATCATACCAGCAATTGTTACTTCTGCATGGTGCCTCCAACTGGGAAAGGTGTGTCAAAGAAGAAAAAGTGGACTGTGCATTATCCAAACATTCCATCAGCTATATGCCCAATACCCCACGGAGAAGGACTGCCGGTCCCTGATGCACCAGAATCATTCTCACTTGGGTCAGACGAGGAATAGGAAGAGGATGAAACTTCTGGTCCTGAACCATGAATGTCACAGGACCCACATTTCCTCCCATCCTCCTCCTCTGAACCACACCTCATAACACAAGCTGAACTGAATGAACTTGTCAAGGATTTGGAACTACCCAAGAGTGAGGCAGAGCTGTTGGGCTCCAGACTACAGCAGTGGAATCTCCTGGCAGGTGATGTTAGGGTTTCCATGTTCCGTGACCGTCAAAAGGATCTTGTCCCATTCTTCTTCATGGAAGGTGATCTTGTAGCCTGCAACAACATCGATGGTGTGATGTCAGCCCTCAACATCATTCACGATCCAGATGAGTGGAGACCCTTCATTGATTCATCGAAGACGAGTCTTAAAACTGTTTTGCTGCATAATGGCAATGTTTTGCCATCAATTCCAGTTGGTCATGCAGTCCATATGAAGGAAACCTATGACAACATGAAACAACTTTTGAGGTGCATAAACTATGACCAACATCAGTGACAGCTTTGTGGGGATTTGAAGGTTGTTGCTCTCTTGCTTGGTCTGCAGACTGGATACACAAAGTACTGCTGTTTTCTCTGCAAATGGGATAGTTGTGCAAGAGATTCCCACTACATCAAGAAAGATTGGCCACTCCGACAGTCACTGGAGCCTGGGAGGAAAAGTGTTCAGCATCCACCACTTGTTGGATCAAGGAAGATTTTGTTACCACCCTTACACATCAAGCTGGGTCTGATGAAGAACTTTGTCAAGGCCATTGACAAAACACAAGCAGCTTTCAAGTACCTCCATGGAAAATTTCCAAGGTTAAGTGAAGCTAAGATAAAGGAAGGTGTCTTTGTTGGTCCTCATGAACTTCTTCGAGATCATGCATTTGACCATGCGCTGCGTGGCAAGGAAAAGACAGCATGGAAAGCCTTCCAGTCAGTGGCAATACATTTTCTCGGAAACAACAAGGCAGACAACTACAGGTTATTGGTGGAAAACCTCCTCAAGGCATACAAAAGCCTTGGTTGCAACATGTCACTAAAGATACATTTTTTGCACTCTCATCTAGATTTTTTTCCACCGAACTGCGGAGCAGTGAGCGACGAGCACGGCGAGCGATTTCACCAGGACATTGCAGCAATGGAGAAACGCTATCAGGGCAAATGGAGCCCATCAATGCTTGCAGACTATTGCTGGACAGTGACAAGAGATGCTCCATTTAATGAATACAAGAGACAAGCCAAGAAGCGCCGAGTAGACACTGAATAGGACTAAACTATGTACATAATAGTTTTTTGCCTTTTGTTTCATAATACATTTTATTTATATAACCCTTTTGCTGATTTTTACAGTGTTACATAAACAGGATAGGTGAAATATTATCATGTAAAGCAACCATAAACACATGAAAAGACCTAGGTTTGCAATTTATGATTAAAACTCTACTATCTACACAATATACATAGACACAAAATGTAAAAACTTAAATATCTTAGAAACAGTAGCCAATCAGTTGTTTTAATTGTCATATTTGAATTCAGCACATCAAAATACATAATAAATATCACATTTTATCTCTGAAGCAGACGACTTCTAAAAAATTGTAGACCAGTGTAATTTGAGTGCTAGTATTTACTATAGAGGCAAGATGGATGAGGTAATATCTTTTATTGGACCAACTTCTGTTGGTGAAAGACACAAGCTTTCAAGCTCACATGTTTCTTTTACCAATGCAAGTAAAATGCAAGGGGAGTCAGCTAGTCATCGCCCCTCTCCACTGCCCAGCTCTTAAGGCAACGCACACCGCTAGAAGCAGCGAAGAAGTAAAGGTACAATGAGGCACTAGTAAGTCTGCTGTGAAAAGTGAGATTTGTATGTTTATTACTTTTCACAGCTTCCCAGATAACTATCACTTTTCACAGAAGACTTGTTTGCTTCATTCATATTAGATTAGAGTCTCATACGTTCGGGGATGTCTATGCTATGGGGACTATACCAACATAGATACATCACCATAGCTATGATGGCGTAACTCCATACTGTAGACACAGTCTAACTGATGGAGGTGCTTTTCTGTTGGAGAAGGAACATCACTTCCTCGAACGATGGTATTTAGGTTGACAAATGCATTATTCCATTGACCTAGCTGCATCTACACAGGGTCTTAGGTCAGCTAAGCTACAGCACTCAATGGTGTGGGTTTTTCACTCCCCTGACCAATGTAACCATGTCAAACTAAAGTTTAAGTGTATACCAGGTCTTAGTTGTTCCTTAGGACTTGTCTAAACCTACTAAGGCACCGCTACCTCACTGTACTGTAGACATTTGTGACAGGGTTTTTTCCATTGCTATATTTAATTCATCTTTTCAAGATGTGTCAGCTAGATCAACAGAAGAATTCTTTGGTTGACCTAGTAGAGTCAATACCAGAGTTTAGGTCATTTAACTACATCTTTCAGGGGTGAGAGTTTTTTCACACCCTTGAACAATGTAGCTAGGTGGACCTAAGTTTAGTTGTAGACCAATTCTTAGTGCTTGATTAGTCTTAGTGATTTTAGCGAGATTCTTCAAGCAACAAAGTACTACCTAATACAAAGAAGGGTATGAGAATGTTGGCCCATTGAATGCAAGCCACTCCTTTACTCAACAACTCAATTAAAGGCTCCAATGGCTGACTCATCAATCCTTAAAAATACTATTTAACAGCATTCTGACAACTTATTCAGGTACCCCAATATATGTGTTCTGACATATTTAAGAATGTCAGAAACCACCACTAAACGTAGATTGTACCTGAGAGAGCAGGGTTGTAAGGGAGTTAAAGCTAGATTAAGAGAGATACTTTGCTTTCTTATTAATATTTCATTCTTCTTTATACTTTATTGTTTGGCTCAATCTAAAGCAATTCATCTCCACACAAAATACAGATTTTGAAAATATACCATTTTATGTATATTTTGTGTTATGCATTCTTTTTAGAATAGCAAATATCTCAATTGTTTTGCTGCATACTTACAATAAGCAGGCTTGGTGATTGATTTCATCTCATTTTTTCTTTGAATTTAATCAGTTGCAGCAGCTGTTTGCTGTCTTGTCTGCTACATAGCAATAGAGATGATCCCTTAAAGAGGAAAAATGAAAGACTTGCAAATACAATCAACAATCAATCAATGTTGTAGGAGGCAAGCTGTTTTCATACTTCCACTTTGGGGGAGTACTAGAAGTTCTAGATTGTTCTAGAAGAGCACCTAATCATTCAAAATAGTACAAAAAACCCTGCTTGGGTCATGAATTTTCCATAATTTTTCATAATCTCATTCCCACTAATTTTCTACCTAATCTGTAGTGATGGTGTCTCCCCTTCTACTGCAGCCTGCTTAACTTAAACTTGAGCACAGCCCTTTCCCAGAGTCCAGGCAAAATTTTCAGTCAGGAGATGGAAGCAGTTTCCTATCAGTGTCACCAGGTAGGCCTACAGCAGCCTTCAGGATGTGACTGACCCAGAAGCACATCTACTCTATGCTGCTCGACACCTCTGTCATTACCTCATTACCTCCCAGGAGTGCATCCCACTTGCCCATAGGAGAGGCTGGGGGACCAAATGTCATAGGTTAGATGATCCTGTGTTCAGATCACTTGGGTTAATGTTCTCTGCATTTTATGTAGATTCCCTGTGCTGTTCTTATCATCTGATGACCAGAATTGCTCACATCATTCCACAACAGGAGTATGTAGAGAGGATTGGAACTATATGTTTGCACTATTTAACTTGTCAAAGGACTGAGTAAAAACATGAAGCTTTAGGCCTTTATAGACTGATAGTGTAGTATTACCACCCTTGTTTTACGTGTGTGTGTGTGTGTGTGTGTGTGTCTCCTTGTGTATATATATATCACTGGCCTTTTTTTACAATAGTAAATGGTAAACTACAACTCTTTCTTAGTTTACTCTCTATCATTCCTGCATCTTTTGTGGACTCTTATTTCCCTGAGGGCTGTCTAGTAACTGTTTCTGAAGCATTTATTTTGTTTACATTGATGTGATATGGCTACTGTGGCCGTTGCATGAGGACATGGATATGAAATTAGTTCGTGGTATTTAGAATGAAAACAGTTTTAAGTAATTCATCTACTTCCACAAGCTAATTAATTTGGTGTCACATTCATTTCTTTAGGTAATTCAGTCTTACGTGCTTCAATTGCACTATTACAAATATGCAGCCAATAAAACTGTTTGCTGGTTTAGAGATTGGCTGTAAATATTTCAGTAAGGAATACATCTGAAAACAACCCAATTAAAAGCTTATTGTGTTTCGGGGGAATGTGTTTTTTTGGTGTAATAATGACGCTGATTTATCTTAAAACTTTGTCTAGGTTAGAAAAGATTAGTCATATAGGCTTTAATATACACCCAATAGGAAGAAATTTTATTTATCTTACTTGATAGAACTGTTGCCTGAAGACCATGGAAGCTACTAATGAAATCTGTGCAAAAAGACTGCCATTTGTTGTTGTTGTTACTTTTCTGGGAGTCCTCTACATTGATATGGAGGAAAGGGTGTCTCTGGAGCTACCATTATATTTAGGTTGCCTCTCCTTCAGAAGCTCTTGTATGTCTATTGTTTACAGCAGACCTCTGGTATTTGGCCCTGAGCATCCTCTCAGAGTAGAGCAGTGTCATTACTTTTGTCTTGTGAAATTTCATTCAGATTCGACTTAGAAATACAGTGTAAAAATTCCCATTTTTTTTACCCCTTTTTATTTTTGTTTGAGGCAACTTTGGTTCAAAATTTCTTTTAATTTTAATTTAAGTGCTTGAAATTCAGACAAAACATTTTTTTCAACTTTTTGAAATTACCTTTCCAAGAGGGGGCAGGTGCCACTGCACTCAGAACACCTGTCAGCTGCAAGAGCAGCTGTAGTGAGAGGGGGCGGAGAGAAACAGATTTCCCACCCCCCACAATCCCTTCATCACCATCACCAGCCAGCACACCAGCCCAGCCTCCCATTCCCCCTCGAGGCTATTAAATGGGGCGTGATTTTCACCAACCCCTAGGTGCTCAAGAGAAAGAGACAAGCTCCTCTTGTCCCCTTCCCCTCCAAAGCATAAGGCCCCAGATTTTTATTCTCCCCTCTCTTTCCCAGGGGCACCTCTCCCCAGGGTGACAGGGAAAGAGCTGGGCCAGGCTCCACTTAAAACCCACCTGGTCTCAGCATATGGACCCAGTAACCTATAGGGACAAGAGACCCTCACCTCCCAGGATGGGAAAGAAAGAGAGTCAGGTTGGAGTCATCCGGACCCAGCAAATGGTGCCAACAGCCCATCCCCTGTCTCCGCTTATCCTCCTCCCTTTCCCATCCCTGATAATGCCTTCTTGTGCTGCCAGTAACCCAGGTAGTAGCAATCTGTGCTACAGTGCTTAAGGCTCAGAGTTCACACCGTGCAGATGATATGGTATTCATGGAGGTTGTAGACACGAATTGGTTTTTACCTTTATCTTTAAAAAAGAGTGAGGATTATGATTATTTCCACAGGACCTCTGCCTCACTCAGTGCACAGGCTGGATGCACAAAGGAACAGAATTAAACTATAAATATGCAAAAGCGACAAAGAGTCCTATTGCACCTTATAGACTAACAAATGTATTAGAACATAAGCTTCTGTGGGTGAATGGCATGCATCTGATGAAGTGGGTATTCACCCACAAAAGCTTATAATCTAATACATCTGTTAGTCTATAAGGTGCCACAGGACTCTTTGTCGCTTTTGCATATTTATAGTTTAATTCTGCTCCTTTGTGCATCTAGCCTGTGCACTGAGTGAGGCAGAGGTCTGTGGAAATAATCATAATCCTCACTCTTTTTTAAAGATAAAGGTAAAAAACAATTCTGTGTCCACAAACCCGGTGAATACCATATCATCTGCAGGGTGTGGACTCTGAGCCTTAAGCACTGTAGCACAAACAGTCCTGTGGCACCTTATAGGCTAACAGATGTATTAGAGTATAAGCTTTTGTGGGTGAATACCCACTTCATCAGATTCATGCCAGTCACCCACAAAAGCTTATGCTGTAATACATCTGTTAGACTATAAGGTGTTACAGGATTCTGTTGCTTTTGCAGATCCAGACTAACACGGCTACCCCTCTGATACTATATATCTGGCATTTCCTAACTTTCAAGTGCTTGACTTTGCAACCTGGGTAGCATTACTTTGGCCCAGTTGAGGATCAGTTGCTAAGTCCTATACAAGCATGTAGTGTGGACAATTAATGCTCTAAAGAGCTTATATTCTGTATTCTGGCGAAACTGGTATCACAGCTATGCGGATTTGTTGTTTTTTACCCAAATATTTGCTCTTGATAAATAAATTTTTAACCAGGTCAAAACTGCTTTTTGTTTTGAAATTAAGCCAGAATAGTTATGTGAAGTCTTTACTTTGTAATTCTTGCAGTGTCTGAGCTCAAAGAAAGTTTTTGTGAGACAGAATAGTTATAACTTCAAATAAGGCCATACGAATATGTTGTCACTTGATTGCTTGCTGGAAAGTTTGGGGGATTGAGTTCTATGGAGTTCAGTTAAACACCTAAAAAGCACAGTTGTTTTTCTAATTTGGCTTAAAACTCTTAGAGCACAATCCTGAGGAGTACTCAGTAGCTCAAAAAGTCAAGCATTTAATTACTATTAAACATTGCAGCCCCTCAGTACTGCAATGGATTAATTTGTGTTCTGCAACATCCCTTCAGGCCTTGACTAACTTAACTGTATGTGTCCGTGTACCACACTACCAATCCCACCAGTCATCCATACTGCTTTTAATCTTAATTAACTACATTTAAAATAGTCTTTGACACTACAAACCAGAAGATTTAGCTCTTGAGATCACTGGCTGGATGAATTAAATGAACTAGTTATTAACATCTTAGTGCTAGTAAGAGAAATTATAAATATTAGAGAACATTCCCTGCTGTTTGCTTAGCTGTGTTTGTCACTTAGTTTGCATCTATATTTTACACAGTTAATAATGTAAAAATAAGGCTGTAGATAGTAAATTATAATTAATGCATCTGAGTGCCAAACAAATGCTGAAGGAAACCTTTTTGTAAATGTCATATGAGAAATAAAAATCTTGATTTGAAAGTGGGAGTCTTAGAAACAAGGTGTGCTGCCATAAAACTACAGAAGTGTCTTATATGAGCATACAGCTGAACAAAATGTGATTGGGGAAGCGCATGGGGAGGATTAGGAATAATCTGTGCTCATATTTAGTCCTTTAGAGAGAGTTTGCTGTGGCCGATTTGGCGGGAGGGGGGGCAAATCATGGATTTTCGTTATAAAAATGACAAATGTAATGAAATTGTCAGAGAGGGTGTATAAAATGTGGCCATGAACAAGATGCAGAGAATCTTATATTTAGAAAATAAAAACAAAATAGTTAATAGATCTGCTGATTTTTTTTTTAAAAAAAGGAGGATGAGGAAGGGAAGAAGGGAGGAATGAAAGAAGGAAATACTATGTTTATGCTAGGAGGAAGGAGCTTGGATTGATTTTTCTGATCATTTTAATATTCAAAATGCAAAAGTGTAAGTAATTAGACTTGTTCTTAATATTACAGTCTGTTATTCTCTGATAATATTAATATTCTCTTATTCTTAACTGTGCTTCATTAAGCTTTACTTTCCACCATTAGACTGTGGAATGTATCAACCCTCAAAGGTTTTACTCTTGAAGTAGTCCTCACTTATATGTGCTCATCGAACACATCTTCATTGCTAATCTAGGAAGGTAATTAATAACAACATGAAAGTATAAAGGTAAGGTGCTCTCATCTGCCAGCGAGGTAGTGTCCAGGAGCTCTACATCACAAAGAGCATCTGGTTGAACTCTGAGGAGGAAGGTGACAACCATCTGCTTTACTGGTACCTCCTGCTGACTGATTTAATGTGGGGCAGAACTGGTATTCATCTCAAAGAAGGCTGCTTGTCCATGAAGTGAAAGTGGGTCTGCGACACTCTAGGAATTGAAAGGAGTTCAGCAGTATGAAGGAAAACAAAAAGGAGGAGTCTCCAGAGTGAATAGAAAAGCAACTGATTTGTCAGCTGTTCTGCACTGAATAGGGAGGGTCTTCTATTTCCTGAGTAAGTTACTCATCTGTTCTGATCTGTTTTCACAGCTGTGCACTTGGTAACATATCCCATCAAGCCATGGTATGGAACTTAATCACTACTCTCAGGGACGGTTCCAGGCACCAACCTGGGAAACATGTGCTTGTGGCGGCCCTTCATAAGGGGCGGCACTCAGGCCAATATTAGGGCGGCACTTTCCGCTCTGGCCACCTTTTTTTTTTTTCATTATAGCCAAAGCTCCAGCGGGTTTTTTGTTTGGTGTTTTTTTTTTTTTTTTTGGCTTGGGGCGGCAAAAATGCTGGAGCCAGCCCTGATTATTCTCTACAGTGAGTGAACACTAGGTATCTTGCCACTAAGATGATATTCCTTTAAATCTCTCCTTGAAACCCACTTACGCTGTGATGCCTACAAGGCACTTGGTGGTGGTGGTTGGGAAGTTGATGTGCTTTGCTTAATTCATTAATCACAGCTGTGTCAATAGTCCCTTGTGCTCTTCCCATCTGTTTGTTGTATCCACTGATTGGCTCTTGTCTTATGCTTAGATTGTAAGTTCTTTGGGGCAGGGATCATCTTTGCATTATATGTGGTATAGAGTGCTTAGTGCAATGGAGCCCTGACCCTTGATTGGGATCTCAGTAATAACAATAGAGGGGGCATCCCCCAGTCTTCCTCTGCATGAGTCAGGCCCTATTGCAGTCGCTGTGTTCACATCTTCTTACTGACTGTTTCTCATCTGCTCCTCCTGGGACTCCCTAAAGGAGAGGAGGAAGTGATGGCCCTGCTCCCTTCCCAGCTGTGTCAGCAAAGCTGTTTGGGTGCAGTGGTGAGTATACACTGCACCTTCATAAGGGCTCATGCTAGGTGTCCTTTTTCCTGTGCACCATAATCTCAAGGAGGCATTATGCTCTGCCCAGCACAACCCTCAGTGAAGCTATCTATACCTTAAATGCATCATCTGGTTCTGAATTATTTAGAGAGAAGTGTAACTCTTATTGATGTCAGTTGGGTTGAACCCACTTAAGTTACTGAACTATAAATTAAAATTAAACCAATAAGGTATTGGAATAGGGTTCTAAACTGTCGTCTGTAGATCAGATGTTCCAAAGAAGGCTGGCTGAGAACATGGTGCTCGCTCTCTTCCTTGTTTCCAACTGCTAAAGTCTATTAAAAGGCCACTAAAATACATTACATACATTCCTAATGTTACTTTTCCATGTTAGCAGTTGATCAGTGGGAGGGGAGTTGTGGCTGGGTGATGGGGAATAGGAGGGGAGGTGACTAGTATGATATGGTGTCCCTAGCCTCTGTTTGCCAGAAGCTGGGAATGGGTGACAGGGGATGGAGCACAGACCGTAGTAAAGTATTTCAATTAGTAATTCCTGCATTTAGCCCATAATTTATGGTTGAGATAGAGCATATATTTTAAAATCCAATCCTGGCTTTCAGTCTGATGTAAACACTCCAAGTAATGGAGAATCCAACTTAAGTAAATTGTTCTAATAGTTTATTGCCCTCACTGTTAAAGGTTCAATCTGACAATTTGTTTAGCTTCATATTTAGCCTTTGGGTCCTGTTATACCTTTGTCTGCTTGATTATAGAGCCTCTGCTATGAGAAAATATCTCCTAATATAGATAATTACAGACCATGATCAACTCTTGACCTTCTATTTGAAAAACAAATAGGTTAAACATACTTTGAATGCCTGTGGGGTCCTCCATGGCCAACATGAAGAGTGACAGATTTTCTTAAAAAAACAAAACAAAACAAAAAAAGTATAGTAACTGTATGATTGTAGAAAATAAAAACACTGAGACTATTTTGTGACTGCAGAATTTTTTTTCACCTTTGTTTAAAAACCAAAGATTAATTGGGTGGACAGCAATACTCCAGATGCTAAACCAATTAGTTTCTGTAGATTGCCCTAAGAAAGCCAGATTCACTACTTCCTTTTTAACACTGTCACCATGAATTATGTTTATTTACCTCTACTAAATCTATCTTACACAGATTTTGGTACATGCGTTTCTTTGGCCGTCATAATACGGTGAACTCTCCAGGCTTTCTACAATGGATCTAGTCTCACTTTCTTCTCTTCTTTATGTTAGTGCGAGATGGAGCAGTGTGTAATTACTGTTATAATTGCTAAAACTGTTTACATGGCCACATTATTTATCAAATTTCATTCTACTTAAATATGGCTCTTTACAGCTCCAATTCACGAAGCACCAATAAAAAAAACAATTAAAAATTTAACTTTAATGCAAATGTGGCCTTTTCCTTATTCTGCATGGATGCACATTCCTCAAACTCATAAGCCTTGTTTTTGACAGTGTATTATTGAAATAACCAAGAAATGGCATTGTTCTTATTGTTTCATGAATCTGAGAGATCAAGATTCATTTTCCTCCAGCAAAATTACAAAGGTCAGCAGCACCTCACAGAAATCTACACAAAAAGAGCTTGAACCATTTTTACTTGAGTATGCAAGAAGATTTCTATAATGTTAAGCCCTGTTCTGCAATACACAATGTTTGGATTAAGATGACAATGCAGCTTTTTGGACAAGCTTATCAGCCTCAAGCTTTCATCAATGTATACTAAAGGCTCAGTGTACTCCTCCCCACCCTTTGTAATGTTTTAATGTGTATTTTGTTATTTGTGTTGGGTCAAGTCATGATCTTCTTTTTCTATGAACTCAAATGGAGTTTTGACTGAGCAAGGTTTTCACAACTCGGGTATGTTCTGAGGGTTCAGCACAATGTACTGCTAGCTAGAATATATATCAAGATACAGACAATTCAATGTAACGACTAAAAGGCTTTATGATCTATCTAGACAAGTAATAACTTTTTGTGTGATGGTTTTCTGTACGGTTATACATGGAAGACCATACTGGCCTTTTTTTTTTTTTTCCCAGAATTTACAGTACATCTTCCTTAAAGGTATACGTTATTGGAAAGTTCCTTACTTTTTCCTTTTTATTATTACGCTACAAAACCAGGAATATTAAATCTAAATGCAAAAAAAAACCCCTAAATTAAAATAATGTATAGGGAAATAAAGAACTGAACAAACAAATGGCTGCAGTTTATTTGGAAAATTTAGTATAAATTCCTTTTCACTGATGGTTTAGTTGTATCATTCATTCACTATTCAAAATTATTTCATGAACATTTTATGCCAACAAATTTTATCCTTGAAAATTGTTCACACACCTCTTTATATGAGTATTGCTTTGAGTAGTCAATATTCCAAATTCAATGTTCAAATTATTTTGAATGGAGACATAGGTCACATTATATACTTTTTATTTCCTGATTAGGCAAATATAACTCTTAGAATAAAATATCCAATGTAAATACTTGTGATTATGAGTCTGAACTGAATGTTTTGGAATATTAATAGAAAACATTCAGTTCAAATTCATTGTTTTGGCAGGCATTCCTGCCAGCATACTTATTTGCTAGGATATCTTCACACATGGAATACAAACACTGTCAAAGCAAATTTTAAAAATGGAATGAATGTTTGTGAATAAAGGGCTATATTGTCCTCAGTCCATGTACATGGCTTGTATTGACATGTGTGACCCCAACTGTCCATTTTAATACCTAAAGATGAATACATTACAACTTAAAGTTAAGATCCATTCTAAACTTTTACTTTATATCTAAGGTTCTTTCAGAGCACCAGTTAATCTATGTGTTGATTATATATGTCTGTATTTGGGTCTTCAAATACCTAGTGATGTAACATACCAAATATATTCTGAGATGAAAGCTTTGTAGAATGAATTCAGCATACCATATCCTGAATGTACTAGTGTTTAGAGTAAGTCAGATGTTAACATTTATGGAAACATGAGGAAAAGGGAATATGAGTCCTTTAATGTAGACTCCCAACACACTACCTTGATGTAAAAAAGTACATGTTCCTATTGGAGCTGGCTAGAAAATTGAAATTCATTCCTGGGGGGGCGGGAAATGCAATTTTGTACATTTTTTGTGTCTGAAATTGAGACAAGAAGGCAAAAATGTGAATTTTTTTCATGGGAATAGATTTTCAGAGAAACTGTATTTCCAGAGAACTGAAACGGATGTTTTCTGTTTCCCTGCTGTCCACCTGGAAGACGCTTGTCAATTTTACTTTCTCCCAGCAAGCAGAAAGCAAAATTAACAAGAGCCTTCCAGATAGGCTGCCAGAGATTTAAATATTCAGCACTCTCCCACCTCTCCCACCCCCAACCACCCGGCTGCTGGAGAAGCCTCTGGCCTATGGGGAAGACAGAGAGGCAGAACACTCAGCTTCTCTGCCTTCCCCCAGGTCTGGCTACAGCTTCCTGGCTGCCTGTCTAGCAGGCTCTCATCAATTCTGCTTTGTCCCTGCAAGCAGAAAGTGGAATTAACAAAAGCCTACCAGGTGAGCAACCATCATTTCAAAATTATTATTATTAATTTTTTTTTGCGATCTTGAAATCTTCCCATGGAAAAGTTTGATTTTACTCACAGGCCATTTTCTGTCAGAAAATTTCTGACCACCTCTAGTTTCTTCCTCTTTATTAATTAAAAAAAGTTTTAATTTACTTTTTCCCTGATGAAATCATATTTTTATCTAATTTATTTGGTCAAGGACAGGAAGGGGAAATTTAGTACATACATAGTGTGTTTCTTTCTAAGATTGCATTTTTAAATAAGGTTCTTTGCAGTTTAACAAACACAGTGTTGGACAAACTTCATTCTGACATAGAATATTATAATTTTCTTTTCAATTTCACACTCAAAGATTCTGTAGTGGGGGACTGTAAGTGCTTAAGTTTTCAGTCATACCAAATGGATTTTTAATATTTAAAATCTGTTTACTTACGTACAGTAAATGCCCAGAAATGAGGCCTCTGAAATGCAAATGAAGAGCTACAAGACTTGTTTCTGCTTGGAAAAATTCAGTACTGTTCTTACAAATGAGAGAAATAATAGCTTCTCTAGAAGCTAATAAGCTCACAAAGGGTGTGTAATGCAATGGTGCATGGTGCACATCGTGGAAAGTATGGAATATCTGCCTTGTGCACCATCAAGCAACAGATAGGAGATCAGAATGAGTACCATACTTTGTGAATAGGCAGATATAGAATTTTCAGAATATTTGTGCAACTCTAAATCAGAAATACATGCTGTGAAAGTTCAGATAGTTTGCCATGAGGTTAATATAAAAATGATTGGTGCCATTTCTTTTCCAAGGTAAATTTCCTTAAAAACAGGAAAAGCATTTTATTTTTATGACCTCAAGCTCTATTCAACTCTTTTTATCCATTACCAAAGAGAGGGTTATACCAAGAACTACACTAAGTTTAGAGTTGTTAGTAGTGACTGTTATTTATTCTGTACCAGAAGCACTGAAGAACCCCAGTCAGAGATCAGGACTCTTTTGCAGTAGGCACTATACAGGCACACAACACAAGGATGATTGCTGCCCCAGAGAGCTCAGAATCCAGGAATTAGCTTGTCAGTCATTGAGACGAAGTCTGCCTATAGTTCAGTGGGCTAATATATTCAGCACAGAGGTTAGCCCATTAAGTACAATTTTGAACTTGCATTTGAAAGATTGTTTATATATATATGTAAATGCTACCAAAAGAAGCCACTTATTAGAATTAAAATGAAGGCTCAACATCTGATGCATTGAGTGTTGAGTCATTTCAGAAAGCCTAAAATTAAGTAGTATGTAATAAAATTAAATACAAATAGGCTAAGATGTAAAGATGTTTTAAAGTCAAGATTAGCAAAGTGCTTTAGAAAGTGATTCCCACTGAAGAAAAATAAGTCCCCCTTTCACCCTGCCTCTTTTTGCCTCACCGATTCACAGAATTCTGTTTTAAAGTAGCTAATTCAAAATCTGCTTCTATAGATTGGAGAGTTAAGTGCTTAAAAGCTTCTAACTATATCTCATCCCATGTTAGTACTTCCTGCAAATATATCATTATATTTTTCCTAATTAACACAAAGAGCTTTTTACATAGAAGAGCCGTCAGTATCAAATAGAGTGCCCTATATTCTGTTTCTATTATTTGTACTTCTCTCTCTTCAGTGGAGGGTTTGACATGGGCTTTGACATGAATTGTTATGTTCCACCATCTTTCTCTCTTCTTGTTCTTGCTTTAAAGTCTTCCATCAGTGCACATATTATTCCTTTTCAGGAAGCTATAAAACAGATTGCAAGACCTGTATGATACCTGTCTGTCTTCAGGGACTGGTTATTATGAGAGAGTGATAGGAGAAAAAGCATTTAATTTCAAAACATGGATATGCACAGGTACAAACATTGTGGGGAAGAAGGAACAGGTGCTTGCCCTTTGTACTTTTTTTACTCACTGGGGATATCTTTATCAAAATATTCCCTTTCGTCCAGCTACACCACAAAGACCAGCTGCTTTCTGCTGATGGGGAAAAGGGGTCTGCAGGGAATATGCATGGGATTCATATTTAGAAACTGACCACTACTCATAACTGCATTTAATTTTTTTCTACGCCAACAACAATTTTTATTTCCTATCTCTGTCGCTCTAGAAAGTTCCTACTAATGCCGACACTTTAAAGCTGTTCTTTTTCTGCTGGTAGTCTCCCAAGCCTTCAGCTTCCTAGTTGGTTGCTCACATGCTTTATAAAGCCTTCCAGGAAAATCAGAGTTTGCAGGGGCGTGTGCAAGGAGTGGCAAGCAGGGGCCTGAGCCCTCTCCCATAATAGTCAGGGCATAGAACACCTCCAGCCCCAGGGCTGTGAGGCAGAGGAAAGAAGAGTGATTTCCTGTTAGGCCAGGGTGGGGGGAAGGAAGAGCAAGTTTCTGCCGGAGGGAGGGAAGAAAGAGCTCCTCCAGGACTGGGGTAAAGTGGGTAGGGGCACAGAACCCAAAAGAGGTCAAAGTTAAATTTCTCTGCACGCCCCTGAGGGTGTGATCTATTTGAGATGAATATGAATAGACAACATTCTTTCAGGAAAGAGCAGAAGTTAACCCACTGAGAAAAGCTCAGTAACCATTTTTTTCCAATCGGGGCTATACACTTGTGCTATACACATGGAAATTTGTCTCAGTAAGGACTGAATAAAAACTGAATGTCCAATTCTAGAACTCTTACTGATGTCAAGTATCACTTAGGCCTGCTGTCCAGTGGACTTCAATGGGACTGTTGGTGCAAGAAATTGCTGTTCACCATGAGAAGAGGTTATAGAGTAGAGCCCTCAGGATTTGACTCTTAGCTGTTTTTGTTTGGTTTTTCTCAATAAATATTAACTCATAAAAGAGAAGTAATTTGATGAACTAAAAAGAATATTTTTGAATTACCCCGGTGATTCAAAATATGAAAAAGATTCAAATAATGAAACCATGTGAAATGCCTCCTCATATGAGCTTTGTAAAGGAATACCATCCTGCAGAAGATTAAGTTTTCAATTAACTGACTCAGAAGTTCATAATCTAAGCCTGTGCCTGTAATTAGACTGTATTTGTTATTTGGTTAATGAAGTGGTGCTCATTATAAGAAAAGAGGGCTGCAAAACTTTTGCAGTTATGAAGCAACCCACAGTTCTGAAGCTGAGTCAGCTCTTTCTAATAGCTTCACAGAATTCCATGAAGTCTAAATGATTTTCTAAAGCATATTTTTCTAAAGCTTTTTCTTTTAGCCTTAAGTCAAAATGAATAGCTAACAGAACTTTGTTGTTTGGTGATATAAATTAGTATATTAGCTATATAAATATTGCCACACATAATTAATGTTCCCACTACCCTATTAGTATGCATCCTCATAGGCTCTAGTCATGAAACTAATGGATTTACTAGCATGGGGCATTAGTTGGGCTTGACACTGCTTTGGTTGTGCACACATCCCTATTCAGTTGTCTTTACTGTAACTTGATTTCTTTTCATTCAATTCTAGAAATTACATTATATCAAATTACTATAGTGCAGCCTCTGATATGAGTCTCTTGCTAATATAAATTCTTGATATCTCTATACTTGTGTTAATATAGATTATTAATCATATTGTATTTTACTAATCCCTTGAGAAGAGCTTCAAGAATACCAGTGGCCTACTAGAACTTTAGTGCCATTAAATAATAGTTACCTTTCCCATGTGTAATACAGGACCTTGTTTGGGAATGAACCATTCTGCTGTTAGGATTCAAATATTAACAAATACACTAATTTTAAACAAATAGTTCTGTTCAATTTGGAAGTATTTACTTGGCAGGCTACATGGAACTAGGTTTTGGAAAAGCCTACTAATGTTCAGTGGTTTGGGTTAATAGAAATCAGCCTTAATATTTTTAATTAATCTTGCAAGACCTTATTTAGATCAAAAACTCAGTGATTTTGCAGGATCACATCCTTATTTATTTTAATGGTAATAAATGTGTTTGCATATAGTTCTGTTCATTCATGGGACTCAAAAACCCCTGTCAGGTAGACTACTCTTGGCTAAATGGCTGTTTCTTAAAGGTGCATACATACAATCACAGTCATACTCCCCGTCCCCAACAGCTCTACCTCTTCACTGAATGCAAAGTCTATCCTGCTGTCAACACTCCATCCAGAAAAATAATGATGATCTTCAAAGATATTAGTAGAACTAGGCTAATCTACATCAACAACAGCATCTTCAGTCATAACCCTGCCATATCATTGATGATATCAGGAACAAATGCAGTTCACCAGGCCAAGGATGAAGCATGTGAGCCATAGAGATAAAACATTCTTGGTTTATGAGTTTTGGCCGTGAAACAAGCTTCCATAGAACTTAGTCTGATCTATGTTTCTAGATTCTGAACAAGTTTAAAGCATGCTGCAACACCTTCCTCATTGATAAAGCTTTTGTATCATAACAGGAAAGGCACAAACCCCAAGCAGAGCTTCCTAGAACCAGAGAAGGAGGAAGAAGAGTAGGGCACTTAACCATGGTATACACTGGAGGGGAGGAGGATCGACCTAAGATATGCAACTTCAGCTATGGAAATAGAGTAGCTGAAGTCGACATATTTAGGTTGATTTATGGCGCCGTCTTCATGGCACTGAGTCGACTACTGCCACTCCCCCGTCTACTCCATCTGTGCCTTTCACAGTGGTGGAGTTCCAGAGTTGATCGGAGAGTGCTCGGGGATTGATGTATCGCGTCTTGACTAGACACTATAAATCGACCCCCGAAAGATCAATCGCTACCCGCAGATCCGGCGGGCTGTGTAGACCTGCCCTCAGTTTAGTCCTTTAAGGGCATTCTTAGGCAGATTTCATTTACCTGGTAAGCACTTAGACGGTGATAGGCACTTTGACTATAAAAAATCCTGAGTTACTCGTCTACAGGTATGACAGTACATTTCGATCTATCTACGTTAAATATTTTTGTGACATACACCCCTGTTACTGTAATATTTGAAAAGTATTTAATGTATTTATCCTTACAACACCCCTAAGTGGGAGGGAAGTACTTCTATCCCTATTTTACAGATGAAGCATTGGAGCACAGAGAAAGTAAATTGCATGTCTGAGGTTACACAGAAGGTTTATGGCCAAGTAGAAAATTGACCTCAGGTCTCCCAAGTCCCAGAATATTACTATTCCAGAACATCCTTTCTCCATGTATTACTACTATTATTATTTATGTTCTCCATCTTCCATTTGATTTAATTTGTTTTCATTTGATTCAAGAAACATGCTGAAAGTAATTTGATCATTGCTTAATCTGTCTTAAAGATATTTATGAGTTGTTTACTTAAAATAATTCCATATTTATTGCACTAAAAATATATGCCATATTTTCCATTAGCTGCAGTATAATCTTACTTCAGAGATCTCTGGAAGAAACCTGGAACAGATTGTCACGCATTCCCCTACCTATAACAGACTATGAATGAAGAAATCAAAAATGTGGCAACAGTATTCTATAAAGAAACTACTTGTTTTAACATAATCTTGAAAATTTGGGGTGATTTCAGGTACTGTACACTTGGCTTTAATGGATATATTTTCAAGATACATCAATTGCCATCTTACTAAAGCAAGTGGGATTGTGACAGACTCTAGTTTCTTTAAATTAGAATTGGCTATGTTTATATTATAGCATATGGTAAGATTATGTTAAATATCAAATTTCTTTGTCTTGATATGACAATATAGAGATGAGCAATTCTAGTGGTACTGACACCTGTAGTTTGTTAAATGGACACTACCCCTTTAAGCTCATTTCTCTGGTTTAATACCTTTAAAGTCATATTAGACTTATATAGGGTCCATAATTAGCTCTTCTGTAATTACTAATGGGAGTTAAAATACTTTGTGTGTGTGTGTATATTAGGAGGAGACTATACACTTTGGCACATAAATTGTAATTCCACATGCTGTTCCTTTTATTTACAAAAAAGTTTAAATATATTATGCAATATTTTTTTCATTCTAACTCTTTAAAAACATTGCTTGGGATTGGTTTGTTGATTAAGTATTGCCATACTCAAGATCCCAAACACTAAATAGTTTTGATGGAGGCCTCAATCCGGATCAGGTCACCGTTACAGTAAGTGCTGTGCAAACACATACAAAGACAGATCCTTACAGTCTGGTATTTAAAATAGAGCCAGCCGGATTGTGTCTACCTGCACCAGTGCCAGCTTTGGCCTAGACTTATATCCTGTTATCTGACAAGGACCATACAGTATTATAGCAGGAGCTTATATTAAGGAAACGCAAAAGAGGAAAAACATATGGCTGCACCTTTAACCCTTAATTTTTGCAATTTCCTGATTGTAAGAGCTTGATTTCTAAACCTTATTATCAGACTAATGCTAACTATCTCCCACCCCTGTATCCCCGCCATCCAATTTGCTTGATGTGGGATTTCTCTAATTCAAGCTTCATAAATGCAGCTCTCCTTAACTAAACCAAGAGGGGAGAGTGGGCCAGTACAGCATACCAGTAAGAAGTAGCCTAATATCAGACAGTTAGGAATGGGAATATACAAAAACCTGCAGGAGAACATTCAATCTCCCTGGACACACAATAACAGATTTAAAGGTAACCATCCTGCACCAAAAATACTCCAAAACCAGACTTCAAAGAGAAACTGCTGAGCAACAGTTCATTTGCAAATTTGACACCATCAACTCAGGATTAAACAAACACTATGAATGGCTAACTACAAAAGCAGTTTCTCCTCTCTCATGTTCACACCTCCAGATCAGCTGCTAGAAGAGGACCTCATCCTCCCTGATTAGAGATAACAAGGTAGTTCAGCCTGATTTAACTAACCTTGTTATCTCTAACCTGGTTCTTGCCTACTTATTTATACCTGCCTCTGCATACTTCCCCTGCATGCGTCCAATGAAGTGGATATTAGCCCACAAAAGCTTATGCTTCAGTACTTTTGTTAGTCTTTAAGGTGCCAGAGGAACCTTTGTTGCTTCCCTTATCATCCTGTGCCCGCTATCCACATGAGTAGTAGCAGCATGAGAGCGGGAGAGAAGAGGGATGAAGAACAGGGATGAAACAGAGGATCTGCCCACAAAATATTGAGCAAAACAGCTATCCTGCTGCTTCAGGAGCATTTGCTGCACTGGAGATAGACCTGTTACAGCATATCTCCTCCCCAGAGCAGCAAGAGGACTAAGAGGGAGATTGAGATGGAGTCATGGGTTGCCCTGTGGTAGCACAGCAATATGCTGCCCCAGCGCAAGATCTGTGACATAGCCTCTCTCTTTCTTATGTATATTAAACTGCCAGTTTATTTTAGCTTGATAATTAGTCACCAAGCATTCATGGCAGTTAACTTTCACCTTTTATTATGGCAATAGCAGTGCTAGAAGTACTGTATGTACAGATAACAGTTAGTTGAATGGAAGTCAAAATAAAAAAAAAACACCACCAAGAAAATGAAAAGCAAAAACACTATTAAAATAATGGTAAGGCGGAGACTAATAAAATAAAGCATATTATGAGTTAAGACTTCTATGTCTTGCATAATGTATACAAATTACATTGTATCATAACACA